>CM055266.1:85469580-85923573 GCA_029237695.1 Conchocele bisecta
CGGTCGTCCTAGAAATTTCCAATTGAGTATAAGTGCCCCCAATATTTTAATTTAATTTTAAGAAAATTATTATGATTATATACGGACCAGGAAGTTCTTCCCTTGAACGGGATTGGGTGACCGATATAAATTCAAAGAATTTGGAACCGGCAGAAGGGGGATTCACCCCAACAGAGAGTGATTGTTTAACTACCGGGAAAACCGTAGCACTGGTTGATGACACTGTGACTTCAGCTACAAAGCACATTCGTAGAAGTATAACACAACTGAGAACGGACGTCCTAACATATATAGCACAATTTCACCAAGAGGCCCGGACGGGGATTGAGGAAGTCCGGACGGGTATTGAGAAAGTCCGATCAAATATACAGACGGACCTTACGGAAGCATATGGGATGTTGCGCTCTGAGGACCAGACAGCACTTACTGAACTAGGTGGAAAAATAACATAATTTCGGGAAGAGGTCCATACAGAGTTTATGGAAGTTTCCGATAAACTAAATCGAGTTCGTAAAGGCGCTCACAAAGCCCTTGATGATACCTCTGAAAAGGTTCGTGTTGAGGCCCATACCGCTATCGAGAAGCTTGCCGCATTGTTGGACACATCTGTAGAGCAGTTTAAGTTATTACGCAGCAGAAACCCCATCATCACAGTTTGGGCTAAGAATAGGGGGCCATTAAATGAGGGGGCCGATGAATATTCATTCGGTGCCAAAGCGAACAATAGATATGGGGGATACGTCATGACATCTCAAGGTACACTTCTGCGAATGGCTGTCTGTTCGGTTAATGCTAGTGGTAAACCTGTGGGCGCGGTCATCGCAAATCTCGTAGTGGATGTGGAAGAACGGGGGGGGGGGGGGGGTGAGCCTCTAAACTCGCTGGACAGAGTTCAGGGGTGGTTTTGTTCGCCGGTGATGATCCAATTAGACGTTCCAAAGGTAGTGTTATTAACTTTGTTACGAAAATCGCTAGCCCAGCGAGTTCTTCCACTGTTGTGACATTGTTGATTGAAATACATTTGTAAAATACAAATATATTGGATAATATGAACGAATCACCGCTTCCGAGCACGCTTCCAATACCAACAATGTTCGACCCCAATCGCGGATTGGATGATATTGGTTTTGGCGAAAGAAGTTCAGATTTTAGGTTGGACAATATCGTCGCGATGCAGGATATTCTAAAACAAGAGGGGGAAACTCGGAGGGTAAATGCTAAAAAATATAGACGAGCTGCAAATATAGTGGAGGGAGTGAGCACCGTGCTGGCAGCAATTTCGATATTGGGTTGGGCCGGAACCGCTGCATTGTTATCTACAATCGTGGCAATTCCTGTTGCCGCGGGTTTGAATGGTGTAGCCACTGGGTCGGGGTTGTTATGTATGGCGTTCAGAGTGGTGGGAAAGAAATTCGAAAATAAAAGTAGAAAGCACGACAGAATATCGGTTCTCGCGAGGTCTAAGAAAAATAGCATCGACGTTATCGTGTCCAAAGCGTTGGCCGATAACAATATATCGGACGCTGAATTTGAGTTGGTGGTGGAGGAGATGTCTCGATATGAGGATTTAAAAAATACTATTAGAACGAAAGCACGTGCCACCATTCCCAAGATTGAGAATATTGATTGGGATAAATTTAGGTTAAAACTGGGTGATAAAGTGGGAGGTAAAGTTACAACACCACCCCCAAATTTCTAATTGAATTCGGGAGCAGCACCAATACCATATATATGCTAGCAAATATACTTTTTTTAAATTATTGATTTATTAATTAATTAATTAATTAATTAATTAATTAATTAATTAATTAATTAATTAATTAATTAATTAATTAATTAATTAATAATGATCTCTAGTTATATGAAGCTTTTCTACACCGCTAATCAGTGGAGGCGGAATCATTTTCTCATCATTTTTTCTTCGTCCGAAGAAATTTCTCGCAGGCATATTTTTATACTTCCTATATGTTAGCAAATATACTTTTTTTTAAATAATTAATTATTTAAATAATTTAATTATTTCTATTTGCTGTATAGTAATAGGGGTGTTCAGTTTTCAATAATTAATTTAATTAAATTCTTATACCCCCCTATGTAATAATAGGGGTGTTCAGTTTTAAATTATTAATTAATATTTTCATACTTCCTATATGTTAGCAAATATCTTAATTAAATAATTAATTAAATAATTAATTAATTAATTAATCTGACGCAAATGGTATAATTCGAGGGGTGTGGGACCGTAGATGGAGCGTAGGGGGGGGGGGTGGGGGGGGGGGGGAGGGGGGGGGGGTCTATGTAGGTTGGTGGTATCATTTTAACTCCCTATATACTACTCCTCTCCAGCTGGACGCGGCAATTAAATCCATCGGCGACAAGGATGCCGAAAGACGCCACAGATTGTCCCAGATGGTGGCAGACATGAAGAGCATGTTCACAGTGAACCATTCCACGACTAGGCTCGCAATAATGGAGCGTCTGTTGAACCAGGACGGAAGTACGGCCGACATCCGGGTAGACTGCGACAGGCGGATAGCCAGTCTACGTAACAACGAATGTCGTATCCTCGTGTCAGGTAAAACCATTTCCAGCCGTCTCATCACGTGGACAGTTTAATATCTTTGTTTACACAAACTACTTTTCTTTTAAGGTTAATGGAACAGTCTGAGATGAAAGTGAACGAGAATGTTCTGGATGCCAAGGGGTAAAAGGGTTAACTTGCTTTGAGGTTCCGTTACTAATAGTACGTACGTCCGTCCCCGTCCGTTCGTTCGTCTGTAACCCGTCCACATAATGACCGACAAAACCATGGGGTAACTCACATAAAATGTCCCAAGTGGTATTCTGATATTATTATCAAAGACACAGTGTCTTGCATCTGAAACGTCCCGGTCCGAAACGTCCTGGTGACCTGGTTCGAAAGTTGCATGGTCCGAAGCGTACGTTGAAAAAATATTGCTATCTCACCGTTGATCACGTTTCATATGTTTTGGCAGTAATAGATCGTTCACACAAACAGAAAGTATGTATCCTGTGTAATCTTGCATTTCAAATAGTAGCATATCACGAATGATTAGACAGGAAGCTATCACAATATTTATCAACATCAGGAACTTTGACAGGCAGCCGCCATTGAAATATTGTTGCTAAGAGATCGCACTGGAGTGACATTAAAGCGCAAAGTTGTAAATAAGGCAATTATAATTCTAACTACAAATGTATTGGTTTTATTATTGAAAAGTAATTAAATCAGCAACATAAACGTACGTACATTCTGACATGCAAAAATTGCTAATATCCTGTAATTGTATTGGAACTATTTTCTTCGTAGAAAATAGTATTTGTGTGATCGTCCGGTATGACCTGCTCAACCAGCTTGCAGTCCGATACGATTTCCTAACTAGACTCGATAACGTTTGCAAAACAGTAAAGGAGTGCATTAGAAATAGGTTTTGCGGCGTATATCAGAAAATAATAGGTCGGAAAATCTGTTTAATGGCGACGCGCTAGCGGAGCCATTACACATGTTTTCCGATACAGTTAACCTATATTTACTGTACCATCTATGTTGGTGATTATATGTGGCTATGAGAAATTGGGCGTATGTGTTTTGCGACCGGTGTGGATCCATATCAGACTGATCAGGATCTGCACCGTTCATCATTCCATCAATGAAACACGTGTCATGCTTCTAACAAGCAATACAGATCGTTATTAGGCGGCAGGAATTTGCTATTGTTATATGACTGCCGTTGTTCGACACCACAGACAGCCATATTCAAACATACAGCGCGTGCTGATTGACCATGGCTGTAGACAATGCTCACTTCGGGTCCAAGCCAACACTAACATAATGCATATGTTTCATGACGTTAATAGAACGCACCATTACGTTACCAGACCAGTTCACAACGGTCTCACTGAAATTTTGAAAATGATGCGGCTGCATCACGCGACGTGTACTGCGGCCTCGGAACATATATGTGTAAAGCAGCTATTTGAATGGAGCAGATTATCAAAGTACCGAAAGAACTGCATATATATGCTCAAATTGCACGATATTTCCGACGGAAATATAACAATAACATTCGACCATGTCCAGCCGTGGGTAAACGCTACGGCCTTGGGGTTCAAACAGTTCCCTCGTGCCACGACAAACGTTTACCCACGGCTGGAAATTGTCGAACCTTATATTCGATCAAGAGCTAGTTTGGACCCATAATCCCCATTTCTCCAGCCACAGCTACACGTGTTTCTGCTATATATATAGGAGAATCGTCTGCGGGCAAGTCTAGTCTGTTGAACCTGCTATTTGGGGAGGACATCCTACCACAGCATATGATGCCGTGTACGTCTGTCGTCACGGTCATAAAATACGGCCCAGTGACGTCCGCCAACGTAAGTTGTCCGTTATTCCTTTCCGTGACAACAGGCACTGATCTCCGCGCCCGCGTAAAATGTTTCATGTCGACAAAATGCATTGGTTTCCTGACGAGTTGCCACCCAGCCCTACTTAGAGATATAGCATTAACGCATGTTTCGTTTACAAGAAAATGTGTTTATGCAGTATCTTCTGCATGCACCTGAATGGGAGTTTGTCATGAATCCGGGGCCTATTTCGACGTGAAGCATTTTACGCCGGCGCGGAGTGCAGCACCAGTGATCGTGACTGAAAGCTCAGAGGTGACCGGTTCACTAATACGCTTGGTATGATTCAGAACTTCGTAAGTGCGAGACTAAAATTTGCAAATAACATTTGCTATGGCAATCGATGTTTAATAGCAAATATTTAGTGTATTTATTCACTTGTATTGAACTATTCATACATGGAGGATTTGACATGAGTGATGCTTTGATATGATATGAATCGAGTTTTCTGATTTCAGAAAAGAGGCTATCATATTAAATCAAAACAAATGTTATTTTCTATTTATTGCATAAACACACTGTCATACCTTGATCACCAAACTTGATTTCTTGAGCTAATTTGCATATGTATTACACTAGTGTGATATGATTTTTATTACACTGTGTTAATTTACTGCGAGCGCCCATTTTATGCAATAACGATAAAATACAGTAGCCTGAACCGTGAATGTGTAAAATAAATTCATAAAATTCGTCTTACGAACATTTTTATCGCACGAAGTTCAACGAAACGAAAATACGAATAACGCATAAACGGGATGGGAAAATAGGTACAGTTTGTCTAATCAAAGCTAGAAACCATCAACACGTTTGAGACACAAACATGAATTTATTTAAAAAAGAAATCACCGCTACAGTGGGGTCAGCGTGAAAGTGCACACACGAACAACACGAGAGGTTGGTTCCAACCTGTCGTGTTCGTTCGTGTGTGCACTTACACGCTGACCCCACTGTAATGTCCCCAGCCAGATGTTTGGTTTTCATGGCGACATTTATTTCTGACTTTCTCCTGGTTCCAAACGTTAGAAAAGACGGTTCAAATGAGTGGTAACAACATATATGCCTATGGGGAAATACAATTCGTGTATTTTTTTAACCAAATTAATTGAGGGATATAAATAGTTCAAGCACAGCACCGCGCCAATGCATTACATTTTCTGTCATCATGAAATTCAAGAATTTGGAATTTTGTTAAAATTGTATAACCGTGTTTCCTTCAAATACTAACGGACATTACTATTTATTCTCTGTATTTATTTTGATGTGCATTGATCATACATGTACTTTATAATCTGTCGAGAATATTATTTTTTTCCGATGACGCATTTAATTAGTATAAATAATTAACAGATATCATGCATCATTTGCATATGAAATTAGCCTGATACCACCGCGAGTCACTATCAATAAAATAAATATTACTAAATTATTATATATGTATAGCGGGCACTCGTAATGTTTAGAACTGGTGGAATAGTAACACAATTATACACTTATTTAATTCCTCTAAAGAACATGTTGTTCCTTCTGAGTGGGCATGTACCTTTAAATTCCAAGAAAAGTTTGCAGAGAGTGGATGTTATATTCACCGCTAGTATTTAAAGAGTTAAATGCCTGTTTATCAGGCTGTTGTACACAGCGTGCATGTCATCGAGCCAGTGCATCCGTTAAATCGAAGCAGATAGATATACAGATATCAGGCTGTTCGCGGACAATGTAACCTTGAATAGACATCAGCCCTGTATTGATGTACGTTTTCCGCTTTATAGGCAACAAGTTGCACCATATCGCTACACCACCGTTAACGGTATAAATTTGCGTAATAGCATTTACATTTTGGGCACTAAAATATAGAAAAAAACATGCAGGGCGTTGACATTCATACTTCGCTATATTTGCATTTGTATCTACAATTTGACACACATATTACCATAAACTTACCTAATAATGTGTGTATTAGCAAAACTTTGGTCACTCTCCACGCACGAAGTATAAACTAAACAAGAACGCTTCAAACGTACATTTGAAAAAACTACTCCGTCATAACGCTTACATGTATGTACAGTGGGATCAGCGTGTAAGTGCACACACGAACGAACACGACAGGTTGGTTCCAACTTGTCGTGTTCGTTCGTGTGTGCACTTACACGCTGACCCCACTGTAATGCATTGTAATCAGATGGAATTAGAGGTATGTACTCAGAACTACCTGTGAACAGGTTATATACAAAGACCGACCCCCCGAAATCATCCCGACCCTGGATACGGCCGGGCTGACGCAGCTCCACAATGTCGCCTTCATCAAGGAGAAACACGGTGACGTTAATGACGCCGATGACGTCAACATGGCCGCCAGTGTTTACGAAAAACGACGGGAGGGACATACTATACAGGAGATACAAGTATTCTTACCACTCGAGTTTCTGAAGGTGGGTTACATTCCAAGAGTCTTTTGGACATATTAGATCAATAAACAAGTACATGTATAAAGTAAAAAAGAACGCTTCAAACGTACATTTGGAAAGACTACTCCGTCATAACGCTTACATGTATGTAATGCAGTGTAATCAAATGGAATTAAAGGTATGTACTAAGAACCACCAGTCCTTTGTGAGTCTGCTATTCTATATTGTTACAGGACTGCCGTTGTTTGACACTGCTCACATCCGTGTGCAAACGTACAGCGTGTGCTGTTTGACCATAGCTGTAGACACTGCTCATTCCGGGGCCAAGCCAACACCTATGTAATGCATATGTCTCATGACGTTACTAGAACACACAATTGCGTCATCAGACCAGTTCACAACGGTCACACTGAAATATTCAAATTGATGCGGCAGCATCACGCGACGCATACTGCTGCCTCGAAATATGTATGTGTGAATCAGCTATTTGAAAGGAGCAGATTATCAAAGTACCGAGAGAAATTGCATGCTATTTCCGACGGAGATGTAACAATAACGTTCGACCATGTTTTAACCCGCGGCCTACGGCATTGGGGTTTAAACAGGTCCCTCGTGCCACGTTTACCCACGGCTGGACATTGTCGAACCTTATATTGGTAGCGACACCGTGCACAACGTCACATAATCTGTGGCATCATTGACGTTAGGATAGGTGGAATGTGTCTATTTGACGTCACGTTTAAACTAAGGAACGTGAAGTAACATGCCACACTCCGCCAATGCTGACGATGATGGCCCCAAATAGAAGATATACAAGTTCGGTTACCTATTGTCTGTTCTACGTTTTGCTGTCGACGTACTTTTGGCTATTACACACATTACATCTAACACATGTTTAAATGCAAGTATGTTTTCATCAATTACAAAAAGTTACCCTCCCTACAAAAACTGTTTGATGAAATTCCATCAAATATTGATTTTGTTGCGAAAAAAAAAAATTCCTATGGGAATTTACCATGGGCTACATTTTTGAATATTATTTTTAGTTGTGGACCGATTTTAAAAATCTAACTTTTGGTTTCTTGTTTACATAATTTCCAAGATATCTCGTCAGGTTTCGGAGTCAATTTCCTTTTTTTTTTCGCAATAAAAGTAAATAAAATTGGGGAGTGTGCCTTTTTTGTTATTGATGAAAAAGTACTTAACAGCCAAAAGTTCGTCGGCAGCAAAACGTGGAACAGACAGTAAATATATTAATATTTATCAATTGAACATCTACTCCCTTAGATAGTTGTACACGGATCACGTGTCCTGTATTACAGGGCGGCCTTGTTTTAGTCGACACACCGGGCGTGGGCGAGAACGAGTTTCTCGAGTCGTATCTCATGGACTACATCGCGAGCCATACCATCCTCGGCTTCATGTACATCATCATGGCCGACAACCCGCTAGGCGTGGCCGAGGATAGGGTACGTATAGTCATAGACTGCTAGTATAAACATATTTTATTAACGTATTTCAGCCTAAGGGTACAATGACGCTTGTCGAAGAAAAACAATGTCGGATTCCAGAAGACGTCATTCGACGTCACGTACAATATATGCGTAGACGTATAGTCAAGTTATTGCACAGGAGAGGTGGGCATAACCGATATTGATTGAAACATTCGTCCAAACCGCATTTTTTATTCACACAACAGCCAACACCTCAATAATGGTCAACTATGTTAATTTAAAAAGTGATCTCTATGGTGTTCCAACTGGCGTCACATGAGAACCATTGCAAGCACCATTGTTACATGTCTGCCGTTGTTCGACACCGTTCACAGCCGTGTTCAGACGTACAGCGCGTGCTGTTTGACCATGGCTGTAGACAATGCTCATTCCTGGGCCAAGCCAACACCTACGCAATGTATGTGTCTTATGACGTTACCAGAACTCGCCATTACGTCACCAACCTAGTTCACAACGGTCTCGCTAAACATTTGAAATTGATGCGGCTGCATCACGCGACGTGTACTGCGGCCCCGGAATGTGTATTTGTAAATCAGCTGTAAATCAGAATGGAGCAGATTATCAAAGTATCGAAAGTACTGTATATATGCTCAAATTGCACGATATTTCCGACGGAAATGTAACAATAACGTTCGACCATGTCCAGCCGTGGCACTCGGGAACTGCGGTGTTCAAACAGTTCCCTCGTGCCACAGCAAACGTTTACCCACGATTGGACACTGTCGAACCTTACATTCGCAATTCATCTTTGTCTTATGGCGCATAGATTGCCCTAAATTCTGATCATTTATTATATTATATAGTATGTCATTCTTTGGCATGACAGTAGCCTACATCCAAAAAGTACCAACATATACAGGGAACAGTATGTTGTATGAACAGTATTAGCTATCATATATTAAGCGTATTATATTCAAGGATTACGAGGATAACGGTGGTCTTGTTGCCTCTTATTGTTTTAGCCACACACCATGTAACACGATGCTAGACACACCAATACGAGCTTTCTGGTATCGCGTTTCACGGTGGCTCACTTCCGAATATACTGAATCATAACAAAACACACAATAGTATTACAAAATATTCGCTACATTACTATTTATATAATGTATGTGTATTGCTACAGTTTGCCATGTTACATATTATATAATGATCATGTACTTGTGCATGCATATCACAGCTTTCTCGTATACCACTGGCTGGTGTGACATTGTTCAAATGAAGACTATGTTCTGTTCTGTTCTATACAGTTGGTGAATCTGATGAGTCTCATAATTAAGCAGCAAAAATCCAGCAGCGATCTTCTTCGCTTTGACCCGAACGCCGCTCTGTTTATCGGCAATCGCTGGGACATTGTCGAGGCGGAGAGCAGGGACATGAAGAGAGCAGACATCTTGAAGAAGTTGGAGAAATGCTGGCCAGAGTTCGATAAGTCAAAGGCGTTGTTCTTCTCGACGTGGAATGCTCGGCGGGAGGTGAACAAACATCGGGGCTTCATCACAGATGAGTACGAGAAGCTACTACGGGCGCTGTTGAAGTTGGTGGAAACGTCTGTGGACCACCGCATCAAAACTTCGTACAAGTAATGAACCATGTACCCGTTTCATTGAACTTCTTAAGATACAAATGTTCGTTCGAAAAATGGAACAGTGGAACCTCTCTAAACCGGACACCCTGTGATGTCCACAGGGTGTACGGTTCAGAGAGGTTCCATTGTAATTCCGATGTAAGAGCGGTGGAACACATGCATGTGTACATTGCAATCATAAACACCCAGAACCATCAGCGATATTTAACAGTTGAATCAGTCATAATTTAACACATCAATGTCGCGAGGATGTTCGTTTTAGAACGGTTTCACTGTATTAATTCACTTCTCACATTACCGTGGTTAACTACTGTTACCAGTTTGCAACTATATTCACACACATGTACGAAATATGAGTGAACACTGTAAATGCTATTCTACTGTCGAACTTCTGTCTTACAAAGTTTAGTGAAACGAGCCCAGTCTTACCGAACTTGGCAACACCAGAGCAACTTCGCCTCGAACGACTTCGGGACATCATCAGCACAATAACTGGCTTTATTACATTTCAAGCTAATGTATGCATAGATTTAGCTGTCAGAGAAAACCGGAAATTGTCAACTTACAAATAGTACACAGTGAAGAGAACACGCGTAATCACCCGCATGTACTCTCCCTCAGTCGTTATAAAATAAGTACGCTCACAAAAAAACATACGCAGGTGCAAACGCCCCAGAAACATTATAAAATGCATTTTTGTTCGAAAATGATGTTCAGAAAATGTAATAAATAGGATATTCTATTGTACATGTTTTGTATTCGTATCGCTATAAAACTGCTATACAATGGTAATACACCACTTAATAGTCGTTGCTTTTGCTCTCTTGGGTTGAACAGAAGTCGTTTTTAAGCCACTTCTCTTCAAAGTGACCCTCCACTAACTTCCCTGCTGCAAAATTGTATTCAGTACATTAAATCCATCATAGAGTAATACAATACAAGTACATAATACATTCCCCGACTAAATTAGGCATAATATGCTCCAAGGTTGCCTCAATTTTGCTAAAAATACGAATTGTTGAACATCCGTGTCATTTTGAACATTCAGTTTTTGAGTATGTATTGCGCGTGTGAGATTTTTGCTGGCGACATTTGTCAACTTATCTTTGTACTATTTGTTGTTAATGGCGTTGTACATGTAACTAACATTTATTCATGCATTTAATATGTTCAGTATATCATTTATGGCACGCTTTCCGTGAAAATAATGGATGTGGTACAGCTTTCAAACTGTTCCACTACAGTTCTCTGCAATGGATATAGAAAATAGTAGGATAGTGCTGTGAATGGAAAAAATATCTGGCGCGGCACGGAAACGGGATGGGCACACCTACCAATATATTTAAATGCAAAAATTAACCCCAGCCGCATCTTCGAAATCTGAGAATCGACTAGTATGACAACCGCACATATTCATACGCAGTGACTAGGTCGTATTGACAGGATATCAACAATGTTTCACGGCACCGTGTTTCACGGCAAATACGCACTGTGTTGACGGGATAAATTCCAGAGTATCACTTAGTGGCGTCATAATTATAATGACGTCAACATGTGTGTACAAGCAGTAAGCAATATGTATCTGCAAATAGCATAGACATTCCTCTAATAGGTATGCCAACATTTATTAAGATTCGAACAGTATGTCAAAATAATATTTTGGGGCCACCCTGTATAAGTTAAATTAAATTTGTATATATTTACAAAGGATTGGCGCAGCATTTATCAATAAAGACATACACATTTTAGATGGTTGCGAAACTTTCTCCAAAGATGTGTAAACTATATGATATGATAGTCAGACAGATCGAGATGAGATTAACGACACCATTTCCACGTATCCATCATAGGCCATAACAACGTACTTTGGTTCTCGCATATCGCCGCGTCTGCATAATTCCTGCGCGTAAAGCATTTTATGGTCATGGAGAAATACATCAGGGCCCGGTCGCTCAAAGCTTCTGTTAGCTTAACAGGCTGTTAAATCCTTAGCATTGCTAAGTATTTAACAGTCTGTTAAGCTAACAGCGGTTTTGAGTAACCGGGCCCTGTACTATAAATTCGCCACCTGATAAAAAACACCTCCATTTCAACATGCCAACTTGACAAAAAAGAAGGGACGAACATGTCAAACAAAAAACTATAAAATATATTAAATGGATCCGCCCTGAGGCTCTCGCTTCACATTCCGCAACCCCCGTGTCTGAGAACCAAAGTGCTTATTTTGTATGACCTTAGCTGTGAATTACTGTAGGTGGTTGGGAAACGTGCTGCAGAGAAGTCTGTACTATGTGAAGACAATAGCCAGACAGATTGAGATGAGCGAACGGGACCGGAAAAAGAAAGAGGAGCTGATTAACAGGAAGCTGAAAGTCCTGACACAGAAATCCACAGGCGTCATTGGACAGCTGAGACGAGATGCCGAGTTTGCGGTGAAAGAAATATGTTTTAAAGTAAGTTAAATATGTATTGTCACCGGAGAATTGGGTCTCTATTATGTTTATCATAGTTTGACACATATCGTTTTAAATCATCACCCATATACAATCACATATTGGAACATCAGGTAAATAGATTCCTTATCTGGGGGTAAGACGGCGTGCTGAATGTACAGTCCATCAAGACAAGTACATTCCCGCCTGCATATTACATTGACATTGAACGACACAAACACCTAAAACCACAATCAATCAATCAATCAACCAATCAACCAATCAACCAATCAATCAATCAATCAATTAACCACTCGATTGACCGACCGACCGACCGTTACATAACTAGGGGACAGGACAAGACTGACGTGTTGTATGTACAGTACATTCAAATCAGTATATGACCTAACCTTTTAAGTAAACGGCTGTCCCCCCCCCCCCCCACCCCACCAACCCCAATGAATCAGTCGCTGCTTTGTCTTAAACAGCTGCGCGAATTCCTGAAGAAGCCGAGTGAGAACAGAGTGTTATTACAGCGCTGGGGGGACAAGCCTGACGAGTTACCGGACCTGACGGTGGGATCGGGCAACTGGGACTGGGTGAAGCGGCAACTGGGTAGGTGTCACGTACCGAATCATGCGCGGTTCCAGGTGGATGTGTGTCCGGCTCACGCGCCTCTAAGCTTTGCCGAGTTAAGATTTTAGCCAATTCTTGACGTGGAAAGATCTGATTTTTTTAAATTTTATTCCTCATCCCGTGTGTATATATGTTTTACCTTTCAGAAAACGGTAACCCAAAGGGGCGAACACGCTGACCCACTATATAATAGGTTATGTAGGGAAGAAAGATAAAGGTATTCCGAGAAAACGCAGTTTTGTCCCTTTGGGTCAGCAGTTTTGAAGGGTCGCCGGAATTTACCTATATTTAAGCATGTGTTGTATTGCATGGCAAACACTGCAGGTTTACGCAGCCAGCGGCTATAGAGAATACCATGCTAGTGTCTATGATATCAAGGCTAGGAAACGCGTAGGAATTCCTATCATTTCCGAGCCGATCGTGATTTCTTGATATCAAAATACACTAGCATGCTATTCTATTTATCAGGTAAAGTTTTAGGCCACAGAATGAGCAATTATGATGTTGTTTTCGATGACGTGACGTGATTCCATTGAAGAAATTCGGTAACGTCATGTGACGCCGTTCGACCAATGAAACAAGTAGACAGAGCATCGACACTAATATAACATACATGTAGCTATATGTAGTCTTACTCCATTTACTATGTCTGGTCCCATTTCAGATGCTGCGTTCGACAGAAGACTGCTGCTGTTAATTGAAGACTGGGACAAAAACGAACAGACAATTCCCACTCTACAGAAGAAACTCGCCCGCGATGCCAGACTCAATCTGTGTGACCTTGAAGGTGACCTGGCTGAAATAGAGAACAAAGTCCATGGCGAGTCTCTGAGAATGACCGGTTCTATATACCTAAGCGGCATATGCAATTCTCTCCCGGATTTTGCAGAGTCTGCGCTTATAGAGACGACAGACGTGCCAAATAGAATGAAAATAAGTTTGTATAAGTGCATAAAGAAGATTAGACCAAGTGGCAATGATCAAAAGTTGAAGAGGTATATAAAAGATCGGCCCGCTGCGGCTAGACACTACGCCAATAAAAATCTGAATGCTCTTTTGGATGAACGAGATGATAAACTCGAATGGTTTGTGAGACAGTTTATGCAGCGCCCTTTCGCGTATATACGGAGTTTAGAGGTCAAAATTCCCGCTCTTATTGAATGTAACGAGAACCTGCTTACTGCATTCATAGGTGAAATTGCACAGGAAAGGCAGTGCCAAGCAGACTATACGTCAATGATTATTCAAATCGAAGGTATACGCAGAGGTATGTTGGAGTATAGTGAAGACTTTCTGTTTGCCAACGATTTCCAGAACGAAGACGTGGTATTGGTGCGGGACAAGCCGCACCCAGTGCTGAAAACGAAGGAGAGTCTGAAGGATATGATGAAGATGGTGAACGAGACGAACTCGCTCACTGCATACAAAAATGGAATCTGGACAAACGGTACGTTACATGCTACTGGCTGTTTTGTGTGAGTTTGCCTATATATGCAGCTATATGTGAGCATTATGTTTTCCACTCTCCTTTTGTCCGTATGTGAGTGCGTCCGTATATGTGGCGTCATGTTCATAAACATTACTGTTCCACATTTCTGTTTTGCTGCCGACGAATTGTGGCTATTAAACACATCATAACAAAACAAAGTACTCAAAATGTTTTAATTCATGAAATTCCACCAAATATTGATTTTATTGCGAAAATTTATTTTCTTATGGGATAAATTCCCATAGGAAAATAAATTTTCGCAATAAAATCAATGGGGGCTAAACATAGATTTGTTAACATCAATTTGGAATTTGGGGACCGATTTTCAACATGTAACGTTTGTTTTCTTAGGTACATCATTTCCTAGTTACCTAGTCAGGTTTCATAGTCAATTTCCAAAGTTTTTCGTTTTTCGCCCGTCCCGTCACCCATGTTTAGTTCCCATAGGACAATTGATTTTTCAAATCAATATTTGGTGGAATTTCATCGAATAAAAAAAATGGGGAGGGTGACTTTTTTGTTATTGATAACAAATACTTTTTAGATGTAATGCGCTTAATAGCCAAACGCTCGTCGGCAGAAAAGCGTGGAACAGACCTAAATCTAAAACTGGCATTGAATGCATGCACATTCATACCATTTTGACCAAACGTTTTACATCTTCATAACTAAGCACAATTTATACCTGCAGTTTTATCCTCATATTCAAATGACTGGCTTACGGTAACTTGACAACAAAATCAAATTATGATAGTTTTGCCAAAGATAGTTTTGCCACCATACAACTGGTCCGTTTTTCTCTTGCTAAAACTGTTTTACGTGATTTCGTTCTTTTATCAGGTAACGAAATGTGTAATGGCCGAATACATTCTGACTGATAACATATTGCTGTATGAGGAATTGCCCTGTTACGAATATCCGGGTTACAACAAATCGAAAACTGAAGTTTCTTTGGTTCTAACATTACCGAATTACGTTACCTGATGAATAGAATACCGTACAAGCCTCGCAATTCCTACACGTTTCCTAGCCTTGCCTGATAAAATTGATAGCAAGACAAAAGCCTGGTATTCTCTATGAATTCCATAGTATAAGCACGAAATAAGCATGTAAGCATTTATCAGGTAACCTGTCCTGTATTGGCCGAATACGTACTCAGCCATTGACCTGAAACATCCGCGTTACAACGAAGTGAAAACTTACGTTCCATTGGTCGGATGACATCACGTGACGTTACTTAATGACGTCAGTGTAATGACGCGATGTAAACAAGTTCATAGATATTAACGACGTCAGGTGTGGTCATTTTGGAGCATAAAACGTAACCTGATAAATAGAATACCAGGCTATACTGTCTCTTGGTATCAAGTGTATCAGGCTCGACACGGAAACAGTAAGAATTCATCGGCAAGCCTCGGAATTTACTACGCATTTCCTAGCCTTGCCTGATAAACTTGATATCAAAAGACACTAGCCTGGTATTCTCTATTTATTAAGAAAGTAACAGCCACGGAGACACCATGTTACCATGTTTGTATTTAAGTGCACCATGGTTACCTGAAGTCGGGCGGACACGATTGTGACGTAGCTGTGCGACTGTATAACCGAAACACCGGCATAGAAAACACATTCCTGGAAATTGCCAAATTGAGGTATGTTATCCGTATCTGATTGTTAGTACTTAAAATCCTCATAAACGTTAGACCAGACAAATACTGCTTTTTTTAAGGAATAAAGCCATGGGCTGTGCACTTACTGTGGTTTTAATACATTTGGTCTGATTACAGTGCCAGGAGTCCACGCACTTTAAACATACCAAATGTATTATACACCCCAATAAACGCAACGGTCCATGGTTTTATGCCTTAAATGTATAACAACAGTTTAATTACAGCTACCGTGATGTGTTTATCATGATGTATTGTTATGTGTACGTGTCTTCTTTACATGGGTTCATGTGTTTCCTTTGGTTATTTTGTTCTCTATTTGAAATTGAATGATATGAAAATGTGTGTATCGTGCGAAAATGAGTTCAGTTACGATATGTGTATCTGAATCAATTTATTATTGTGACACTACTATATAAGGTTCGACAGTTGTCCAGCCGTGGGTAAACGTTTGCCGTGGCACGAGGGAACTGTTTGCATCCCAACGGCTGGACATGGTAGAACGTTATTGTTACATTTCCGTCGGAAATATCGTGTAATCGCATATATGCAGTTACTGTACCTTCGGATCTTTGATAATCCACTCCATTCGAACAGCTGATTTACTCAAACATATTCCGGGGCCGCAATACACGTCGCGTGATGCAGCCGCATCAAATTCAAAATTTCAGTGCGACCATTGTGAACTGGTCTGGTGACGAAATGGCGCGTTCTAGTAACTTCATGAGGCACATGCATTACGTAGGTGTTGGCTTGGTTCCGGAATGAGCATTGTCTACAGTGATGGTCAAACAGCACGCGCTGTACATTTGAACACGGCCGTGAGCGGTATCGAACAACGGCAGTCATGTAACAATACTCGTTCCATAATGAAACGAATCGCGTTCCAATTTCAGATGCCTGCTACACCAAGACGTGTGCATAGCCGAATTCCTGGGCATATACCAGCACATCGAGTCGCCGTATCCAGCCCTCATATATGCGGGCCACAACCTACTGTCCATCCAGCGGGCTTTAATACCGCGAGACAAACACTAACCACAATGTAAACAACACCTTGAGTGAAACACTCGCGGGCCTTCAGTATATTCACTCCAAAGGTCTTGTACATATGGAACTTATCACGAGAAACATTGACGGTGGGTACTAAGTTCAATATATACCAATTGACCGGTGTTTGTTTGTTTGTTGGTGATTAACGGCCTATCAACAGCTTGGTTCATTTAAGGCGGATGGTCTTTAATGGGTTTAAGTACTTAAATCCCATATATTACCTGTACTAAATGGTGGTGGGGTCCCAAAATCAGAAATGAATATTTAATATAAAAAAACTATATATTCAGCCCTGAATAATCCTGATATGATACCAGGTCCTCGCCACACCAGAATTACTTGGCCCCCTCCCAAAAGCAGTAGAATAAGTAATAATATTACTACTTTTATAATGGGCAATTACCCAATTCAACTCCCAGGTAACAAAAGAGCCAAAAATAAAAACGTACCTGAGGGCAAAACCAGGCACATGATTCCTATAAGGAGGTACCCATACCGTTAATTTACGCCGTCGCGTTCGCCAGACCAACCACCCACCCAATTGACCGAATGAATTTCATATTTATATATTTAGCACACATTCCGCAGTAATATGATACGTTGAATATTATACAGTTATTTCATGGTCATTATATCCACTCCAAATGCCTAAGGCACAGGGCAATAGTGCATCCGGTCTTCCACAACACCTTATTTCATGGTCATTATATCCACTCCAAATGCCTAAGGCACAGGGCAATAGTGCATCCGGTCTTCCACAACACAGAGGGGCAATATGTGTTGACTGTGTCGCGATTTACCATGTTTTATTACTCAATCTGTAAACAGTGTATGTGACACAATGAATGTAAATTTGGCGCTGGGCGCGTCGACTGACTGATCTAAATTACTTTGAATTTTATGACGTAATCTTCGACAAACATCATGACATAATGATTTTCAGGGGTGAAATAGTTTTGTCTATTGACCGGGCACGCGGCACTATTGCCCAGGCACGTCAAAACCCATGGTATTATTCAAACTTGAAGGGATATAAACTTATATAAGGAGTTGGGTAATACTAAGTAATAGAAGTAATACAATTAAATTAGTACTCATCGATTGCAACAACATATTTGCAACGCTAGTTATTTTTCAGTATTGCAAACATTCTTTTATTAATCCATTTGTTTTAAAACTATTATTAAAATAATTATAAAACTATGTTTTACTTTTAGTTTTAAGCGTTTCATTACTGTCTAACATATCTGAGACCCAGTGCATTTAAGAGTTGATTCTGATTGAAATATGTTTTATCCCTTCAACACAGTGCGTATGTGCCGTGAAACACGGTGCAGTGAAACATTTTTAATATCCTGTCAATACGACCTAATCACAGCGTATGAATATGTGCGGTGGCTGGGGTTATTTTTGTTTGCATTTTAAAGCCATTTGTAGGTGTTGACGGGATAAATAGAATAGTAGGTTAGTGCCGTGAATGGGAAAACATATCTGGCGGTGCACGGAAACGGGATGTGCTCGGCAGAGCCTCGCCCATCCCGTTCCCTCAGCCTTGCCAGATATTTTTTTCCCATTCACGACACTAACCTACTATTCTCTATTTATCGCTTCAACACAGTGCGTATGTGCCGTGAAACACGGTGCCGTGAAACTTTTTTAATATCCTGTCAATACGACCTAATCACTGCGTATGAATATGTGCGGTGGCTGGGGTTATTTTTGTTTGCATTTTAAAGCCATTTGTAGGTGTTGACGGGATAAATAGAATTGTAGGTTAGTGCCGTGAATGGGAAAACATATCTGGCGGTGCACGGAAACGGGATGTGCTCGGCAGAGCCTCGCCCATCCCGTTCCCTCAGCCTTGCCAGATATTTTTTTCCCATTCACGACACTAACCTACTATTCTCTATTTATCGCTTCAACACAGTGCGTATGTGCCGTGAAACACGGTGCCGTGAAACTTTTTTAATATCCTGTCAATACGACCTAATCACTGCGTATGAATATGTGCGGTGGCTGGGGTTATTTTTGTTTGCATTTTAAAGCCATTTGTAGGTGTTGACGGGATAAATAGAATTGTAGGTTAGTGCCGTGAATGGGAAAACATATCTGGCGGTGCACGGAAACGGGATGTGCTCGGCAGAGCCTCGCCCATCCCGTTCCCTCAGCCTTGCCAGATATCTTTTCCCATTCACGACACTAACCTAATATTCTCTATATCATAAATATCGCTAATAATATCATGCTCCTGCCTTCTTGTAATGGACAACATTTTTGTTATATAACAGTCTTATAAAAAAGGTGCATGATCACGTGGTAACAACAACAACAACAACAATTACCGAAACTTCCAGAAACGCCTCCGATTCAAGGTACGTATCTTTTATATTGTCCGTATTATGTAACGGATTTTGATGAAATATGGCGAATCAAACGCCTCTTGTTAAGGTGCATTTGGTGGTCTCGGTCCTCGGCCCAAGCTTCTGTCGTTTGTGCGAATAATCGATTTCCGTATTTACTGTAATACTGACACGGAAATCGATTCTTCGCACAAACGACACAAGTATGTGCCGAAGTCCCGAAACCACCAAAATGCAGCTCATGAAGACGCGTTTGTTGCGCCATATTTCATAAATATCTGTTGCATATGAAGGAAACTATCAAATCATACTTACTTTGGAGTGGGCGCGCTTTCAACACTTTCAGTCATTGTTGTTGTTGTTCTAACCACGTGATAATGCACCTTGATAAATAGGTTACGGAAACTCACGACTCACTTCGAACTACATCCGGGAAATCATCCTTGTTAGAATTGACGGAATTTGTCAGTTTGGCTTAAGTAACTGGAATGGATTTTGATATGCTAATTTTTCAACCAATCCAATTATCACAAATGATGTTAAGACTAGTCCATTTATGAAGAAGGGGGTGTTCTTGTTCTCAAAAACTATTTATGAAAAATTATTGGTTAAAATGTGCTGATTCCTGAATTGAGGACGTTTGACACTGTTTTGTCAATTAACCACTATTAGTTGTATTATTGTAGTGTTGGAAACTATTAGTAAGCAAACTGGTGGGTCAAACCGACAAATTCCGCCAATTCCACGGTATGTTATCACGTGATTTCCGAACGTTTCAGAAGTGACATAATCTTTGACGTCATTTTTTGCAGTAGAATTTCTGGAAAATCTTCCAAGCAAAGGAACACATTTTAATGATATATATCGCACAAATGACGACGGCTTACGTGTTTTATGGCTGCACAAGTTCTTTCTTTACAAAACCTGATAACTTTCACGAAGAATCTAGAACCAGTTGGTTTATTTCTTCATTGTACATACATTTTTATTTACATTTTTGGTTACAGATTATTTGTCAAAACGACATAATTATAAGATTAAAGCAAACTATACACATGCGGGCATTTGCTGCGCTATGTTTCATACAAATCCGTCATTCCATTATATAGACATTCAATTAACTCTGAATATGTAAATATGTCTAAGAAACATGGCGTCACGCCGTTCGAAAACCACGTGATCCCATACCCTTAAGTCTAACCTCAAGGAAAGTTACTTGTGAGATTCCATTGTATTCGACTGATCTACGGTGGTACGTGTACGTGTCGTAGCACCGTAGATCAGTCGAATACAATGGAATTTGGTTAATTGTGTTAAGTTAATGGCGATGTGAACATCAGGGACCCGTTTCACTAAGCTTGGTAAGACTAAATTGTCGTAAGTGCAGATTTAGGATCGTCTTGAAATTTCAATTGATGCATTTACATTTATTGAACATAGGCTGCATTTGCCAATAATTGTTTACAAGAAAACATTGTTAATTTGAAATTTACAGAATACCATAAGTTTGCACTTACGAACATTTTAGTCGTACAAAGTTTAGTGAAACAGTCCCCAGAGGTTGTTACGTTACTGTCTGTTTCACGAAACCTGCCCAAAGCTTACGGCCATATAAACAACTTTAAGAATGAGCCTTCTTTTTATTTCGTGAAATTTGGTCAAATATTGATTAAATTTAACATGCGGAAAGATGAGGTATATGACCTGTGTGAGGAGTAAAAAAAACATTTTGGAAATTGACCCAGAAACCTGGCTAGATAGCTTGGAAATGATTACGAAAACGAAAGTTACATTTTGAAAATCGGTTCACTATTTCTGAAATTAGAAAACATTCCCCATATTAAATCCCCATACACGTCTTCACTCTATGGGGATTTAACAAGAGACATTTTTCTTTCGTAATAAAATCAATATTGGATCAAATTTCACAAAATAAAAAGAAGGCTCATTCATATATTTTGATAAAATTTAACAATATCGAAAAAAAACATTGTTTTTGCATTGTTTATATAGCCGTACAATTTGGGCAGCTTTCGTGAAACAGACGTTGTGCATTAGCTGTGTCTTGTTACGCTGTAGGTTAGCGCGGAACACGGTGAAGTGAGACTGACTGGCGCATGCCTACCCAGACTGGCAAAGTTTCCAGAAGACGACAAATCGGGATTGCGCGCAGCCGGATATGTATATCTCGCACCGGAAGTTCTACACGGCCACGTGTACAGCCCATGCGCAGACATGTATGCTTTCGCATTGCTGTCAATTGAACTTATATCATCGACTACCGTGTTTGAAGTAGACATTTCAAACAGTTTAACTGACTTTATTAACACTGTCAATGCAGTACAGAAACTTACTGGTACAATCAATCGCTTAGAAGTGGCAGAGTCAACGAAGAAGATGTTGACAGCTTGTCTACACGGAATAAGGGAAACACGACCGGAAGTGAAGTTATTATCTATGGAATTCAAATGCATCGATCACAAGCAGAAATCGACATATTCGTTATAAGGTAGTTTACGAGAATTTCAAAGCTACAAGGTGTCACTAGGCCTCCTTGGCTACCATAAGAAACAATAAGTTTAACCCTCAGAAGGCGGGAACCGAAAACTGTCGTCTGCTGTTGTAACTTATTTTGTATTTTCTCTAAATAAAAACATGGTTTGGCAGCATTTTAGAATCATTTCCATTGGAAATGATTCTATAGTGCTGCCAAACCATGTTTTTGATTAGAAAAATTGAAAAAAAAACAAATAAACAGCAGACACCACATATTAATTCAGCACTGTAAGGGTTAAGTGAACGAGTTTATTTTTCTGTCCCAAGGTAATACTTGTATAGCGTTTTAGTCTATGCTCAGAGTCATTTGCAAACAGTTAACACTTAAAGGAGGGAATCGAAAACTGCCGTCTGCTTTTTTTATCATATTTTCTTTTCTTAGCAAAACATATTTGGGCTGCGCATGAGAATCGTATCCATGCATTCCCATGCTCCGTCTTACATATTTTCATCTTGAAATATATAAGATGAAAAATAAACAACTTTAATAACAGAAAACGATACTATTTTTCAGCGTTGTATACGTAAAAGTTAACATTTTCAAACCTGATGCCATCCACTGTTTTGCGTTGAAATATAGTTACGCTGGATTTGCCTGGTGTATGGAATTCGAAAATATGGTCATGTATAATGTTGAATGTTTGAGAAACCCGCTGATAGGTCATTTAACATTATTAATTTGCTTTTAAAAGATGTATCTTGGAGAACGGTTTGAGGAACACTGTTGATTTTGTTAATTCAGTTGTTTGTTGACACAATACAGTGGAGCCTCTCTAATGTTCCACTGCAAACAGGCATATGATCCTTCTGGGACATACTTATGTATTTTAGCAATGATGAACATACATTGCGATTATTTGAGATGTGTTCCCAAGAAACCTCTCAAAATGAGATAACACATACTTTTTGGTGTCCAGTTTAGTGAGGGTCCACAGTAGTATTGTGTATGTACTAGTATTACTTTGTAATATTGCACGTGTGCGACTTTTGCAGTTTGAATGATCATACATGTACATAAATGTCACGTATTGAACTATGAAAGTATAAGACACCGTCAAGCTATCTATGTTAATCGTCAAACACAAGTACCAGAAACATATACAATACAAGTGCGATCTTTACGGGGCCCCGCAGGGGACGCATAATTCTATTTTTTAGTAATTCGTTCCCACGAAATAACAATTCGTTCCCTCAATTTAACTATTCGTTCCCACGAATTAACAATTCGTTCCTACGAAATAACAATTCGTTTTCCCTCAATTTAGCAATTCGTTCCCACGAAATAACCACGGGAAATAATTATTAATTCGTGGGAACGAATTGTTATATCGTGGGAACGAATTGTTAAATTGAGGGGACGAATTGTCATTTCGTGGGAACGAATTGTTAATTCGAGGGAACGAATTGTTATATCGTGGGAACGAATTGTTAAATTGAAGGAACGAATTGTTATTTCGTGGTAACGAATTAATGAAACAAAATCAATGTCCCCTGCGGGGCTCCGTAGATCTTATTGCCATTGTTCGTTCGTGCCAAGGACGGCATATATTGTCACACCACGTGACACCACCGCAGCACCGGCTTGAGAATATATGTGGCTGTGACTGGAGAAATGGGGCTTATGGACTTTGCGACCAGTGTAGATCCAGGTCAGCCTGTGCATCCGCACAGTCTGACCAAGATCACAGTGCCATTTAGCAGGTTAAACAGTACTTGGTGCCTGTTTTACAGCACTATTTGTCCACATAATCTTCCCCACAAAAGTCGTCGAAATCGATGGTCCCCTGGAATAGCGAAGCGCGTTCCGATTGCGTCGTTGTGGAAATGACGTCACGTCACGCGAGTTTTGCTGTAACAATGACAGCCAACTTGTTTTCGACTGTACATGTTAATTCGCATATTTATTCACAATTATTCGACACAACGTAGTTGGAATGGTGCACATTCCATTCTAGATATATTAATATACATATATAATATTTATATATTCTGGACAATGCCTAGACTGGTATCAGTCATTAATGTTTTAGATTTACCCCATAACATTTAACTTCCTATATACCACATTTCTGAAATATCCCAATCTCTGTGGCCGGCTGGCTGAACATTAAGGACTGTGGAATTGCACACAGTGCCAGTCAGGTTTGCGACTGATGCGTTATCTGCTAATCTGTTATGGGGGTCAGATGGTCTGGTCAAACTCTGCGGGGAGGGGGGGGGGGACCCATTAACAGAGTAATACAATTTTGTAGAGCCACTGACCAACAGATTAAGTGTGTAATTGCATTATGTACATTGGAGTTAGAGAAATTATAATTGAGAGAACTTGATCCTGAATATTTGCCATTTGTGATATCAGATGGTGTGGTCTAATACATGTATGAAATGATGCCCATGATGATGTATCATTTGTGATATTACATGGATAATTGTGTTACTGAAGTGATCTGATATTTAGAATGCACTAGTTTGTGAAACCATATGTACATGTTTATGTAATGTTATACAATGGATGGAGGCACATCAAAAACTCCTACTAAAACTATCACAAGAATAGAGTTGACATGTCTATTAGTCTGTTTCTGTCATAATTCTGACCATTTTCGTTGTAATTGACATATGCATTTCTACCTAAGCTACATATGACATGTTTGAATACCACAGACATGTGTTCAACCCTTCTAAAGAATATAATCATCCGTGGAGAAGCTATACCCTCATTGTTCAAAAGTGTCACCAGCCATTCAAAGTTTTGCCGGACATCATCGCAGTTTACACCATACACACTGTACATAATATTCGGTTTGTTTGGACTCAGAATAATGTCAACGGCATCATCCATACACAGTTTTTTCTTGATGATAGACTGGGTTTCGGCGGTTGCAGTCGCAGTTAGGGCGATGACTGGTATATCTGGTCCAGCAAGTGATCGCAGTTCGCAGTGTACATAGAAAAATGTGCCACATATGCAATGCATATGCCAAAAAAATCATATGTATTTCATACATACAGCATAATTATGATATACATATGATTTGCATATGCATATGCAACTTATAAGGAAGGAGCACATATCAAATACATATGAGAGGCGCCACGACATATTGTACCTTCGGGTATTTGGAACTTTCGCCATAAATGGTTTTGAAAATTGAACATAATTTCTGTAAAGGACGTCAGAATTCGACGCAAATTCCGCATTTGTTCTGAAAGTTTCGTAAAAGTTGTACATTATTTACAATAATTACGTTCAATTTTCAAAACCATTTACGGCGAAAATTCCAAATACCCGAAGGCATGTTAAGTCGCGGCACGTCTCATTATGTTTTTAATATGAAATGCACATATATTCAAAATTTGCATATGTAATTCATATGGATTTGACATGTATTTTTTTTTAAGCATACCATTGACAATATATATATGTTTCTATGCATTAACAAAAAGTCCTATGAAATTCATGTTTTGCATATGCAATGCATATGCACATTGCATATGAAGTTCATATGTGCTATTTTCTCATTGTTTTTATATGAAATTTTCATATGCAATTCATATGCAAAACATATGAATTTCACATTGGCAAAATGTGTAGTGTATTTACTACATACTTTAATGAATTAAATGTTTTCACTTCCATGATACTTTTCAGACTGGGCTATTAAGTATCCCATTATTAAGAACATGAATATTTTGTATCTAAAATAGTCACAAACAACATATATACTGACGAGCCATCCCATCTGGAAACTACTAAAAAATAATTAAATAAAGGGACCACACATATAGGCATTTTTAATTTTTTATCCATGCAATTACACATCTTCGTATTTCATTAGAATTTTCTCCAAGTAAAATACTAAGATGTGTTCTCATTTAGAAGCAAACTATTCAATAATCTCTGTCTGCTGATGTGTAAACATGAGTAGTGTGATTTAATTTTACCCAATTAACATTTTAAAATACCCAATTGCTTCAGAAATGATGGAGTAACATCTCAATTACTATTTGCTTACTACATGTAATTTTTTAAATAAATATTGTTTAAACCAGTTACTATTTTAGTGTCGTAATGGTACCTGCCACCAAATCCGGGGTATTGTAGATTTAGAGATGAATTTGCATAAATTTTCTCTCCAATACGTCTGTATTCCCGGCTGTATTAAAGTTAGAAGTCACTGAGCTGTAAAGTCCCATTTCATATCATTATCAATTATTCAGAAAAGGTGTATTTATTTTATTTGTTTAACCATTTCACCCACAAGTAACTGGAATCAACTAGTCCATTTATGAAAGGGGCGGGGGTGTTTTTGTTCTGAAAATATGAAAATTGCTTGCAAAAAGTGCAGAACCTGATGAGACGGCTCGTCACGAACCGGCTCATCTGGATCTACACATTTTGCCAATACAGGCCTGTGGGATTAAAAGGGTTGAAGTTGTCACAAACAGCGTAGTTCCTGATGAAATGGCCCATTAAGACCTTCACCCGAGTCTACGCTGCAATATAGAACTACTTTGCACACGTATTAGTAACTGATCAATTAGCTCAGCATTTACTTACAATTTTCGTATACAATGTGCCTCGTCTATGAAGATGGCCTTCACTTTCTTGCCTTCAGACAACTTGAGTAGGAGTTTTCTGTGGTCGCCTAGTATAGTTTCTGGGCTGCACAACAAAATGTCAAAGCTTCCGTCTTCCACATCTTGAAACGTGGTGTTAGCGATACCATCGAGGTCGGTCTCTTTTGGCATACATGTATCTGGCAAATATACTGCTCTCAGGCCCAATTGTCGTAGTTTTGTTACCTGGCTCCTCATTAATGCCACTAACGGAGAGATGACAATGCACGCAGCTGACAGCTTCGGAAGGGCCTCATAGTTAAACTTATAGCTTAAAACAAATGGTGCGATTTCGAATGTCAATGATTTTCCACTTCCTGTGAGAGCAAAATAAAACATCGTTTCCATTTAAATACGCTTTCACTGCTTCTAGTTGAGTTTCTCTAATACACCGATATCCCAATTTAGTTAATCCATACTGAATGTTTGTTTCTATTTCCATGTTTTCAAGTTCAATAAAAATATATACATGTACATATAGTTTATTTCTTTTCTTTTGCTTACATTTTACGACCGCACTGGCTCTAAGACATTGCACGCCGTCTCCCAAGAATGGGAGAAAGAAGATAGTTTATTTCTGATGTACCCAACTATATATACCAGGATCTGCACAAAACTGAAACTGACCATCAACAGTTATTGTGTAGACCATTGTATTACCTGTGTAGTGGTCAACATTGAATTTAGAAGTAGTGGGAAAACAGCAGACATGTTAATTGACCATTTAATTCATTTGAGCAATAAAACTCCCCAGGAACCTCTACAGGGACCATTAATCACCAGACCTGATTGTGGTCAGCCAGTACCAGGTCAGTGGACTTCCCCAGTCCATGAATTCTGGCTGGAGATATAAAATGCATATTTGAAGGATACTAGCTGAAGTTTAAATGTTTTAGGAATAATGTTATACAAATTCATGGACTGACACCAGTCTAGACAATGCCCTGTGAGACTGAAATGAGACGAAATATCTCCCTATCCGTATACATTAATTTATTAATATTTTCAGGGGCCGTCGATTTCGACGACTTTTTCTGGAGAGAACGGGGTGACAAAACTAGTGTTATATCATATATACAGTGTACTTTTTAACCCGGTAAACGGCACTTTGACGCTGGATGCTGTATGTGTATACATATTCCATGGAACTTGTTATAGTAACCTACCGATTCCTGTCATTTTAACGGGTTTGAAATATGTTTTACTACGTTGCTGACCTTACACTTATCATGCTTATACTAAAAATGATACTGACATGCGATGTTTTTCAGTCACCTGTGGACGGGTATATAGTTTTAGTCATTCCCGCCGTCAGTGGGTGGTTGGTCGGGCGAACGCGACTGCGTAAATTAACGGTAGGGATTCCTTCTTGTAGGAATCACGATTTGTCTGGTTTGGCCCTCATGTACGTTCGTTTCGTTGGCTCTTTTGTTACTTGGGTTATTGCCCATTATAAAAGTAGTAAGATTATTACTGATCCTACTGCTTTTGGGAGGGGGCCAAGTGATTCTGGTGTGGCGAGAACCTGGCATCAGATCAAGATTATTCTGATTTCAGGGCTAAATATATAGTTTTTGTATTGTAAATATTCAGTTCTGATTTTCTCCCCATTTGTACATGTACCTGCGTTAAAGTTTTTATCCCATCACGTAACGAACATGGGGCATATGGATGCAACAGTCGTCCGCCCGTCTGTCCGTCCGTTCGTCTGTCTGTCAAGTTTTCCATTATGCTATAAATTCTTTAGAGTATAACCGATTGGCCCCGAAGCATATGTTTATTATCATCCATATTTTCATTGCCGACCCCACCCATGCTCTCCGTGCCCAATGTCAAGGCCAAATAATTTCAGTCAGTAGATGCGTACCCGTGTCTCCATTCCCCATATAACGTCTTTACTTTATGAGCGTTTGGCTTGTAACTTCATGTGCATGTTTCTCACATTCGTATTAATCATCCCCCCATGCCCCCCCCCCCCACACCCAAAGTCAAGGTCAAATGACTTTGCAAATTCACATTCAATCTTCATTTTTTTTATTAGTATACATGTAGTTTTTAAAAAAAACAGGATATGACGATTTAAGCACAATATTCAAATATAAGGTTCGACAATGTCACGAGGGAACTGTTTGAATCCCAAGGCCTTAGGTCGCGGGTTCAAACAGCTCCCAAGTGACACGGCAAACGTTTGCACACGGCTGGATATGGTCGAACGTTATTGTTACATTTCCGTCGGGAATATCGTGTAACGTCAGCATATATGCAGTACTTTCGGTGCTTTGATACTCTTCTCCATTCAATATTCGGGGGCCACAGTACACGTCGCGAACGTTGTGAACTGGTCTGGTGACGTAATGGCGCGTTCTAGTATCGTCACGAGACATATGCATTACGTAGGTGTTGGCTTGGCCCCGAAATGAGCATTGTTTACAGCCATGATCAAACAGCACGCGCTGTACGTTTGAACACGGCTGTGAGCGGTGTCAAACAACGACAGTCATGTAACAATATTTTGATAATATTGACAAGATTAGCGCCGGCGGTAGTGTAAAATCTGAGACTTCGTTTGTCGCAAACAGAGACACTGAGCACATTGGTCGAACGGCCAGACCGCAGGTAGTCCGAGCTCACCAATCAATCACGCATGATGGATGGATGGATGGATGGATGAAATAATGGATGGATGGATGAAATAATGGATGGATGGATGAAATGATGGATGGATGGATGAATGGATGAATGGATGAATGGATGAATAAATGAAATAATGGATGGATGGATAAACTAGGAATTAATGAACGAACGAACGTACAAATCAATCAGCCAAATTAATTAATAATTCATTAAATAAAATATTATTGGGCTACACTGGTCGAAATGTTTCGAATGAACATGTAAATGTACTATATGGATTTACATTCAGTCGCAAAGACAAAGGATGCATATGAGACACGCCATGAATTTACAATATTTTCCGTAGATTGTGTCAAAAGTTGACAAAAGGTTCGGAGTACATGCGGAATTTCTGACAATTTTGTCAACCTTTGACTTAATTTATGAAAAATATATTAAATTTTGTAAACGTATTTAATGAAATTACGCAGATGTACGAAGGTACAAAATCACATGGCGTGTCTCAATTATAAGCTACGATTGGGCGTAGACATGCAATTGGCTCTCTGGAATTACTTTCGTTTCCAATGCAGTAATTCACCGATATTTATTTCGTAAAAAAAGGGATATCTTCCGTAACAGACGTCAGAAATTGACACAAATATCGATGCACATGTAATATTTAATTTTACATTTTGCTGGGAAAGCAATGCCAATATTCGACGTCATTTGCGGACGATATAGCTGATTTTCGAACGAACATATGTGAAGCACTAAGAGATAATTCCACAGCCGCCTATTATGGCATCGTTCGACAAATAAAAGAATGAAAACACATTAAAAAATGTGTTAAATAACTGACTGTGACATTTTATTCTTGAAATACAGTGTAGAACAAACAATATACAATAGTGTAATCATGACACCAGAAGCCAACGGTACGATTGCGATGCTTTGCCTTGCTGTTTTCATGGAGCTGGCCGCCGTGACCTACTTTCTCTACAGGTGGTACAAGGACCGGTTGTCCATGGACAAGGCGGCGAAGGCCAACAAGGCGATGGTCAGTCGGACATTCTCCCGCGTAGATGATGAACTGGTAATTCGAGGGGCGTACACAGGGTGGGGGGGGGTGGGGTGTTGGAGATGAACTTACGATTGGTACATAGGTACCTTATGTGAGTTACCTTACTGTAAACTTTGAGCGAAGACATATAGGCGAGAGGCGGTGGGGGTGGGGCGGTATATGTCCCCCATAAACCGCTACTGACGTCTTCGCTGAGGCATCATTCAGTTATACGTTATTGAAGGTACAATGGACGCCGGTGTGTAAACAAACGGATTTCTGTGACATTTCCCGACACAGTTATTACACAGTTATTTTTATCAAAAATACGTAGTCCATTGTTTATTGTATGTCATATTGTCAGCTAACATGCATTATTTAACTGTTTTCGGGAAAACTATATTCGTACACGAAAAAGTGTCTGGAACTGGTTATTACACTAAATTGGTGCAAGGGGACGTTCGATTAGTGAATGATCGCTTTATGTATTTGTATCAGCGTCAACGCGAGGACCCATGTTCCATTTTGACGGTATAACATTTTTGCACATTTCATACGCCCGAGAAAACTATGTGTATACGTGTACACGAACAAATGTCAACATGGGCCGTAATTTCAAATTACGGTCCAGACATCTGTTCGTATACACATAGTTTTCTCGGGCGTATGAGATGTGCGAACATATATAGTTTTCTCGACACACATGTTAGTTAATGCATAATGATTTTTGTTGGCAATATGACATGCAATAAGCAATGGGTCACGTATCTTTTATAAAAAGTGGCAAAAACTGTGTCGGAATGTGGCACACCGGCGTCCATTGTACCTCAATAAGGTTTCACTGAATGATACCACCCCCTCGCCTATAGATATGTCTTTGCTCAAAGTTTAAAGTAAGCGTGAACATAAATACAAAATGTACCAATCTCGTGGTGCTGCTACCACTGGGCTCCGCCATTTTGAGACCCGTGTTCCTTTTTGACTCCCATAAGGTACCCGTAAACCAATCTTACGTCCCCCCACCCCCGTGTACAATACGTATCTTACATGAGTGACGATTCGATTAGACATGTATTACATGCGTTTACTGATTTCATGACAAAAGAGGATCATATTATTATTAAGCACTGACATTATCGAAAATTGACGTTTTGTTTCAAATGTAGTAGTATCATACATGTGACTGAATATCTATACAAAATATATCTGACCCTGTTCTTCTTAGTGTATATTATAAAGAGCATTGAGTTGCCATCACCGACATTTTAGTAAATGATGCGGATTTTCCGACTCATGCTGCCTAGAATCTGACATAATTCAACATTTCCATTACTAATTTTCTTGGTTATTACATGTAACAATTCGTTATACTCCGGTATAAACCTGCGAGTTGGTATCTATTTTATTAATTCGTTCCCACAAAATAACAATTAGTTCCCTCAAATTAATAATTCGTTCCCACGAAATGACAATTCGTTTCCTCAATTTAACAGAATTTAACAATTCGTTCCCACGATATAACAATTCGTCCGAACGAATTGTTATTTCATGGGAACGAACTGTTAAATCGAGGGAACAACTTGTTAGTTCGTGGAAACAAATTGTTAATGGGAACGAATTGTGAAATTGAGGGAACACATTGTTATTTCGTGGGAACGAATTAATAAAGAAAAATAATTCTACGTCCCCTGCGGGGCTCGTAGTATCCACCGAATTGATTGTAATTTCCGAAAAATGAATCAAAACTAAACTGTCACCATTATTTATAGGAGCGCAGTAACCAGTTTCATTCGGTTAAACTAATATTAAGAAAAGCTACAGTAAACATAAAAAAACATCTAAAAACATAACGACACGTCGTTAGGAAACCACTTGATCCCACACCAAGCGTTGGACCTATAATGTATTGTGTTTAGTGTAGTAGTGATATGTACGGAAGCCCATTAGGGCCACTGCACTTTTTTTTAATTTCTATTTATTCAAGATGTTTTCGAGAAAAGAACTTGAAAATTCAAGAAAAGATCTCGAAAATTCAAGAAAAGAACTTGAATATTCAAGAAAAGATCTTGAACATTCAAGAAAAGATCTTGAATAAATGGAAATAAAAAAAAGTGAAGTGACCCTAATTGGCTCCCGTAGATATGCTACCGATCCCACATATTTTACACGTTTCTGACAAAAAAGACAAAACGGTCCCGATTTCGGTCACTTTCATAAAACCATGTTTAACCACTTTCATGCTGAGGATACGCCATTATATTTGCTTCCATGCGCTCAGAAGTATGTCGCGACCACCATTTATCCAAACGTTTCAACCGAGTGGTCACAACATATACTTTCATTGAGAAATAACGAAAATAATTTAATAAATGTCATAGCCGTAAAAGTGTATTCCGAAAGGAATGCGTTAAACTGGTTTACTATTTGTTATATCCGTCAAATCAAGTTTGCAAGCCAGAATTACATTACGCAAACACGTCTTATTTGGAATTAATAAATCAGTGAACTACTTTCGGCAAGGGAGATAATCAATATCACGCGAACTATTTTCATACGAGCCAAGCGGATTGTTCTGTTTATTAGTATATACAGTTTTAAGCTATCTCCTGTGATATATAATGATACATTACTTTGCTATGTTATGGGTACTAATACATGTTGTTTCAATAGCGTATCTCTGTAACGGTATCGTTGTAGATGGAGTTGCAAATAATTTAATAATTATTACGTTGAAATGGTTGCGTAATACTGATAGCACTTCTGTATAAATGTAATCGTCGTAAATGGCGCAATAGTCGTGAGGTTAAGGTCGCCGACTTCTATGATTCAATTACCGATTCCCGAAAGGGTCTGGGGTTCAAACCTCTACTTGGTATATTTTTTTTTCCATATATATTATTTTTGTTATTTTAATATTTTCACTATTTTATGATTTTAATAAAAATAGCTATAAATTGATAGAATCTTACCAACGATGAAAGTGTCTGTCTTTCAGTAATATATACACAGACAGTTTGTTACTGTTTTTTTAAGTTAAGTAAGATATACACAGACAGTTTGTTACTGTTTTTTTAAGTTTGAAGTACTGTCTATACCATATAATGTTTTACTGTCCCAAAATCTATTTTTTTGGCTGTCACAATTAATTAATTTTCGGACAGCAAACATTTTTTTATTAATTTGAAATAAAGATTGTCCTCCATCTGATCACAACACTGTTTGAACTGCGCATGTGGCTACCACGACCAGAATTCACTGGCCGCAAACACAGTAGCCTTCGGCGTCTATTTATTAAATTATTATTTTTTTATTTTATTTGAATTCCGCGTGAACGCTGCATTTTGTGTCAACACCATTTACAGAAAATATTAGTGAGAAATGCGGCTATATATTTTGTGTCAATTTTCAACACCATTTACGGAAAATAATTACTGATTTTTTAAAACAATATCGTCACAACTAAATACGGTGATAGAATTTTTGTCAACTTTTCAACACCATTTACGTAAAATATTACTGATTTTCTAAAATCAATATCGGCGAAGGTGTACTGAACTACTCTTTTTTTTAAAATAACCAGCCGTCTAATAGATCTGTGTATAATAGAGAGTATATCGTTAATTGTCATGTTGTCTCCGACAGTGAGGTGTTGCGGCACACATCAAAACGACACGTCGATTTCAAAACATTGCCTCCAGGCTACAGCTGTGTGGTCAGATCAACACCTCGTCACACACGATTGCGCATTATCGATTTTTTCCCCCACACAAAGCGACGTATATATACAACTAGATCTGTGTAATGTGTCGGGTGTAGCCAAAGACCATACATACATTCGTAATTAGTCACAGATGTAGCCTTAAAATATAATCGATTTCCTTAAATTACGTCCGCAAGTTGACAGATATTTTAGAGCAGACGTCATCGTAATTTACCGTTATTTATTTCCAAAATTAACCATATATTCTGTAAATGGCGTTGAAAGTTGACAATAAATTAAGACCAGATCAGTACGTTAAATCGCTATCGACGACAACTGACGATCAGATGAGAGAGTAATACCATTTACGCGTATCCAATGTTAAATATACATCGTTATCTTTTATGACTTTCGTAGTTTTTACCGAGAAATTCAAACCGTTTCCAATTATTGGGGAACATAATATCATGATTAGCACACCGTTTCACTAAGCGGCGTCTACTCAGGGAATGGGATCACACGGTCTATTATTTATACTGGATTAATGGCGTCCCCCATGAGGTCTCGGGTAAATCTTATTTTTCAATAATACGACTGGTTTCTTCCTTTTAGTGATGACCATGTTCCAGCCGTTAACACTTTATTTAGCAGCATTACTTATGTAGTTAGTCTGAACATTCTGCAGAGAAATTTGAATTGGACGGAATCGAGCGTTGTTCCAACTTAGTCCGGTTCATATGCACAGGTCAAAATATGAACTGAAAATGGCGCTTTGCGTGACAGAATTCCGTACGCGGACGAATAAAAAAAAAAAATTTGTTATAAATATCACATATAGCGAAACAAAGATAGCATCTACTGTTTTAATACTATGCATACATATTGTAATTAATGTTTAATAGTGATATACTTATGAATAATATACGATACTATGGTTTATACTCCAGCACTATGTTTTAAGGCTGTGTGATTTGCCTCAATATAAGCTGGATTAATTAATACTTATATTCATGCGCTTCATGAGAACATCAATACATTTAAAATATACAAATATTACTTAAAGGGGTATCGATATGATACATTTTAATAATATAAATATTGAAAATACACATTACAATCGCTTACAACATAAGTTATTGATCGAAAATAGTCACTGCATCGTGACCTATTTGACCGCATTACCTATTGCGCGGGTACCTCATCATACCCTCTGTTTACATAGCTAACTGGGGGTATAGTGAGGTATGTTCGCTAATACAATGTTTGCGTAATGTAAGTCATATTGACATAATAAAAAGCTGTCCCTATCCAAGGTGCATGATCACGTGGTTATAACAACAACAACAACACTGGCTGAAAGTTTTGAAATCTTCCCCACTCCAAAGTAAGTATTATTTGATATTTTCTTTTATATGAAACTGATTTTGATGAAATATGGCACAGCAAACGCGTCTTCATGAGCTGCATTTGGTCGTCGAGGGAGTTCGCCACAGACTCTACCGACACGAAAATCGATTCTTCGCAAAAACGACAGAAGTTTGGGCCAAAGTACAGAAGCCACCAAATGAAGCTTAACGAGACGAGTTTGATGCGCCATATTTCATCAAAATCCGTTACGTAATAAGTACAATGTAAAATAATACGTACTTTGAATTGGATAGATTCTGGAAGTTTCAGTACTTGTTGTTGTTAGTACCACGTGATCATACACCTTGCTTTCTAGTATATTCTGGTATTTTACGTGTAAGCACTTGCACTTGCGACTCGCATTTCTTTCAGACGTTACACGATCCCGATGTAAGCGATGTGAAGAGCACAATGGTGAAGTGATTGGCTCCCAGTCAGAAACGGAGTCATACTTGGAGACAGCATCGTGAACGGACACTGGGAATACACATGGTGAATGGACACTACATTGTGACTGGAGATATTGTGAATGGACACATTCTTAGAGGCAGCATTAGTATATTTTCTTCTCTGAATCTGATGTTAAAGACCGGCAATACAGTAGACCATCTCTACAATCTATGTCTGCGTACAGGCCCGTAGCGGTGAATAAAATAATGCCACGGCGGACATTTGAGCGGGGGCTCTGGGAGACCTCAGAAAAAACATTCAACCTAGACCCTCAAATTGGTGTTTCCTGCGTTCTGGAGCCAAACTATGTTACTTTCATATCTAATCTTGATAACATCTGTTCATGATCGCAAGCCACATATACCTGTTTTGCGGTGACCATAAACTTGATTTACAGTGGAGCCTCTCTAAACCGGATACCTGGGGACCTCCCAGGGTGTCTGGTTTAGAGAGGTTCCACCGCATTATGAGTAAATAAGGCACTGACCAATGAATCTAACACAATTCTTTATTGATTGGAGTTTGGTGCGAGGTATGGTGTGCTCGAATGAATTCACTAAACTTAGTACGATAAAAAATGTTTGTACGTTCACTTTACACGTTAACCTGGTCCATTAATGCAAAAAATGTTCATCTTCATGCAGAGGTAATTAAATCTGAACAAATCCACAGAAGACTTCCCAAACTGTGATGTTAATGCGTACTTTGTTATACATCTTATTTTTGCACCTGCGAACTTCGTAAACGTATGAAGTTTAGTGAAACGGGCCTCTGGTACAGTAGTGTTCGAGTTTTTGTTCCGAGTTTACACATCGTGTTTTGGTTTGAGCCAAGTTTGGCTCTCGTTTGCCAGAAAACCAGTTTTTGTGCTCTCTGTCCGTTCCCCGTTTTGCCTTCACAGCGCATGCACAGAGACACGAAAACGGTTAAACGTGTAACTGTTTTTATATCAGTGCGCATGTGCAGTTTCGGGAAACCCCATTTTGCGTTTTTGATGTAATGCGCATGACAATTAGAGGAAATGCTGAGTAATTGTCACAGGGCGAGAATAACACAATCAAAACGGCATTTTCATTGGATACGAACATCAAAAATGGAAAACTAGTTGAACTCGGTAAAAAGCGGGAAACCCCGTTTTCAGACATTTGCAAACGTGAATACAGTGATTTGAATGGCAACTAGAAATACAGTGGAACTTCTCTAAGCCGGACACCAAGACAACACCTGTGATGTTAATTTTTGGTGGATTTCTTGGTCATTTATCTCAGGTGATAATGTCTGTTCGTGATCGCATAGTACACAACTATGGTTCAGAATGATCAAATGCCTGATATACAGTAACACTTCTGTAAGCCGGATTCCGGTTTGGAGAGGTTTCATTGTACAGGGACCGCGCATTTGGACCACGTTTCCCTTTCGTTTCCTATGGGAACACAAGCTTAAACGCTAATGTACGGATGAATTCACACGTACCCTTCCACAACTGACGCAATGGGCCTTTTGCCATCGCGGCAAGTCTAGAAGAAGGTGCGGTATCCAGGGTCGTACGCAGGAATTAATTTAGGGGTGGGGGTGGGTGCGTTATAGACGGCGCGAAGGGCTAAACATTTTGTGGCACATTCACGGACACCTCGATAGATTAACCCTTTCATCCCAAAGAAACTGGAATTGATTTTGATATGTTAATTTTGCAACCCAATCCAATCATCCCAAGTTGATTTCCAGACCAGTCCATTTATGAACATGGGATGGTTTTGTTCTCAAAATTATGAAAATTACTTGCAAACAGTGCAGATCCTGATGAGACGGCTCGTCACGATCCGGCTCATCTGGGTCTACTCTTTTTGGCAATACCACTATACAGGCATGTGGTGTTGAAAGGGTTAAATGTACACGCCCACTCAGTAGGCACATGTTCTCTATATCAAAGACATCATCTGAGACATTTCCTGGCAAAATAAACATTAATTCACCATTACCCCACGTATTGATTGGCATTATTATACATTGTATATCAGACGTGTGTATTGTTTGATGTGCAATTATCATACTTCAATATCTGCCGAAAATATTTTTCTTTTCAGGCAACGCATTTAATTAGTATAAATAATACTATCAGTAAAATAAATATATTTGAATAGTGACACAATTATACACTTATTTAATTCCTATCTAAAGACCATTTTTATGTCCTATACAAAGAACGAAGAATAGGTTACCGTAAAAGTAAATAAAAACTAGAGGAGCACATGAATTTAAACAATATACGGTACTCCATGCTGTGTGAAAGTTATAAGTTATTGTAAATAACTTTCAGAGCACCCATAAAAGATATTTCGGCAGTTAAACTGGTTGCGAACTTAATAATCCCCTGACAGTGGGGTCAGCGTGTAAGTGCACACACGAACGAACACGACAGGTTGGAACAGATCACATAATTATGAGTACAAATATACAAATGAGTTCATAAACAGCTTCAAACAAAGATATATTAATGTATGAAAAATTCACTATTTCAACACTATATACACAATACTCGTGTTTGCAAACAGTGTAGATCCAGATGAGCCAGCTCGCACCGAGCTATTCTGGCTATTCAGAATCATTTCCTTACACCGCTATCTTCATTTTTTTGTTATCTGCTGTTTATTTTCTATTTTTCATTTTTTTCATCGAAAACATGCTTTGACAGCACTTGATAATAATTTACAACATGATTTGACAGCACTTTAGAATCTTTTCCATTGGAAATGATTCTGAAGTGCTGTCAAACCATGTTGTTATTGAGAAATAAGGCAAGATATAAAAGCTACAGCAGACGACAATTGTTGTGTGTAGCAGTCTAAGGGTTAAATGTCTCAGATGTGGATGAAGTGTGAGCAAAAATGTTGGTAAAAAAGCATTTCATAATAGATTTGTATCGGTTTTCTGACACTATTGGTGACCTGAAAAAAGAAATATAAAAAAAAAAAAAAAAAATGTTATTTAAAAAATAAACCATTCATTTATCGCATTGTTAAAGGTACATGCTCACTCAACAAGTAGTATGGAGGGAGTCAAAATGATACCACCTACGGTGGTATAATTTCCAACCCTCTATACTACCCCCACCACCCCCGAAAAATCCAAAAATTGGTTAACGAGAAAATTGTATCCGACAGCAAATTTATGAATTTTGGAGAAAATAATTTTGAAATAAATAAAGTGATAGTTTATATTCCAACACCCCATTTTTCTCCTCCAATATAGCTAATTTATTTCGCAGATCAGCAACTAATTCTACCAGCTCTAGTCTACCCGGTTCACCTTTAGCCACAGGGCAGCGTAGTTGTTTATGTCTACAAAGAGTTTTGGCACTAACGAATTTACAAGGGCATCTGGGGCATTAAAAATGCAGGGCGACACAAAGAAATTTTCTACGTCTCGATAGATGCCTTCGTAGATAGTCTTTACATGTAAACGTTTTACAACAAGTCACACACTCCATTATATATATGTATTTTTATATATTCAATTGGACGCGAAAATTTACATGATGTTTTTTTTCACGTCCAATTGAACAGATAAATTTCATAGGTTATATATATAGAACATATGATAACGCCAGAAACAAGAGCAGAAATAGAAAGTTTGAGAAGAGAAGCCGAATCTCTAGGGATTACTTATAGTAAACGGTTGAGAGTTAGAGCCTTTAAAGACCTCTCACTAGCAGAGGAAGCTGGTAACGTAATTCAAAAAGAAAGTATTGCGGGGTTAAGGGCTAGCGTAATAAAACCTTCAAGCACCGATTCCAGACGCACAGGTCACCCAATACCAAATAATAAGAAAAAACCTATCGTTCGCGCGATAATGGAAGAAGGTGAAGAAATATTGGGGGCTCATGATGAAACATTGGAAAAGGTAGAAAATGGAAGACGGGTAGTTACATTATCCTTTCGTAAAAACATTGACATTAACGAGTCTGAACGCATGTCCGATAAACTCGCTCCGTATCTAACAACCAATTTTTATTTGAGATATTCATATTCTTACAAGCTGAACATATGGAGGAAATTAAAAATGGAAAACCTATAACTATAATATTTCACAAAAATCTCGGTGGTAGCGAACCACTATCATCAATGAAAACCGTTAAAAATTGGTTGTCAGATAAGGAGCAAACACGAATAATGTATGATAAAATAGACAGACCGAATACAAAGTGGAAGTTTGTAAGATGTGTAGAGGTTTTTGTAAAGCTAATACAGGGCAGTAGGGGAATAGATTTTGGACTACAATCCAAAGAAGCAGCAGGAGGAGAACTTCCAGAATGGTTGAAGAATAAAAAAAGGTATGTATTCTTTAGATAAATATAATGACGACCTTTGTCTGTTCAGGTGTCTAGCTTTGCATATAACAGGTGCAAGGACCGACAGATGCACCGACAAGGCAAAATAACTTAGTAAACAATACACCGGCAGTAATGTTGTTTCTCCAATTCCTTTTTCAGATCTGAAAAAGGTTGAAGAGTTTTTTAAAATCGGTATAGAAGTTTATCAACCGACACAAGGTGGTGTTTGGTGGTTGAAAAAGGTACCAGCGCACTATAAGGCAATAGGTAATAAACCAATGGCAATAGGACTGTTTAATAATCACGCATTTCTGATAAAAAACCTTAAAAACCTATCTAAAATTTACGCCTGCGATAATTGCAAACAGAAATTCACGAAAGCGAGTAATATGAAGAGACACGGACCAAAATGTATGAAAGGTGAGACAAAAGTAATATGTGATGGTAATTATTTAGAGCGCCCGCGTTCGTCGTTCGAGAAAGCGTTTTACCCAAAAAGTTCTAACAGTTATGGAGCGATCGATTGGATGTACTCTGTGGAAAAGCAGGAGGGAATTCACATTCACCACGAACAGTGCGGACACGGGGGTGAAAGATGTATTTTAGGAGCTCCAGTAGATGGATACTGTCCAGAAACCAATACCGTATATCAATATCACGGCTGTTACTGGCACGGGTGTGAGATTCATGCAAAGCATATAAAAGAAGAACGCGCATCCACTATGAGAAGATATAAATTTATTAGAAGCAAAGAATTCAACCTAGTAGTTATGTGGGAATGCAGTAGTTAGTTAGTAGTTATGTGGGTATCTCCAGCCAGGATTTGAAACTCTCGGTAATAGTTTAGAATACGAGGCCGAGCACGTTCCGGTAAGCGTTAGTATAGGAGATAATTTCTCAGGAACAGTAACTCATATTTGTGATAAAGATCCTGCAAAACTTATAGAAAAATTCGTAGAAGATTTGAAAGTCATGGGAAAAGCTATAAGAGAAGAAGTATGGCTAAGATATGGGTTTAATACAGAACATTTACGTAAAAACCAAATCACCAAGATCGAACAGTGGATATACCAAGTACCGGTTATAGGTTTTAACAGCAGTAAGTACGATATAAACTTAATAAAGAAATATCTAGTAGGCGAACTGGCATCAACAACAAAGAAAGTAATGGTCGTAAAACGTGCAAACGCAACACTATTTCTATTTGCTCCAGAGTTTAGATTTCTTGATGTAATACTTTATCTAGGACCTGGTGTAAGTTACGATAGTTGGATAAAAGCCTACGACTGCAAAGGACAGAAATCTTTCTTTCTTTACGAGTGGTTCGATTCTCCAGACAAGCTGGATTACCTAGGACTACCGGATATAGAGAATTGGTATTCCAAACTATCTGGGAAAATGTTAATAGATGAAATAGAATTAAGTAAATGTCGTAGAATTTTCGAAGAAAATAATATGAAAACTTTCTGAGATTGGTTGAAATATTACAACGATTTAGATGTAGCACCGTTCCTAGAAGCGGTGGGAAAAATGTGTGAATTTTATAAACACACAGGTGTGGATATTTTCAAAGATGCGGTAACCCTACCTGGAAGTGTGGGTAAAACATGTCAGGCTGTTTTGGGATACGATGCAAACGCGTTATATGTATTTACGTTAAACAAGAGATGCCGTGTGGGAGAGAAACTATACACCATATAGATACCCCACATAACCCTAAATTTATTAAAAGGTTTTGTAAAAGAGTTTTATCTGGAGACTGGTTTGGGTTTGCGGAGGTGGATATAGATATAGATATAGGTGGATATAGAAGTTCCACACAACTTAAAATATAAGTTTTCTGAAATGTCCCCAATATTTATAAACAGAGAAGTAAAGGTTGATGAAGTTCCCGCACACATGCTAAAATATTTAAAAGATACTGGCCGAACAAGAGGAGATGGAAAAAAATTGGTGGGATCTATGACCGCCACTAAAGTACTGCTGTACGCGCCACTGTTGCAATGGTATTTGAAACACGGCCTAGAAATAACGGGAGTTCATCGTGTTATAGACTATATTAGTGGTAAACCCTTCGAATGGTTCGCGAAAGAAGTTACAGCCGCAAGACGAACGGGGGTTGTAGAACCAAATAAGAAACCAGTAGCCGACATAATGAACTTATTAGGAAACTCGTGTTGTGGAAAAATGATAGAGGCAACGGAGAGACATTTAAATACGACATATACACAAGACGAAACCTGTGTTGACAAAGCATTAAGATCTGCATTCTTTGACGATTTGGAAGAGATAGGAGATGCGTACGAAATATCTTCCCGAAAACCAAGGTTTGCTGTAAAGAGACACTTCCACTGCGGAATAGCGGTTTATCAACTAGCTAAATTGAGAATGTTGGAATTTTACTACGAATTTCTAGACAAATACGTAAAAAGAGAAGACTTTGAATTAATACAGATGGACACGGCTAGTATGTATATAGGAGTTAGTGGAAAAACAATAGAGGAATTGATTAGACCTAACTTACTAGACGAGTTTGAAAAATAAAAAAATAAATGGTTTCGTTGGAGCGAAAGAGAGCTAGGACTTTTCAAAATGGAATTTAGCGGAGATAGGGCGATAGCGTTATCTAGTAAGTGTTATTTCGTAGAAAAATTCAATTCCACTAATTTTGAAAAAATTAATAAAAACTCTGCGAAAGGAATGTCCAAGAGAACTAACAATTTAAATTGGGATAAATATAAACGAGTACTAAGTGAAACTACAGAAGATGGAAAACACATTATAGATGTAGCACAAAATGGAGGATTTAAAATGAAAGACGGTGCTATGAAAACGTACTGTCAACACAAATTAGGCGTACTACGATAAAAGAAGCGTATTACCAGACGGAATACATACAGAACCTCTCTAATGATTTAATTTATTTTAAGAAAATTAGAAATCATTTTACGATTTATTAATATAAAGACTCTGACAATCCGGGGGTAGCTGGGTGTCAGAAGGCACCGCGAAAAGTTCTTCGCGAACAAACCCGCGAGATGGACCATCAGTCAAATAGTAGAGCACGGGCTCATCGGGTTTGATAATAGATCTATCCAGATGATATACATTGAGAGACCGCACGGGATCAGTCGCGCGGCGGCTGCCACCTTCGAGCTCTCCCGGTTGATAGAAGTACCGGACGTCAACATCCGATGGAAGCCATTGCTCCTCTAAACCAACGGGTTACCCGCGCGAGACGGCAGAGGGCCTGCTCGTCACCATTTTATACTTGATGGCATCTACGGGCTTCTTGTCGATCAATCTGGTCACCTCTCCGTTCAGTGCGGAGACCACGGCGGGCAGCCTGGCCACCCATTCGGTCGATCGCGTATGAGGGTCTACAGGCTATTTGGCATATTGGTGTCCGAACAGCCTCTCAGCCAGGGTTCGATTGAACCGCTCCACGATCCCCTGGTCCCGGTGGATGTTGACGTGGCCGCGTCTGACAGAAAGTTTGTGTTTAGACAATAGATGAGAGACCGGGATCGACGGCCGGGATCGACCTGGAGAAGATTCGGCCATTTGAGAGGACTCCTCTTATATATTCGGGAAAGAGCCTCGGCCACCTCCTTAGACTCTTTCGTAGCCAGTGGCTCAGCCCCCTTATAGCGACTCGCTACGTCAACGACTGTCAGTGCGTACTTGTACGTTTTGTGGCCGACGCGATCGTGAGGGAGAAACAGGAGATCTGCTTGGTGAACTTGGTTCGGCACCGGCACGTCGAATTTCGGGCGTGGAATATTGCGCGGCGCGGGCATATAGATCTGCCAGACGGCCTGCTTCTTGAGCCATTCCTTGGTGGCGTTTTCAGAAACCGCCGCGAGGTTCTTGATGGCCGCGAGTCCCTTCCAGTAGCCGTGGGGGCTGTAGTACGTGTTTGGTAGCTTGCGCGCTAGGCGAACCGATAGTTTGGTATCAAGTTTACGCGTGTTCATGGCATGCGAAGTATTCTAATATATCGGACAATCTCCAACATGCCCTCGCCAGATCGTCCGTTAACTGCGTCGTTAATAATAAACTTTTGTTGGAAGTACAATCGCGATTGGGTTGGAACAGTAAAGGGAATTCTGGGGAATCTAATTCATCCAATCTCGATTGGGAGGAATCTAACATCCGCTTTGCGAAAAGGGTGGCCGCTTTTTCGTCCTCACGCCACGTCTCGAGAGAATCTCGGGCCAGACGAATCATATTCTTTGCACCAGTTAAACGGTGTTTAAGGGCCGTGTAGCCTACATCGATCAAAGCAAAATAAAGTTCGTCAACTAACATCGTTATATATATATATATTTATAAAGAATTTTTTTTTTAAATAATTATTGCTTATTGTTTATTGCTTATTTCAATCTCGATTGAATATAGTAGCTGACGATACTCGTCGCAAACATTCCCACGACGATAAACGCGATCTCGCGGTCTTTTTGGGCCTCTGATGGTACATATAAATCTGAAAGCTGGGGCTCGGGCTCCAGAGGTGAGTGACTTTTCTGCGGATATGCCCGCGCGTACTCGCGGATGGCGTCGTCAACGTTCCGGAAAGTTTGTATGGCGTGATTCTCGCGACGAAGATCTTCGTTGAGCCAGTCCAGACGGGCGGTTCGTGTTTTAGACCATGCTTCATTTGCGCTATTGAGTTGTTCTACAGTTAAATCATGACGTTTGCGCTCCTCGTCCGCGTCCGAGCTTTTCAGTTTCGAGAAGAAATAGTTGCTACCGCTAAAAGCCAATGCGTTCACCACAGCACCACCTAATAGCATTGCGATCGAAGCCATTGTTTCAAAATATTAGAGGGTAGAATTCCAGCTTTAATTAGATAATCTCGGGTCCAAACTGAGGTCATTATATCTAAGGTCACGAACCCTACGTCTCTCACAGTAAAGTCCAATTTGGGAGTGGACCTTCCTAATGTCATCTTTGCTAGTTGAGCATACCCGATACTGAGACCCGATATCACCACGGTGTGATAAAGCGCATTCACTATCATTTTACCATCGTGTTCAGCCATTATAATTATTGCATATAAAAGGGATCGCGATCAATGTTTAAAGGGGGCGCATCCAATTGCGATTTGTGTTTCGTAACTTTCTTCGGAACCGCATCCAACAGTGTTGGCGGTTGTTTTTTCAATTTCACCCAATTTGCGATTGGTGTTGATGATTGGTGTAATAGGGGGTATTTCAGCACACACAGCGTGCCCACAACTGCCTAACCACCACCAACAACCCACGGGATGATCCAGGTAGGATTGGTGTAATAGGTGGTAGGAGCTACAGCAATCGGAGAATGCTCTTCCAATTCGTGGATTGGGGGAAAAACAGCTGCCAACGGGTGTTTTGCTGTTTCAACAGCAATCGGGGATTGCAACGACCGTTTGGCATCTCGAAGCTCGGCGAGTTTTTTTATCTTGTTCAGCTTTTCGGGTGGCAGCCGCTGCCCGCCCAGCTGCCTGTCTTTTAGGGTTTTTATGTCGTGTAATCGGGTTCAACTCCAATTTCGATTGGGTTGGAGAAATCGGGTTCAACTCCAATTTCGATTGGGTTGGAAAAATCGGGTTCAACTCCAATTTCGATTGGGTTGGAGGTGCAATCGGGGATTGCGGTTCCGTCACTCTCGCAGGTGTGTCTTGTGTCATCATTTTCAGAGCTTATAGTTCGTGGGCATATATGTCCAAATTGACAGTGTTTACACGTGGTCAACGCGGTTGTCAGTGGAGCTAAGTACATTCCAAAAGTGTGATAAATTGAGCAGCAGGCTGTTCTAAGAGTGTGTCCTATAAAAGGGTCAGTCTCTAGATCGCGAATCAACCCCGCGGTGTTTGGTATAGGAGAAGCATACTAACAGCGGTAGCGTACAAATGAATAGCCGCCGATCCAAGTGTTTTTGTCATCTCCGCACCTAACCTATATTCGTATCGCGCATACATTTTATAAATATCGACATCTGACATCTTATCCACCTGACAAACTGATAGACGCCTACCGAGATAATGCTCCGGTTGTCCCCCAGCAACCAGCGCAGCTAGCCGCTCACGTCGCGCCGCGTTTATATTCGTATCGGCAGGTGTTGCAATCAACCCAATCGGGATTGAAGTTGAACCCGATTGCTCTTTCGGAGTTGAGTTTCAGTTCCTCCCAATTCTCGATTGGTGTTGGGCACGTGTGTTTCTTCCATTAGCTGATCGAGAAGTTCGTCGCAGTTCATTATTGCTAATTTTATTAAAATTAATTTGACTATACTGACAAGTCTCATAAGTCTAACATATTGCCAAGCGCACCACCCGATACTTATGATCACCGTTATGCTCGCAACAAAGCTCGCAGCGGAGCAACAAATTGCTAACATTTTCTCAGCATTGTTAAGCATTTTCTCAGCATTGTTAAGTATTTGTTAAGCATTGTTCAACATTGTTCAGCAATTGCTCAGCATTTATTCAGCATTTGCTAAGCATTGTTCAGCATTTGTTAATCATTGTTCAACATGATTCGGCAATTGCTCAGCATTTGCTAATTAATTTTAAGAAAATTACGAAATTAATTAATAACTTTATAAGCAGTTGGTTGATCAGTCTTTAGCAGAAGCTTGGCGTGCTTAGTTTCAAAAAGCATCTGTCTAACCTCCAGGCGCTCCTCGCGCGTTGGGATAACGTCGTTCTCTCGAAGACATTCATCGAATGAGTCTCGGTCCTTGCAGTGAAAGAGGGCGACCCATTTCGTTTGCTCGCGCAGATCCTTGAGGACGGCGTTTTACTTCTGAGTTGAGATCCATACACTTTGCCCCGCATGGCGGCCAGAAAATGCGAGCTCTGACAGCATGTCCTTCTTTTTGGTCATCGCCGCCTTGGCCGAGCAATCGTCAATCACGTATAGGGTGAGCTCACCCTGGAATATTTGGTAGAAGACACGCAGCCAATCGTGAATCCTGTCACTGGGGTCAATAACTTATACCTCAGGGTCGGGTCCATATCCACGGGCGCCATTGATAAGTATCGTTGTGCCGCACAGTGGGACACAGGATCACAATGTGACGAAAGGCATCGCGGTAGGAGCCCTCGAGCAAGTCGAGGATGAAAATCGTTTTTCCACATCCTGTCTGCCCACATATTATGGCAGAGTGAGTGGGCATCTCCAATCGTGAATTCGCATTGATGTTTAGTATAAAGCTGAGACGTATCGGCCATCTTCGATGTTGAGTTGTGCGTCTGTAATTATATATAAGTGCACGTTCAATGCGCCATTTCCATCTGCCTCTTTGGTTATCTGGATCGTCACACCCTCGCTAGCGTTCTCAACTTGGCGTCCGCTACCGTGCATTTGGTCGTCGCGCTGGCTCGCATGTCTAACCATAACGCGTATTTGGTAGTCAGGAACTCCGCGTGGGAGACGTCCGAGAGCTGCAGGTCTTTGGCAACCGCGGCAACCTCCGGAGAGCTCTTAGAGCCGGAAGCAAACTGCTTTCTGACTTCGTCCCACTGCTGGTGTGCGCGAAGACCCGCGCTGTAGAGTTGATTGGGGACTCCCTCGATCGTCACCTCGACCTTTGTGATTTTGGGGTTATAGAATTTGTCGGTTTTTCTAGCCCCGAGCGCGAACCGACCCTCCTCGAACAGCATCAGTACACCTTTCATCGAGCGGGCGGGTACGTTGACATTAATATTCCACAATGTGTCGCTTTAGTCTTTCGTCATCTTGCGGTGGCGAATAACTCGGTCGTAAACTATGGCAACGCGCCCGGCATACTGGGATCTGATCAATCGCGCGAGTTCGGGCATCGTGACCATGTCGTACTCCAGCGACACATTGTCGATTGCATACTTCGATGCCATGTCGGCAGCTATGAGAGCTCGGCCGTAGTCGTTGAACGTTAGTTCGTATTCGAGGCGGTCCGCCAAAGCACTCTGATAGTATGGCATTTGACTCTCCAGCAACTCAAAGTCGAGCGGGATGTAGAAGCGGTTGCCGTAAGCGACCGTAAGCCGCGATCGCGTTGTCACTCGCGTTGTTATCGGCCTTGTTACCAGCCCCAATTCTAAGTTTGGCTACGTTCTTATTTTTGCTGGTGTCAATACCCTGATAGACCGCGTGTTCGCGCTCTTGCGCCGTCTTCCACAGGTCCTGATAGCAATGGTAGACGTCGCTGTCATCGATCGACATCATTACCAGAAATCTTTAGCATGGTCTTCTTGACGATGGCGCGACCTAGGTTCTGAACGAGGGTTCGGTCCGCGTCCGTAGATGTCAGCGAAATAGTGAAAGCGAGGCGAACAGTCCCCGGCACAATGACGTCGCTAGCTCCGAGGTTGGGGAAGTGGACTAATAGCTGCTGGTTCTGGTCGATCGTCGATGGGTTGTTCGTAATAACGACACTCTGTCTCACGCCTTTCGCCCCGAGGGGCTCACGCAGTCTGCGGTATGGATTGAGTTTGCGACTTTATTGACTCGAAGACATATTTTCAGTGAAAATAAATAACTATATTAAACCCGTATGGTTTTGTCTTTAATACATAATTAATTTTAAGAAAATTATAAGATGGCTGATTACGATATTGACATGGATGAAATCGGCAGAGACGATTTCCGCGATGACGATGACCTCGACGACGTTGACGAAACGACCTTCATAGAGACACCAGGAACTTCAGCTGCTGGTGATGTTAGCTATATGTGGGAGGCCCCACCCGAAACTCCGGCATGGGCGGGCGGTACCGAGATTCCTGCCGGGATCTCCAAGAATGAGCTGGCGCCTCTCAAGGAAACGGATTCTCGGGTGAAACGGTGGGAGAGTGAGGTGTCTAAACACGGCATCAAGGCCACGTTGGAGTTCCGCAGCACTAACAGAGGAGACATGTGGGTTAAATGGGGCAAGAACTGGAAGTTGCTAACGTTCAAGAACGACCCGAACCGGTTCCTCGGGGCCTCTTCAGTGAAAAAATATGGAGTGGACCTCGCTCGAGCTCTCGGAGTGATCGGGGACCGGTCGCAGGTGCCTAAAAAAATGTTAAAAACCCTACAGGCTACCGACGAAACGCTGGCGAAGACAGCCATCACTATAGAAACGAGCGATATCAGCGAGGTCCCTCGTATAGTCACCGACGCTATTCACACTATTGAAACCACAGTCAACCAAATAAACGGCACAAAGTATGACCCACCGTTACCTCTTCGCGAACTCCTGGGACTCGATAAGGCTCAAACCCGGGGCGAACTGGTCAATAACCTCTCCAAACTCACGGCGCTGGACAAACATATCGCGCTAGAAGAAAGAAAACTTGGGGAAGCCCGTGGTGATATAGAATCTACCGAGCGGATCAACAAACTCCTGCGGTCGTTGCGGGACGAAAGAGAATCCCGCTTGGAGGCTGCCTCGACTAACCGTGAGGCACTTTCCGGCCAATTAAGTCGGAGCCGCGAAACAATATCGAGGGTCCTGCACGAGGACACGACACTCGGTGAGCGTCTTCGCACTCTGTTCAGAGAGAAGGGCGTCACGATAGTAACCATCCTCACAGCTTTCACCATGATTATATCGACCATAATTCTATCTATATCGTCTCTAGTTCTATCTATCACTGGTGGTGCGGCGCCAGCACCCGCGCCAGCACCAGCTCCATCCGGTGGAGCCAAAGAATGGATAAAAAAACAACTAAAATCCCTCGCCAGTCTCCTGGCTAAATTAGCCGGAAAATTGGCTGCCGCGCTGCCTGGGTTGATTGGGGGTATCGTCTCCTTCTTGCTATCTATGTTATCAAAAACGGTCGGATGGTTTGCCAATAATGTTTGAGCTTTAATCGTGGCGATCGCCTGTCTCCTACTATTCTCCGCCCGAGAGTTCCTATAACCAAAGCGCAAATAGTCCGACCACCACGAGGTCGACGACGAGCCCTAATTTCTCCTCCTCATGAACTGTGACACTATTTCCGAAGGAACTTGCTGGTGCATCAATTCCTATTGTGTCAACATGCTCGGGTTCAACAGTGTTGAGGGTGGAACTTGCAGTGACACTAGTTCCTAAGGAACTTGCTGGGGTGCTTTGCACTGGGGTGGGTGCTTGCGTTTTTATGAAATCGTTTTCATGCGCGGTGCGCTTAATGATGTCCGTGTTCACCTTCCCGTTGTGGCCGATTTTTTTTTGCTTGAAGGTGGCGATACGATCTGATTATTGTAACCGTCAACCGGGTCGTCTCGTAGTATCATATTGCTCGGTGCCATATAAAGACCTATCCCAAATACATAGTCAACTGGGGTGCTGGCCTTCTGCAAAACGCCTTTATACCGCTGAATCGCAGACGGGAGGTCCACCGGAGATTACATGGAGTCCTCGACATTTGCCAAGAACTGTTTTTGTGCGTAAAATGCCTTCCCGTCTCCTATTATAGAACTGAGTGCTTGCGCTTGTGCGCCGAGGACGGCCCAGACGTATGTGTGAATGGAGTCGTTGATGCGGGTAACCCACACCCTGCGTAAACCCCAGACCTTTATCTAACATAAATATACCCCAAGCGTCCTGAACCTCATCGGTCTGCTGTATGTAATCGACGTGAGCTCGTTTAGGAGGTAACCAATTGCATGATGAGATGCCGCAGTGCCGACCTCCAGACACTTCCGGCCCGAAGGTCATCGTCGCGGGATCAAAATTCCCGGCGTTCCGATTGACGATGTGGTCACCGGAATGATCGTGTCTGAAATTAGTCTGCGTCCAATTCCCGGACTTGCCCCGAATGAGAACGTCCCCGAGTCCAGTGCTGTTAGGAAATGCTTTCTGTCTCCAATCCGAATCTTTTGAAACGTTAAATTCGTTACACAGTCTTTCGAACGCCCTACGGTCGTATGTGTTGGAAATGGGATTCCAGGCGTCGTCTTGAGGTAGTGGAGTACCTAGTTCCTTTAATAGTATTTTAATGGTATGATGCAGATGAAAGTTGCAGACACTTCGGAGCATGACATTCTTGGATGTCAGATGGTCTTGAAGTGAAACTCCACATCCGGCTGTTGCGCACCATACAGTGAAATTTAACTGATTCTGCCAAAACTGCATCGGTGTTGCTTTCCACCCGTTCACAACCTCTATGGTAGTAATCTTGGGCAGCCTATATTGTTCAAACATGTTAGCGAAATTGGTGGCCAAGGCACTCTCCGATCTAACTGTTATAGTTGGGTGTACAAGGAGGTTAACAACGTCTTTTTGCGTGTATTTACCACCAACTTTGTATTTTGCATTAGAGTTAAAGCTAAATGCTTTGGTATCCATTGACATATATTATTATGTTTGCTACTATCACTAGTTGTGAACTTCAAAAGTCAATCGACAACTGCTGCGGAAAACGCAGGGTCGGTCTTAGATCAATCACCTTCACGGTTGGATGGCAGAATGTGGGAAACAGTGAAGGGTTTTACTATGTGAAGGACGAACAACAAGTAGGTGTAAAGCTGCCTCACGGACTGTGGGGAATAAGACAGCTCAAAGATTTTGTCACCTCATAGCTTGATGGTATAATCAACCTCACAGTATCGAAGGCTACCGGGCTCGCAACAATGACCATCGGCCCTGATAGTAAGGTAGTGATCTCCCCGGGGTTGGGTATTCAACTCGGTTTTAGAGAGACATACTCCGCAAATAAAGGATTTTTTACCCCGGGTGAGTACGTCGGTGATAACCCGGTGGACTTCACCTTCACAAAAACTCTCAGGGTGCACTTGGATCGGGTGAACACATCGTATAATGTGGTAGACGGATCCCCCAGCACATTACTGAAAACCGTGCAAGCCAGCGACTGTTTCTTTGGGGAGACGGTGACCTTAGACTTCCCACACCCCGAGATGAAAGTTTTGGAAACGGGGCACATACACGAATTTACGGTCTCTATTCTCGATGATCAAGCGAAAAAGTTGAATAACTATTACCCGATTTCGGTCGTTATCGAAATTTCCAATTGAGTATAGGTGCCCAATATTATAATTAATTTAAATAAAATTATAAAATTAATTATGAGTATATACGGACCAGGTAGTTCTTCCAATTCCAATCGGGATTGGGTGATAGATTCAAAGAATTTGGAACCGGCAGAAGGGGGATTCGTCCCGACAGAGAGCGACTTTTTAACTACCGGAAAAACCAAGGCCCTGATCAATAAAACTATATCGAAGGCCACAAACGGGATTCAAAGGAGTTTAGTAGATGTTAGAGTAGAAGTGCTAACGGCGACTGCACAAGCGAAAATTGAGGGAGTCCGAACGGGTATTGAGAAAGACCAGGCGACCCTTACGGAGGCTTATAGGGTGTTGCTCTCAGAGGACTCTCTCAACAGAGATGCATCACTTACTGAACCAGGAGGAAAGATAACCGAATTTCGAAAAGAGGCCCGGTTGGGGATTGAGGGCGTCCGAACGGATATTGAGAAAGCCCGAGAAGACCACCAGGCGGCCCTTAATGATGCTTATAGGGTGTTGCGCACAGAGTACTCTCTCAACAGAGAAGCATCACTTACTGAACTAGGTGAAAAAATAACAAAATTTCAAAAAGAGGCCCGATTGGGGGTTGAGGGAGTCCGAACGGGTATTGAGAAAGACAAGGCGGCCCTTACGGAGGCTTATAATGTGTTGCGCTCAGAGGACTCTGCAGCACTTACTAATCTAGACGAAAAAATAACAGAATTTCGAAAAGAGGCTCGGTTGGGGGTTGTGAAAGCCCGAGAAGATCACCAGACGGCCCTTATAGAGGCTTATAGGGTGTTTACTGAACTAGGTGAACAAATAACAGAATTTCGGGAAGAGGCCCGGTTGGGTATTGAGGGAGTCCGAACTGGTATTGAGAAAGCCAGAGAAGACCACTAAACGGCCCTTACGGAGGGAGGCGTATGGGGTGTTGCGCTCAGAGGACTCTGTAGCACTTACTGAACTAAATGAAAAAATAACCGAAGTTTCCGATAAACTGAAACGTGTTCGTAGAGCCGCGAACAAATCACTTGAGGAGACCTCTGAAAAGATTCGTGCTGAGGCCCATACCTCTATCGGGGGTCTTGCCGGATTGGTGGGAACATTGAAAACGTAAAAACGTGTCATCACAGTATGGGATGAGAAGCGGGGCCCCTTGAATGAGGGGCTCTATGAATATTCGTTCGGTGCCAACGCGACCAATCAATATGAGGGGTACGCCATGACAGCTCCAGGTACACTTCTCCGAATGGCTGTCTGCACGGTTAATGCTAATGGTAAACCTGTGGGCGCGGTCATCGTAAATCTTGTAGCGGATGGGGAAGAACGGGCAAATGGAGTCAATAAACTCGCTGGAGATAGTTCAGCGGTGGTTTTGTTCGCCGGTGACGATCCAATTAGACTTTCAGAAGGTAATGTTATTAACTTTGGTACGAAAATCGCTGACCCCGCGAGTTCTTCCACTATTGTTACATTGTTAATTGAACTTGATTTGTAAAATTTAATCATGAACGAATCACCGCTTCCAATTGTCAATACCAATCCATCAACACTGTATCCAATTCACGAAAGAAGTTTAGATTTTAGGTTGGATAATATCGTCGCTATGCAGGATATTTTAGTTAGAGAATGTACAAATAGAAAAAGAAACGCTAAAAAATATAAGCGCGCGGCGAACATAGCTGAAGCATCTAGTACGGTTCTGGCAAGTTTATCTGTAATGAGTTGTGCGGGGACTGCTGCAACACTATCTACAATTGTAACGGTTCTGCTTGCTAGGGTTTTGAGTCGAATTACCGTTTTATCTGGAATACTTTTTATGGTAATTAGGGCGGCGGGTGGAAAAATCGAGAAAAAAAGTGGAAAACATGATAGAATATCCGTTCTCGCCAGGTCTAAGAAAAATAGCATCGACGTTATAGTGTCCAAAGCCTTGACCGATAATGAAATATCAAATTTAGAGTTTGAATCCGTGGTTGAAGAAATGGGGAGATATGAAAAATTAAAAATGATATTAGAATCAAAGCGAGTGCCACCATGCCCAAGATTGAGTGTACTGATTGGGATAAATTTAGGGTAAAACTTGGAAATAAAGTCGGAGGAAATGTTACAGCACCACCATCCCGAAATTGTGATATTTTAGTAAATAATTTTTAAAAAATTATAAAATTAATTATATTGGTGCAGTAAACAAATTTACATACCTATACAACATGTGTTTTTCATTGAGAATTACGCCGTAATCGTATAACAAATTCAGCCGAGCATTATGCTGTAATCGCCTCACTAAGTGTTTATAAATAACCTGTGTACACACCGTCTGTGTACACACCGTCTGTGTAAATCAATAGCCGTTTACATACCACCGATAAAGAGAAATACACTCGGCTATAAATAGCCGTCTGTTTACCTCGGCTATAAATATGCACATGTTGCATAGGTATGTACATTTGTTTACTGCACCAATATAATTAATTTGTAATAATAGGGGGTGTTCAGCTTTAAATTATTATTAATTTTTACAAAATTGATAATATAACGAACCATCCCGGAAATTCGTGAACCTCTCTAAGTGTTTATAAATAATTATAATTTGCACACCATTTGTATGTTGTATAGGAAACTGATGAGCATATATACGTTTGTTGACCTTTCAACAATTGGTCTCATCTCGTGTGTGCCATGTTGTTGATCCGGTATGACGTCCGTCTCGTCTGTTTAACGGTAGCAGTCTCTAAATATGTGTGAATTTGGTGATGTAATTGCATAGCTCAAAGGTGCCGGCCTAAAAGATTTCTGCCTAAGAGCTTGCAATTTCGGAAACCAAATTCACAAAATAGGCTCGCCTTACTTCGTCGGTTTCTCTGAATTGAGGAATTGGCAATGGGGTTAAAGGCGACCCGTAAAACTAGACTGTGAGCCAACAGTTGCGTGGGCTTAAGAAAGGTCCCAACACCCCAGTGGCTGGGTGCCGGCTAAGAAATATACCCAGTCGCCGGGGTTGTGTGCACGAGTGGAAGCTTTTGCTATTTTTCGTTGTGCTTGTTCGATAATAATTTTTCAATATCTTTATAAGCGATATCGTATAAATGTATATTCGTAAACGAATCGTTGGGTTTTAACAATTTTATATAATACACCATAGTTTCATATCCGATACGCATTGTCCGTCTGGTATAGTTCGCATAATTGCTGGTACAATATTGTAAATGCAACGTTTTTATCGGAGCGTAATAAATTACGATGATATTTCATGTATTCGATATTGCCTAGTGTTTTCAATTTATAGAATTTATATATAGGACTATAACCCCCGTATTCTTCGTATAATTCTTCAACACAGCCATTAAAAACTTTCAATTCACATTGTATTTTATTATCCATTTTCTCTAATAATAGTGGTATAATTTATAGTGTTTTCTGTTCAATTTCCAATATAATTGGGACTACAATCATTTTGACTCCCTCTTTTCAAAATTATTTTCTCCAAAATTCATAAATTTGCTGTCGGATACAATTTTCTCGTTAACCAATTTTTGGATTTTTCGGGGGTGGTCGGGGTAGTATAGAGGGTTGGAAATTATACCACCATAGGTGGTATCATTTTGACTCCCTCTATACTACTCAGCACAAAAGTCAGAGACATCATCTGAGACATCTAGCAAACTAAACATTCATTCACCATTACCACACATATTGATTGGCATTATTATACATTTTATATCAGACATAAAATTCCACACTGATATCAGGGGCGATAACCATGTTTCCTTAAAATGTTAACGAACTTTACTTTACTATCATTAAAATAAATATCACTAAATGATTATATCTGTATAGCGGGCACTCGTAAGTTTTAGAACTGGTGGAATAGTGACACAATTATACACTACTTAATTCCTATAGAGAACATTTTGTGCTTACTGAGTGGGCATGTACCTTTAAATCCTGTTATTTCTGCTGATCGTGAAATGTGGAAAATATTGACAAGCAGTATAGATTCTAATGAGCCAGCCAGAATAGCTCGGTGCGAGGTGGCTCATCTGGATCTACACTGTTTGCAAGCACGAGTATTGTGTATATAGTGTTGAAATAGTGAATTTTTCACACATTACTATATCTTTGTTTGAAGCTGTTCATGAACTCATTTGTATATTTGTACGCATAATTAGGTGATCTGGCACAACAGTACAGTTCGTGTGTGCACTTACACGCTGACCCCACTGTCAGGGGGTTATTGAGTTTGCAACCAGTGTAACTACCGAAATAGTGATGCATTAAACCTGAGTCTTCATATGAATATTCGTGCTTGCTATGCCCCCCCCCCCACCCCCACGCGATAGTGGAGCAGGCATTTTGTGCTACCCTTGACCGTCCGCCGTTCGTCCCGTCCGTCTGTTAGCCATTTTTAACCATTGGCGGCTATCTTAGATTGTCATAAATACACACTAATATATCCATTACAACCTATTTCTCGAATCTATCACATATATAAACTGCTTTCAGTCAGTACTTATTGTTGATAAATTGCCATTTAAATAGTATAGACCCATGCGATTCTACCATTCAAGATGGTAGACAGAAACAAAATGGCGGCCAAAGTACATAAAACATATTGTTCACATTTATTAACATTTACATGGATATGTTATTGGCGTCGCTTATTCGAATGTCCTCATCTAATACTCGTGGGAATCCTGGTCATCTGAAATGTTATCTCGCAATTTCTACACTTGCACAGAGCAGTACAAATGAGTAAATTTTTAACACAAGAGCAATTGCGAGAACAGTGTGTCCTACAACCACACTTAATGAGTTCCAGTACAGCTTCTGGAGCCGGCAATTCCAAATTTTTCACTAGAATTATGTCCATCAACGGACCGCTCCCATCTGTGATCCAATATAGATGGAATCGTAGGTGTTGCATGTTTGTAGCTGCTACCGATCCGTGTGACGTAGTTCGCTCTTTGCAGATGAGTCGTCAGTGCTCCGACTGTTGGTGGTAGTTTTTGGCCTTCCAGGTTCTTCGACCGAAACAGTTCCCAACGCAAATCATCGATCTTCTGGCATTTCGTGGTCTTTGAATATACGCTGCAAACGAACCCTTCGAGTACATCCCTAGTTGATGACAGATTCAGTGACCCATCGCCGAAATTTGTGAATGTTGCGATAACATCGCTGTTTGGGTCATGTGTTAAATATGACATTATCAATTATGCAGTCCGAGAAGTCCTTGACACTTCTTTCCTATTGCTAAACACCGTTCCCTGACATCAATAACGCGCCTGTCCTTTCCTCGCCCAGTAATAAGATTGAGCTGACATGTGGCGCCAGCGCGAGAGTACATGTCCATCAGCAACACAAGCACATCTGTGTCCGGTGAGATAACGTCTATCTCGCGCTTTCCTCCTCCGTGTGTAGCAGCATCAACGTGTCGGCTTCTTCGTGTGAATGATGTGCGATATCGGGCTCGATGATATCTGCCTTATTGCAATGTGCAGTTGTGTCATACACCACAACAAGGTTCTTATCATTGTCTGCAAACTCGCTGAGCAGGGCTTTTCCCAAATACTCCGTCAGTTGGGCCTTTGTTTCTGTATGAGAAAGTAGAGTTTTTAGTGACACCATTTTGATCCCACGGGAACGAATTGTTATTTCGTGGGAACGATCTGCAGTTGAAACCTTGTTCTCTGAGGGATAATGTTCAATCACATGAATGAACGAACTCTTGTCGGTTGGTATCAGAAGCGGTCCATCAGATGAGAATAGTGATCTTGGGATAACGGAAAACTCGTATTTCGTAATTATATCGCCGAGTGAAGACACAAGGGTTGGACGGGACTGCTGGATGACCCGAAATCTTGCCAACAGTTGTCTATCTTCTCGCAGCTTTACTAGTTTGTCTCCGATCTTACATTTGGTTTTCTTCTGGTACGAAGAAAATGTTTTTAGCTTTGCTTTCTTCACTGAGTCCCAAATAGATTTCTCTGCTGAATCGGTTACCATTCGCTCAGATACAAATGTTTTGAATAGTTCACCACCTTTCTCATCGTGGAGAAGAATTTCGTCTTTGGCTTCTGCTGGAACTACCATGGATGATACCACATTCAACAGATCTGTAGATTCTGCAAATGGGTTGCCACCACAATGTTCTATAATACTTGCCGTGATCTTAGCAGCATTTTCGTGGATGCACACCGACATTGACGTAGAAAGCTGGTCGTGTTGTTTTTCCCCGGTGGGTTTGCTATCAATACCGTATACTTCATGGAAGCTATTAACAATACGAGTAAGCTCAGGCGCGATTGGAAATAACCGATTTAGCGCTTCTTCGTCTTGTGTAATTCCAGTTATTCCACCAATAACCTTCAGCTCTCTGATGTTCTGTTCCAGTGTTTGGTCAACAAACAAGTCTTCACCGTGAAATCGCCGTCTTGGAGAGCATTCCACGTGTGAGGATCAGATGTCTCAAGCTCGTACATTTGAGCCAAATACACTGGATCCATCCGTGCGTACTTGTAGAGGTCATGTGCAAAGTAATACTTTGTTTGCTCCTCAAGTGCGGCGAGGTGCAGCAACCAATCACCTTGTCGACTGCCTCTGATGAAGCGCATAAGGCACTGGACCTGCTTCATGTAGTTAAGTAGAAATGTAGCCATTTCACCACGATTATCGTGTACAGTCCTGTGGAAGTCATCGTCGAAGTAGGAACTTATCTCCGCGAAAACGTTAGGCGCATTGTTATCTTTATTGTGAAGTTGCGTGACTAGTAGTTGACTTTTGTACAACAGTAGGGCCATATCCTTGTCATCAACAATTGCTTCAAACAGGAGATCGTAGCATGCGAGTATGTGTGTCATATGATACTCGATGCCTCTTCTATACCATTTTCCAGTGAAAATCTGTCTCACTGTCGCTGGAGAGTAGACACCGGCTTCAATGCTAAGGGTGCCCAATCCACTGCCTTCAATGTATTTTGCAATCACATGCAAAGAAGCAAAACAAACATGTATTTCACCAAGACGCAGTACCCAAGCTTAGCTTCACGTTAATAACTCATAGAATCCGCATTATATGGCGATGCATCGTGATATACATTATGTACTGATGTTTTACATACCTATTGATGCTGGAACATTTTCGTCAGGACTGGTAACAGCAAAAAGGCACCAATTTGAGAATGAAAACACCTGTGGTTAGGAAAACAACAACAACTTATTTTATGCATGGTGGCACAAAAGTGCCATTATCGTTATAATTGATGATCTGACATTGAATATGTAGAAGTTTTACAATGCTATAGTTATACCGTTTAGCACATACATTTGTAGTTATACTTTAGTGCCTTTAGGTCGTATATTTCACGAAGAGCGGATTGTGGCTGGGGTCGGTGATGGATGGGGGAGTTAGTGCGGGGTCTAGCGATCCCTGATCCACATACCTAAACAGTTATGAGTTAAAATGTGGGCTGTAACCGGAGTAAATAATAATCACGTTGATAACCCAAGCGTGTTTGTACAGACCGGTCATGCAAACATAAAAGAGAGCAAAGCACTGGAGCTCTGAACTGTTCTTTTGATAACAAATATTTTCTAATTTGGCGGCCATTTTGCTTTGATTAGACTTAATTGGCTTGTTATTGCAATATATGGACCATATTCCCAGCAAACATCATTTTTCCAGCATTACAATGACAGAAAGTGTAAAAATTTGGTACTTTTATGTGTACCATTAGCATTTATTATCACAGGTACGTAGAAAATATGGGAAATTTCAAAATGGCCGCCATATATCCAAGATGGCGGCGGAAAAAATGGCACCAATTTTTTTCAGCTCAGAATGACCTGAAAAACAAAGTTAGATAAAAAAATCGTTTCTACTAAAATAATCCGACGGGAATAGTATATATCAACACAGCATTTCCTACTAATACGTATACTATACCAATACGATATGTTTGCTATACGATATGCATATAATATAAACGTACGGTATGTTTGTACCGTACATACAAGCCAATATCGTATAGATATACCATCCAAATCGTACGTTTATACGATTGTTATACATGTGTATAATTCTGGTACGTTTGTATCGTACAAACATACCAGGTTATGATATATTCATACCATCTCCGTGGGTGGCAGGTGGGAGCACGCGATGGGTAATTTAACGATCGGGGTTCATCCTTACCGGAATCCCGACTGGAGACCCGGTTTGGCCTTCACATACGTCTTTGGCACACAATTTATGTGACAGTTGAATCTGGTTATACCCCTTATGAGAGTATTACGATATTCGTAATCCTATTTTAGGGGAAGGGGCCAAGTGACTTTGGTGTGGTATGGACCTGGCACCAGGTCAGGTTATTCTACTTTCAGAGCTGAATATATTTGTTCTCAATGTAAATATTCCGTTCTGATTTTGGGATTCCCCCCCCCACCCCAATGCAGAAGCTAAAATGTGATCGAACCCGTTTGCCCGGCCTTACATGACCTTAGCTGTTGATAGGCCGTTAAACACTAATAAACAAACAAACAACCATACCATATCCGTACGGATATATCGTATATACAAACGGATATCGTATGTTTGTATAATATTCGTATAGTACATTTGTACTATACGATGATACGGTACAAAAAAAACAATATTATATGATCATACGATATGCTTATTAAATATACCAATACTATGCGATTACGATATGTATGCGATATAAGTATATACAAATAGGTAAGGAGCAGAAAAGCGCTACTGTACTTGTATACTATCATAAGCCAGTCATGTGCAACGCAAACCACTGTGAAACACATGATCTCCATGTGACCTTGACCTACAATTGCAGTATTTACATAGTTATTTGCCTTGGTTAAACTTTGTGCTTGAGTTTGTATCTTCAATAGTATTTGGTCTACAGCCGTATACTTGTACACTATCATGATTCAGTGATGTGCACCGCAAACCACTTTGTGACCAATATTTGCTTAGCTATATCCCATGGTTAAACCTTTTGTTTGACCTTGTGTTTTCAATACTATTACTGTTAGTACTATTACTATTAAATTAAAACAAAATTTAATACTGAGCCATCTTTTTATTTCGTGAAATTTGGTCAAATATTGAATTTATTGCCAAAAAAACAATTTCCCCATGTTAAATATGGGGAATTTTTTCTTATTTCAGAAATACTGGACCGAATTTCTAAATTGATCTTTTGTTTTCTTAGTTCGCAGTCAATTTACAATTGTTTTCTTTTTTCTCCCACAACACTTCCACCTCCTTTTCCCCCATGTTAAATTCCCGTAGACAAATCAATTTTTCCCAATAAAATCAATATTTGACCAAATTTCACAAAATAAAAAGAAGGCTGATTCTTAAATTTTAATAAAATTTAATATTATCGAAAAAAAATTATTGTTTTGGCATTGTTTATGGCCGTAAAAGTTGGGCAGGTTTCGTGAAACAGACAGTAGTCATACATCCGTCATATTCTGTGAATCACATAACCTCCATGTGACATTGATCTACAATTACCATATTTACAAAATTATTTCACTTGGTCAAGGTTTCTATTTGAGCTTGTATTTTTGGAATTTTGCAATCATAACACAAAGGTGTATGTGGGGCATCCATGTTCTATGAACACAGTCTCTAGTTACTGTGTATGTGTTGATCAACCTATTTCACCAACATTGCAAAGTATACTTATCTAGCAAAGTATACTTTGAGGGAGAAATTTTCAATTTAAGGATAAATTTATTAATTTTTATTATACTGCATTTATTAAATTATCACAGCCATTTTGGCTGTGATAATGTAATAAATTCAGTATAATAATTCTGATTTAATCATCAAATATATGCAGTGGTTAGTTCTATATTAAATAATGCATTTTGGGAAAACTAAATGATTACTCCCTCAAAGTATACTTTGCTAGATAAGTATACTTTGCAATTTTGATGAAATCGGCTACAGATCTGGGCTACACTGATTGAAACCCCAATAAGTCACATTTTGTTATGGCCATTCAATTATATATATATATATATAAATATATGTACTTCTGAACAATTAAATGAGGGGAATTAAATGTGAATATTGTGTATTATGTTTATTTCTTACCTTGATTGTCAAGGGTACCTGGCCCCAGATCAGGTTCTTGTGTATTCAATGTTTATACTGTACCCCCGTTTGCAAAAGGGAACGCTTTATGTTGGGGTGTTGTCCGTCTGTCCGTCCGTCCGTAAACTTTAGTCTTGTACATCGAACGGTATTCCACTGATCTAGTTCATACAGTGGAACCTCTCTAAACCGGACACCAAGAAAGTATGTGTCATCTAATTCTGGGTAACTCATCTCGGATAATAATACATGTTCATAATTGCCAAAGACATAAGTATGTTACAGAATGGTCAAATGCCTGATTTTCAGTGGAACATCTCTAAACAGGACACCCTGGGGACCTCCCAGGGTGTCCGGTTTAGATAGGTTCCACTGTACTTCCCATATGATGTCTGCTATCATGTCCCGAAGTGTGTAATGCAAAATATTTCACTTCATCTCAAATCCTTCTGGAAATATTCCCCTTTTTCGACTCTGGAATTGCCAGGGTGTCCGGTTTCGAGTGGTTCCACTGTACTTTAACTATTTGCATGCTAGCGGTGAAAATATCCGCCAAACGAATTAGGAGTACATGTATATGTTTTATTTCTCTATGTAAATATATCTGTGGAGCGCCGTGGCGTAATGGTCAGTGTGTCTGACTACTGATCCAAGGGTCGTGGGTTCGAGCCTGACTAGCGGCGTGCGTTGTGTCCTTGAGCAAGACATCTTATCCACACTGCTCCAGTTCACCCAGCTGTAAATGGGTACCGATAATTCGTAGTTGCTCTGTAAATACGAATTACCGGCTTCTCTCAAAAATCTCTACCTCTGTTCTTTCTCCCATTCTTGGGAGACGGCATGCAAGGTCCTAGAGCCAGTGCCGCCGTTAAATATAAGCTAATAAAAAAAAAATATATATCTTGCAATTTCATTAGAATTGAGTCCTCAGGACTGAATTCTAATGAAATTCCAAGGCATATTCATGATATTTACGGAGAGAAATACAAGCAAATATGATGATTTTTTGTCCGCAAGTTTTGAACTATTTATAGCCCACAAGTTTCCCAGCCAGCATGCAAAGAGTTAAATACATGACTACTATCATGTCCATAGTGCGTAACGCAAACAGTTTTTTCACACATGCCTTCCGCTGGTACTCTTCTTTCATTTCTCCAGGTACATGACTGTTGTGACCAATCATATGCGTCTATGTCTATGCCTCACCATGATATTATAGGGGGCATTTAGTGTCACCCTTGCCCATCCCGTCCGTCCGTCCGTCGGTCATGGGTGGCAGGTGGGAGCATGCGATGGGTAATTTAACGATCGGGGTTCATCCTTACCGGAATTCCGACTGGAGACCTGGTTTGGCCCTCAAATACGTCTTTGGAATTTTGTATGTGACAGTTGAATCTGCATGGTTATACCCCTTATGTGAGTATTATGATTATTTGTAATCCTATTGTAGGGGAAGGGGTCAAGTGGCTTTGGTGTGGTATTGACCTGGCACCAGGTCAGGTTATTCTAATTTCAGGGCTGAATGCATTTTTTCTGGATGTAAATATTCCTGATTTTGGGATGTTTCCTCCAATGCAGCAGGTTAAATACGGGATCGAATCCGTTGGCCCGGCCTTACATGACCGTAACTGTTCATAGGCCGTTACACACCAATACACAAACAAACAAACACACGTGCCTTCCTCTGGTACTCTTGTTTCATTTCTCCATGTGCAAGAATGTTGTGCCCAATCACGCGTTTATATTTATGCCTCACCATGATAGCAGAGGGGGCATTTAGTGTTGCCCTTACCCATCCCGTCCGTCCGCGCGAGCGCACGACGAGGCAATTGTTGGATACGTGGGACAATAGGTAACTGTGAATTCCATTCATTCCGTTTCTTGTTGGGTACGTGGAACACTAGAAAATGTATTTATTGTGTACCCAGAAAACAAACGAAATACACACCAAGTACCCTCTCGTGAGAATGTCAGTCCGTCCTGTGGAGGGGGCAATTAGTGTTACCCTTGACCCGGCCTTAAATGACATTAGCTGTTGATAGGCCGTTAAACCCCAACAAACAAACAAACAGAACCCTTGTCCGTCCGTCCCGTCCGTCCGTCCGTCCGCCACCAAACTTGTAGCTCGTAAAACATTTAAACCTTACTAGCTACAGACCTGAAGCTTGGTATGTAGCTTCCTTGTGCTGAGTAGATGTGCAGAGTTTATTTCGATTTTTGATTCAACCTCCGGGTCATGGATTATCTGCCCCTTTTCGACTTAGAATTTTCCAAGTTTGCCTTGTAATTCGTAAAACGTTTAAACCGTAATAGCTACGGACCTGAAACTTGGTATGTAGCTTCCTTATGGTGAGTGACCCCCGGATAATGGATTATCTTCCCTTTTCGAGAATTAGGTAATTTTGCCTTGTAAATTCGTTTACTATCAAAGTGTTATATGGGGTATTCGTGTTCCATGAACACATTTTCTATTTGTATTCAACCCCTGAGTTATGGATTATCTCCCCCTTTTGGAATTAGAAGTTCACCGTTTTGCCTTGTAAATTTTACAACGTTTAAACGGTAATGGCTGCTGGTTTGATACTTGGTATGTAGCTTCCTTATGGTGTGTCTATGCACAAAGTGAAATTAGATTTTTGATTCGAGTTATGGATTATCTCCCTCTTTGGGCTTAGAATTTCACAATTTTACCTTGTAACTTTTAAACCGTAATACAGTGGGGTCAGCGTGTTCGTTCGTGTGTGCACTTACACGCTGACCCCACTGTATGTGGATACTGTTCTGTAGCTTCTTTATGCTGCACAGATGTGCAACTGGATTTAGATTTATTATTCAACACTGGGTCATGGATTATCTCCCATTTTAATGACACAACGTGGCTTATTGTCCCGTTGGCGATATACAGTGTAGCGTTAGTCCATGCACGAACTTACAATAACTTATGGACCGCTTCACCGATTTTGATATTTGGCCACAGTGCCTTATTTAACCCTTAATACGCTGAATTAAATGTTGTCGTCTACAGGAAAGGTTTTATTTTCAATATTTCTCAACAAAAACCTGGTTTTGACAGCACATGAGAATCGTCTCCAGTGGAGACGATTCTCAAGTGCCGCTAAAACCAGTTTTTTGTTAAGAATTAAAGCAAAAATTGAAAAACAGCAGATGGCAATTTCCGTCAACAGCGTAGGAAGGGTTAAGGATAGTTCTTTGTTTTGCAAACGTCCGACCGCCCAAGGTCATAGTAGGGGTAATTCATACAATTCCGTGACCGTTGCTTTCAAACCTAGGTTTCTTAGTGGATTTGACTTCTATGAAGGATATCTAATTTTTTTGTTTAGCCTCTATGCTTTTCGAGAAAGTGTGGGCAACTCCCGGGAGAGCCCAACATCCAAGATGACCGCCGTCGGCCATTTTCAAAATTACATTTGTCAGTATTTTGGCCTACAGTGCTGCAAAGCATATCGTTTCTGGGATATTTTCGGTCGATAAAACCATATCTGACGTTGTTTTGACGATTTGATATATATTTTACCTTAAAATCCAAGATGGCCGCCAAGATGGCCGCCAACATATCAAAATTAGTGTAACTGCTGATCTAATCGACTTAGGAAGCTAACATTGGTGTCTATCTATAGGATTTTGGGGTCAGGGAATCTGATTCTGCAGTAAGATTGTTGCTTCAAAATGGTACTGTTCCCAAAAATTCAAGATGGCCGCCAAGATGGCTGCCAAAATATTAAAATTGGTATAATTGCTGAACTAATTGACTTCGGAAGCTGACCTTTGTGTCTATCTAGATTGCTGCTTCAGCATTGTACTGTTCCCAGAAATCCAAGATGGCCGCCAATTTTCGGCCAAAATGAACATAAAGAACTAAAATCTAACGGAAGCTCTATTAATGCTAGTTAAGCTATGACTTAAATAATCAGTGATGTTGTATTTTTTCAGGTCTGTCTAAGCGAGTCTGGTGACGGGACCCAGATGTGAGTGCAGAATTGAAACAGAGCCAATCGATGGACAACACACCAGTTACAGTTGCAGCTTAGATCAGGCACACACACGAAACCTTTACTTCGTCCGTGGATTCTACAAACAGTATACACGTTCTCCTAAACAATTTACTCACCAGATGGACAGACCATCTAGTGACGTCATTCCGATGATGGCGTATGCACATTCTGGTACATCGTATCAAGATACTAATAGTGCATAGTGTATAGATCGTCAATAATACTCATTGTGTGTTGCATACTGCAAAATGCCTTACGAATGTGTACTGAAATGTGGCGAGCCTTGAAAGTCAACCGATACTATCGGCCAAGGTAAATGGAAGAGTTTACAATCGAAAACCAAAAACTGGTCAGGACTTCACAAATTTGGTAATGTTTTCGACACTACGTCATGGAAAGATGGACCGGTGAATCAGTACATGCATCAGACATGTTATTTCTCAATCTCATCTTCAGAGAAGCTTGAACAAGCCAGACAGCGCAAATTGAAAGAAAATGACATTTCTCAGTGCCCGAGTCAAATATCAAGCAGTGATGATGAAGAACTATTGCCACCCAAGCTCATGCGTTCATCTGTGGGTGGGCCTCTTCATGACAAATCGAAATGTGTGTGGTGTATGCAGGGTGTGGGCATCAAGCACCCATATAGAGCGCGGAGTAAGTTGTTAAGAATCTGCACACCAGACGCATGGTGTGCCTTCAATCGCCATCCAATACTGATAGAAGACAACGAACTGAGGTGTCATCTTACACTGCTCATCGAGTCAACATCAGCATTGTCGGATCCTTTCGCAAATGATATCATGTACCACCGTGCCTGTTGGCAGAAATATGTCAACAACCTAAAGTACACGCCAGATGATGCAATTCATTTTCAGAATGTACGTCTCTCAGAGGCTAGGAATTTGTTCTTCAGACATGTGGATAGCATCATATTCACTGAGCGTGAGATCCGCTCACTGCAGTCCCTCTTAGCAGACTACAAACGCATTGTCAGTGGCTATGGTTATAGTGTTGGTTAAAATCATCGTAACTCAAGGACCTACTCATTAATGAGTACATCGACAAAATTGGCTTCAAAGAGAGACGCGAGAAGAACAAGGGTGAATGGGTGTATGCTGTTAGAGGAGGAGGTGACTACATAGAAGCTGTCATCTCGTCCCTGGGCATCAGTGATGAACAACTCCTCCTGAATGTGGCATCGCGGTTGTCTAAGAAGATCAAGGACACATCTGCTGTTCCATGGCCACCTCGTATTGATCAACTTGAAGAAGGCGAAGAGGTATGTGATATGTTATTGCAACTGGTGACTTGGTTAAAACAGCCTAACAGAAAAACTGTCGATATCAGCCCTACCGCACTCAGTCTGGCATCTATATTAACCTACTACATCACTGGACAACGCACTACCACTGCTATAAACCTAGGCGTTAATGTCCATTGCATGACGAGGAGTAAAGACCTAATGGAAACTCTGCACAAGAGTGGTGTCTGCATCAGCTACCATGACATGATGCTCCTATATGACCACTGGGCTCTGATGGATGTTGACGCATCAGCAACCTGCCCACAGGAGATCGCAGATGACATGCCAGCTATTGTGATAGTTGACAATGAAGACTTCCAGATCGACACTATGACAGGCTGTGCAACGGGGGCTCATCGAACGAATGTTATGTTTATGCAACCACAGAGCTATGAAAAGAAACCAAAATAAGAGTCTGCTGCAATGTTCATGAACAAGATGACAAACTCTGCACTGCTGAAGCAGAAATATGCAGAGCTGACTTAGGTCCACCAGTACAGATGTCCACCTGGAAGCAAGAGATAGACACCAGTTCGTCACATGGTGGATGCACCAATTAATGGCACACCTCCACAGCGTGCTCGCTCTGTGATACATGCACTGTCTCGTGTAGACAATGAATGTACAAGCCACTACCTTCTGAGCAGCCAGTTCCTGCATACAGTGGTGCCCAGTCCTGCCGCATTTCACCGCCCAACAAGAGCAAGCCATACTATCTCACAACCTACGACGAACCTCTCCGAGCAAGTCAGTGGTGCCTGACATGATGGTAAAACTAGGAAAGGCAATGCGAAAGAAGAATATTACATTCTCCTTTCTCGTTAGCGACATGCCAACCTACAAGACGATTGTGCAACTAAAGGCAGAGAATCCGGAACTGTTTAAAGACATCGTCCCTATTATCGGTGCTTTCCACCAGCAGATGTCCTATATATATGCTATCTACAAACGGTTCAAGGGCTCTGGCATGGCAGACACTCTCGTTGCAGCAGGAGTAGTAGTGGAGGGGTCTGTTGACCAAGCACTACGAGGGAAGAATTACAGGCGGTGCGTACGCTGCACCATTCTCTGGAGAGAGGCGCTTATCCAGAATCGACTGAGAGATATTCTTGAGCACAATGAACTAACAGATGATATCAAGAAGAACCTCGAAACTCTGCGCAATGCACTCACTGATACACAGGAGGCTCTGCAAAATTTTCACAGTGACTTTGACGATGATGATGACATAAAGAAGCTGATCAGCAGAGTTTATGATAAACCTGACACAGATATGGGGGACTTCTGTGTCTCGTTCAAGGAGATGTCGGAAACTCTTGTCTAAAATATTGATGCGTGCCATGCAAGAAATGGATTAGAGTACCTATCATCAACGTATGACATGTTGCCTGGGCTGATGGCGTATGACAACCATGAATATGGGAGGTGGTTACCAGATTATTGGGCGATGCTCCCCACACTGTCGGATGAGGAAATTGTCTTCTTCAATGATCATTTCGCACAGTCGATGACAGGGCTACCCTACTGCCAGCCGTTGGACCTTTGGATAGAAACGACTATGAATCTGCAGTCGAAGTTGAAGCAAGGATGGCTTCTGCGTCTACAGAATGACAAGCAACTCTTCTCAATGACAAGGAATGCAAACAACGTTGCGCGACTGAAGGCTACTGTGAATCGGACCATCAAGTGCCAGCGTCCCCATAGGAAGCATGTGGAATGTCAGCCAGCGAGGATGAAAAAGGATGAGCTAGCAGTGCAGGACCTGCAGAAATGCATGAAGGCTTTTGATGCGGAACCCTTTGACATCTCCAAACCTACTACAGTCCGGTCTGGTCGCGTCACCTGTGTTAGTAAATGACTTCTAGACCGCACTCCAAGATGGCCAACGTCAGACTCAAACTCTCCTACAAGATCGAGTTTTCAGCAAAACGAAACTTCTCTCTTCAACCATCCACAAGAATAAGATAGTGAACCGATATGTGCACCATCTGGTGCGCCCGTGAAGTTGGCACAGATGGAGAGGTCGGGACTGGCCGCCCTTGTAGACCTTGCGGAGCAATCAGGTATGATCCAACTTGAGTCAGCCCTTGAGGGGAGAGTTACTGAGGAGTGCCTCTCTCTCTACAATGTAGACGGGTCAATGCGCAAGACTGCGAATAGTAATTTGTTACATCTGTTCAACCTAGACCCTGTTGTTGAGAAACCAAGTGACTATGTCAGCCTCGTGGACATGGGGCTGATATGGCGGCTAGCTACTCCTACACACGAGGACCGTGAGGCTAGGAAACGGGACGGATCGGACTACAAGTGGAGTGACTACCTGGATAAGATATGTAATATCCTCGTCAACGACAAGTATGACATTCCCTTCAGCATCAGGGATGATGAGCACGATCGACGAGCAGCAAAACATACACATGTCCCAAATGTCTTCCCTCAGCTTAAATACACATTCCCAGGTGCTGCGGAGTTGAATAAACTAATGGTCAATTCAGGAAACAAGGAAAGATTGCAGAAGCTCGTGAAAGAACAATTGAAAACGCAAATTGGTCGGACGCCGTGTAACGTGATATACTGTGAGGGAGATAAGTCAATCACTCTGAACACTGGCGTGGCTAGTGGGGACTATGTCTTCAAGCATACAGAGGCAGATACAATGCTGATTTCTGCCTACGCCAAGCTGAGGATCGAGAACTACACATAAGCAGTTGTACTAGACAATGAGGATAAGGACGTCTATGTCCAAGCGGCGTATGTTTCGCAACAGCTCATAGGCGATCTGTTGATTAAACGCAAGCACAAGTAAATCAACTGCCGTACCATGCTCTCACCAGACGGATATTATCATACCTCTCCATGTGATTACTGGGAGTGGCCACACATCAGGGTTCTATGGGCACGGGAAAAAGCCGGTGTTGGAAATGGCGATCACTGCTCCTGCTGCGAGAGAACTCCTGCGTCGAGTGGGTGAAACTTTGGAGTTAGAGGATGACGTCAGAGCTGATATGAAGGCATTTGTTCTTTCCAATGTCTATTTGGAGAGTGCAAATGTTACATGTGGACAGGCCAGAGCTTCCAAGTGGCACAAACTCAAGAAGAAGAGTACAATCCGTCTCCCACCTGATGATGACACGTTGGATCACCATGTGGAATGGACAAACTACATCACGTATTGTCAGCTCCATTACAACCTGATAGAACATCCGTCCCCCATCGGCCATGGCTGGAAAATCGAGAATGGGAAGTGTCGACCAGTGCGACATAGACAACTCCGATTGCCCCAGCAACTTACACTTCGTGACTATTCAGTTGACAGTAGCGATGAGAATAGTAGAAATGGTGAGATAAGTGAGTGTGGAGAATCAACGGAATCAGATTAGGAGTAGCAGTCCATTATGTAGACACCCGGCATGCGAATGTATGCTGAGGGGTATATAGCTTTCGTAATTATGTCTGTCTCTCCGTCCGTCCGTCTGTAAGCTTTGAGATTTAGTTTTCAATTGCTTATACGTTTGCAGTATTTTGCGATATTAACCTGAAAATTGGTACATACATTTATCATATCCCATGTTTTCCTCTTGTGGCCAATCTGTGCAGTCCCCTTGCCAAAGGCCAAATAATTTTTTGCAAATTTGGAGTTAGTTTTTATGAGGAGGTGGCTGTGGTCGGAGTATACTTGAACCTCTGCTCACGTTGTCTAGTAAATAATCATTGAATAGATGCATATTTATGTCAGATAAATTGATACATTCTTATGTAGAGTACAGTGGATCATGATGTACAAATACATACCATGATTGTATTCCAATACACACATTTCTCTGCTAATTTGTTTGGTGTTTATGTATATCAAGTATCCAATTATTATATAAAGTGCAGTTGGGTTACCCCCAGAAATATTGTGGATGATGTACAGCGCGAATGACAGTTTCTCATTTACAATATCGTTGACAATTTTGACATCAGAGATAATCCTTGTAAACTTACGTGTAGTGTTACGGCCCATACCTCAACTCATCATGAACACTTGGCGGCCAACTTGGACTTTTGACCACAGTACTATGCTGAAGAAACAATCTGTCTACAGAATCATAGTCCCTGACCCCAAAAACCTATAGATAGACACCAATGACATCTTCCATCTAGTGACGTCAGATGGCGATTAATTCATCAGTTACACTAATTTTTATATTTTGGCGGCCATCTTGGCGACCATCTTCGATTTGAAGGTCAAATATATATCAAATCGTCAAAACAACGTCAGATATGGTTTTCTCGACCGAAAATCTCCCAGAAACGATATGCTTTGCAGCACTGTAGGCCAAAATACTGACAAATGTAATTTTTAAAATGGCCGACGGCGGCCATCTTGGATTTTGGGCTCTCCCGGGAGTTGCCCAAACTTTCTCGAAAATCATGGAGGCTAAACAAATGATTTACCCTTCATAGAAGTCAAATTCACTAAGAAACCTAGGTTTGAAAGCAACGGTCACAGAATTGTATGAATTGCCCCAACTACATGTATCAAGGGCACTGAGAACTTTGTTTGTATTTTTTCGTTTTATTATCAATGCCGCCAGCGAGGGATTTGCTTAGTGATAACGATGCCCTTGTTGAGTTTGCAACCAGCTGGGCTTATGGCCAATGCGACCAGTGTAAGCGGAATTCTTGTTTTTATAACATATCCTCCAGTAGTAGAGCATGGCACTTCAGCCCCGTAGACGCCATGTTAAACCGTTTTGAACCGTGAGGAGCAGATACTATATATAGCTCCAATAGGGATTTCACACTGTTGTGCAATAGGGAAATCCGATGACTTACACTCCATGCTCAGACATGTGGAGCAATGTGGAGCAATATCTCGGATACACCAGTATACAAATTTCAGCCTAGTACGCACCTGAGCATTGACAAAATCGAGTGGGTGGTTTTTTCTTGTGGGAGATTGTTACGATTAATCACCACTACGTTGAAACGTCCAGTGGCGGGTTTTAGTTTAACAGTAATTTGCCATATTTCAGACAATTCAGCTCTGTAATACAAGTGTACGGGAGCAAATCTTTATGGCTGAAGAATAATAACGGACGTCAGTGGTACGAGTTATATATATTTAATGTATCAAACATACATGGTATACTAAGTACATGTTGTTCACTGTGTATATGTGATCCCTTGTCACACGTTTGTCATACCCATATTTATAGACCTTAGATTCCCTCTTGGTCAGTAACTTTCTGTTCTTACTGTCCCTACATATCTTTAAAGTATCGTTCACTGTGACCTTTTCGTCTCTTGATTGTGTCACTATTCTTTTTAAATTGTAATAATTTATGTCCTTCGAATTCTTATAGTTCAGAGTGATTCCTCGAACTTTGCAGCAAGTTCGATTCCCATCCTTTCCCGGTTTCTCCAACTCATACCCGTAATTTTTCTGTCCAGCAGTGGCGAAGCTAATGATTGTATTGTATCTCATCAGTCAGAGCCCCAAGATAGTCTCCCAGCGGTGGTTTCCACTCCCCGCACTTTGATGTGAAAATTACTGAATCTGTATCGACATATAGAGTACGCGGCCCAAGTTTCTCTATGTAACTGTACAGCTTTAATCTGGCCTGGGCCGTTGTGTATGCGGCTATAACAACGTTTGTTCTGTCAGACGATTCGATGAATTCGTCTTTGTTTTTCCATGTCATTTCTACCATCTCCTCAGTGACGAAATTAACTCCTAATACTTCCTGCTCATCGCTTGCCAGCGTATCGTAGTATATTGCGGGATCTGTTACATAAGTAACTTGGGTCATGTTAGGTCGTTGTCCAAATTTCCCCCAAAATGAGTTCAGCATTAATTTTGCCAATGCTCTTAAGCCAGGGTTCTCTTTGTAGTAGGGTCAACGTGGGAAAGTTTTTCCACTAACCCCAAACAAATTGCAAGAAAACGTTTTATAGTGTTTTTCTGTACTACTAGATTTGGAGAAGAACATATCAAAAGTTGGCCGAAATCCAACCACCAGAAAGGGTCTAAATGTTACGTCAAACAAGATGGCCGCCATTGATAAAAAATGACTAAAATCTATCGTATCTGTTAAATAAAACACTTTCTTGCCAAATAACGTGTGAACATTATTGCTGATATTCATTGTTTTATTAAAGATATACTTTGTTGTTATGATATCAGTGGTTCATGTGACGTCATGCCGTCGAAAATAACTTCATGATGTATTTCTGTAGGGTTATAACACTTATATTCGTAGCGCGGTAAACAGTATATATGATGCATAAATGAATATAAATTTACAAAACTGGGCCTGTAAATTGTCAGTTTAATTAATAAAAGAGCCAGTGTATGAGAAAGCCGACCTTATCGCACTTGAGATTTTCGCCGTAGACATTCTGTTTTGTAAATAAAGTCGAAAGTTGAGGAAAATTCCAGAGCAAATGCGGAATTACTTCAACATGCCGAATAAGGAAGATGAGGAAGGTCATAAGAAAGCGATAATAGAAACTGCCGCCAAATTCATCAAAAGTGATATCCAAACCATTATTACACCTTTAACGGACGAGTATCCGAAAGCTACAGACCTTGAACTCGAATCTGCTTTAGGATACATTGCGCCTAGTTTGCGCTGTCTGCTTCAAAATATTCTCGTCGGAAAGGACACCCGTCAGAAAGAAGCGAGTATTGGACAAGCTCTTGTTCAAGCAGTTCATACAAGGGCTTTAATTACGCCGTTACAAATCGGGCTCGCTGTTCAAATGCATCATCACTTCCGATCAAGCTTTTTGATAGACATCCTGTCCACCATGGGGTATTGCTCCTCATACTCAGAAGTTTAAAGGTTTGAGGAAAACGCTGCTACCGCAGTTGCCCTGATGTTTTAGGTAATGTCAATATGGCCGATACGATGTTGTTGTTTGCAGCAGATAATGTCAACAACAACATTGTGTCACTAGACGGAAAATGTACATTTTATGGCATTGGGGATGATAGCAACCATAACCACAAGACAACAAATTACTCGAACAATACTTAGACGAAAACATGGAATTACATGTTATTGACGAAACAAAAGTGGACATTGTGGAGTACGGTTTTGAAAAGCAATTACGTTGTAGTATACAATTCCAACCACTGGCAGGTCTAATCGATGTGGGTCATACTATTGACATATTGTGGGAGGTATCCTTTCGGTTTAGTCAACCAGTACCAAATTGGCAAGGCATGATGCACGTACTGCACAAGCAATTATACCATCCTGGACAGTCATCGATAGTATTCCTTCCAATGATCGACATGTACCTGGGCAACAAGACATGTATCTTCTCTACTCTTGAGTATATTTGCAAGCTTTCATCTAAGTATAACGCCCCACCGGTTGTTACATTTGACCAGCCACTCTTCTGGAAAGCTTCCGAGATAATGCACAAGGTTCCTCACAATAGTCCAATACGAGATGTTGTGCTGTTATTAGGAAGCTTCCACACATTTATGAATTTGCTGGGTGCTATAGGAACATTAATGGATTGAAGTGGACTCAAAGACATCTTAGAGACGATATACGGCGAAAATGCAGTCGTACACATGATGAGCGGAAAAGCTGTGAAGCGCTCATTTCGTGGTCATCTCCTTGTCAGTCAGTGTTTTTACGCAACAGATCGCAGCCAAAGCCATTGAAGCGTACCAGACCTTGATACTCACATACATGAACTCGAGAGTGTGTACACATTACAGGAAAAGTGTGAATTATCCAATATTTCAGAGACGAGCAAACTGTGGCTGAACTATCAACAAATGTTGGGAGTTGCTCGTGAGCTAATCAAAGTTAATCGCACAGGGTCGTGGAACATGAACCTCCACGCTATATCTGTGTGCCTACCAATCTTTGCTGCTGCTGGGCACGCAAATTATCTGAAATCTGCGTACAGTTGAGGCAGTTGAACCTGCAGACAGTTGAGGCAATATAAATTGAAAAGCCTGCAGTGTTCCAGAAATTCCTGAATGGAGTCCATGTAATAAGGGGCACCAATCAGTACTGGGCTGGCCTTGGCTCCGACTTAGTGATTGAGCAGACTCTGATGCGGTCCCTGATAAGTACAGATGGGTTAACTAGAGGAAGTGGCATGACTGAACACCAACGATGTTTGGACAATGTCTGCTCCAATATCCTCAGCCAACAACTATGCCATGCAGGACTTCAATAACATAGTGTACACAACAAGTGAACAACACAAGGAGACAACTGCATCGCGAATGGAGAGCCACAATGTGGATATCTCAAAACTTGCAGCCAAGCTTGAAGAACATTCTCCATTTCTCGGATGAGACGACATTGAGAAACATTATCACAGGAATAAATTCTGATAAGGATGTAAACGTTCAAGATCTGTTTGCTGTTGGAAGATACATAGTTAAACAAATGGAAGGGCAATCCGTCTTTTCATATTCGTACAGACGTAAGACTAAAGTAAAGACACTAGCAACAGCTTGTGCCATCAAGGTCATTGAGGACCGAACCATTGAACCAGCTCTGTTGTTTCAGAGGTTTCTGGTGGTATCGCAGTCTGAAGATCTGGTCTAGATGAAGTGATGAAGTATGAACTTTCACCATATCCACCAGCACTGTTTGAAGCAAACTATCTATTACGGAAGCCAGATAAAGCACAACTTCTGGATACTATCCAAAACCAGGTCATGTCATCAGATGCTGCTGTACTTCAGTTCATTCCAAAGGCTGAGTAATATGTACTTAATGGAGGTTCACTTCTACATCGACTCAAATGGAAGGAAGGAGTCACCTACAGTTAATGTGCCGATTCCTATGCTTCGTTCACGTCCAATCTATATGGCAAGGCCACCATTGTCTTTGATTGATACAATGGAGGACCAAGGACAAAGGACAATACGCATCAGCGTCGAAAAACCAAAATTTCCAATAAGGTCAAATTTGTTGGGAAAAAGGAAGATTTCCTCTCAAATAACATGAACAAACGGGCCCTCATCCACCTGATCGCGGACCGTTTGCGACAGAACGGCTGGCATGTCATCCACGCTGAAGGAGACGCAGATGTAGATATAGTGAAAGCAGCAATTACAATGTCGTCTTACAAATCAACAACTCAGATTGGAGAAGACACCGACTTATTGGTCTTGCTATTGTATCACGCAACAAAAGACTGCAATGATATTGTTTTAGGTCCGACAAAGACAAAGACAAATCAAATGTGTATTACATCAAAGTTCTGAAACAGTCGCTTGGTGATGATGTCTGCTCTGGCATGTTGTTTGTCATGCGTTCTCTGGCTATGACACTACTTCAAGAAAATATTTGGGGTCGGCAAGAAGTCTGTTTTTCAAAGATTTGTCAAGGGCGATTCTGTCTTGCGCGCATCTTCAAAGATCTTCTGTACAGCAAATACAGACCAAGCTACTGTAGAAAGTACTGGCTGCAAAGCAATGGTCTCCATGTTCAATGGAACCCAATCTGCGTCTCTAGTGTCATTGCGCTATGGTTACCTTTGCAAGAAAGTGTCCGCAGCAAAGACTTTTGTGAAACCAGAAAGACTGCCCCCAACAACCTCGGCCACAAATCTTCACTCTCGACGGACATACTTACAAGTCATGCAGTGGATGGACAATAATCCCACTAAATGGGGTTGGGATGTACAAGGGGGTAAACTTGTTCCACTCATCATGGACAATATTCCCGCACCAGACCAGTTGCTTAAAATGATCAGATGCAGTTTTTCCTCGGGATGCAGCACACTGAAATGTAGCTGCAAAAAGCATGGACTTGAATGCACCACGGCTTGTGGACATTGCCAAAATGGCAACTGTGACAATGTGTCCCAAGATTCAGTTTCAGATGACGATGAAATTAAAGACAGAAGTGACTGATATTTAAATTAGAACTAAACCACGTCATGACGTCATTCTTCATGATCAACAACGGTATCTTCACGATTTGCATCAGAAGTCTTGCGAAATGTGGCTGGCTGCATATAACATTGATGTCCCGGCGGAAAGAAGTCCCCAAACGTCTTGCATAATGTTTCACCGCATACATGGTCCGTTTTAGACATACTTGTGTTGATCGTTTTGTCGCATGTACCACACTTGTAAATTTTCTTAAAAGTCGACATGCCTTTCTTAGTAGTCTTCGAATGCAAGTAGAAACATTGTTGTCCCTGAAAATACCGGTTGCATTTAAGACAGTGCATCCATGGCCCTGTACTGTCGTGTATCATACGGCAGGAATGACACGGATTGTTGCATTTATGTTGCTCATTGTTACTGTATCCCTTCTGGCACTTGTGACAATAGTAACTCCGATCCAGAAATGCAAGCATAGAGGTTATGACATGAACATGGTTGTCATGTAGAAAGAGATATATCTTCTTCTCCGATTCTGGACCGTCATAGATTTTAGCATTCATCTGATCACGAACGTATATCTGATAGTCAGGTAGAATAGACTGAAATTGCTTGGTCTCGTCAACTCCACACAGTCCGAGCGGGACACCCGCATTCTCGTGCAGTTCTTCGGCCAATTCCTTTTGAATGTATCGACCCTGTTTGATACTGTTCCATTGCTCGTGGTTATCTAGTTTGGCTTTTGCGGTCACAATGGCACGAGCGCAGCACAGTTTATCCCTGTTTTGTATACGTATGATGCACTTTTTATCCTTAAGGAATCTCTCCAAGTTCACGTAGTTGCATCCTTTTCTGGTCCCACCATCCGGCATAATTACATGTGTGATCTCTATTTCCAATGTTTTATCCAGTACAAACTCTTCGTAAGACTGTAGCACACGTTCGATTTCGGATAAAAACAGTTCCACGTTTAAGTCACTCTTTTGCATGAATGGCAACGCAATAGGGAAGTCCAATTCGGGACACTGCACCACCAATCTAACCAGGTATTTTGGTCTGGCGAATGTAGCTACTTCAGTCATAATCGACGCGAAAATCCTTTTTAGAGTTTGCGTAATTTCCCGTAACCCTTCTACTTCTATGTCTTTGAAGCTAACCACGTAAGTAGATGACGTTGTGTTGAACTTTGTCATTTTTTTCTTGCTTCGTCTTCTTCATAGAGTAAAATTCTTTGGATCAACCGTTTTTGCGCGCTTTCGATCCTGTGCTCCATCCTCGTCATCATGTTGCCTTTTACCTCCACCGCCCTGTTGATGACATAATCGCGTGTGTCTAGCCAGATTATCTGGTCTGGCGAATACCCGGGAACATAACAAACACTCGTGCTTTTGTGTGTCCTTGTGTCTTGACTGGTGACGCTCCAGATTATATGCCTTGCCAAAGCATTTCCCACAGGTGTGGCACATATGGTCACGCCAATGACTGGTCGTACGTCTATGATGGGCCAGTTGGCTGGGCTTATCAAAGGTATCCCCACATTCCTTGCATGTGAATGCCATATTGACTGAAAAGAAAAAAACAACAAATAATGTAATTAATCATTTAATGTAATGATTTTTCCTGAACGTATGCTCTCAAATGATTTTCAAAATATTTAAATAAAACAACGAAATCTCACCTTTTCCCTAATAACTAATCCAATTAATAATATGTATTCCGATGTTTACTACTCCGTGGTCGAACAGGTAATGAACAACACTTAAAAAGTTAGACCTCTTATAGTTGTTTATTCAAAGTTTTAGAGAGTATCGGGAAAACTAGTGGGTTAGAGACTATTGTATTACATTTCGTGTCTCGCCTTTTATTTTAACTTAATAATTTTCCCATTACACACGTTGTTCCACGTGGATATTTTGGATTATTTGTGTCATTCATCAGGAAGCGTGCTGTTGAATTGAAATATACTTTAGGTTGATCACGTGATTTTCAAACGGTTTGATTGGTTGTCACAGTGAAAAGCATTATAAAAGAATAGAAAGTACATTTCATAAATCATTCTTCCATTAGCTGTTGGAGGAGTAACATGTATTTGACAAGTGTATGGTTGTCTACAAACAAAATTTAACCATGGACTGTCAGATGTGTAATATCTGATTTAGTAGCAGATATAGCTTAAAACGTCATCTATGTAATAAACATCAAGAAATGATAGGACAGGGAGCTCTTCAGGGAGCGCCACATGGAGCGCCACAGGGAGCGCTTTAGGGAGCGCCGCAGGGAGCGCATCAAGGAGCGCTTCAGGGAACGCCACATGGAGCACTTCAGACAAACAGTCAGTGAACACATTGGCTCGGCAAATGTACCCGGGTTATTCGGACAAGTTTACGAAAGCATTTGAGAAAGCAACGAAGCACAGTTACGGGTTTCTATTTGTTAATTTAAAACCTTTTACTCAGGAACAAGAACGACTAAAGCATAAAGTCACGTGGTCTGATGAACAACAAGCTATACAAGGAACTGATCACTGTCAACACGGTCATTATTCGACTGGAACTCGAAGTGTTCACATACAATAATTATTTTGAAGAAAATACTGTACCAGAATCTGAGAAAATGGCAGAAAACGGAAATGCTCGTGACGAATGTGGACTGTTATTTGATTCTACACACAATGTGCAGCGCCACGTCAAGCGTGGGTGGTGCCCAGAGAACAAAGAACCTCCAGCTAAGACACTGAAATTGGAGAGACAGGAGCCCATGGAGTATGATGACACCATTGAAGATAATGATGGATATCTATAATTGTGGGAGCATGCTAGAAGTGCCAATGAAGATAAATATAACAAATTTTACAGCAGCTTTATAGATGAAGAAAACGAGGAAGATGCCGTGGAATTAGCGGATGAACGCACCAGACCGTACGAAGAAAGAACATTTTATGCAAAGTACGAAACCCTACTTGACAATTATTGGCTTCCACTGGAAACAAGCTCACTGCATAATAAAATCCTAAAAGAGGTGAAGGGCTTGGTCGCCAAAGGCGTGGGGCAGACTTCAGCCATCAAGAGAGCTGTTTCTTGAGATACGACGTACACCTACACGGCGGACTACACAGAAAGTACACACTCGTGCAATACATAGTACAAGTAAAGTCTTCTGTTGCCTATCACAATGAAAAACGCTTTTACCCGAGAACTGTAGAATACGTTTATCGGTTGTATCTCTGTGCTGATATTTGACCTACGTCTCGGTAGGGAACGGTTTAAATATATTTAAATCGAAATATTAAAATGTAAACATATGATTTGATTGGCTAATACTGTTAAACGTTTCAACGTGGTGGTGATTAATCGTAACAATCTCACACAAGACAAAACCACCCACTCGATTTTTTCAATGCTCAGGTGCGTACTAGCCTGAAATTTGTATACTGGTGTATCCGAGATATTGTTCCACATTGCTCCACATGTCTGAGCATGGAGTGTAAGTCATCGGATTTCCCTATTGTACAACAGTGTGAAATCCCTATTGGAGCTATATATAGTATCTGCTCCTCACGGTTCAAAACGGTTTAACATGGGGTCTACGGGGCTGAAGTGCCATGCTCTTCTACTTCCTCCCTTGAAACTTTTTTTTTCTAACGTCTTCATTTCCATTTCGATAACTTTAGTTTCTTTTAGGGAAGTGCTCCAAATTTCACATATGGCCTTATGTGGAGAAAATACAGGTTGAGTTTGAAAGTTGTTCAGTCCGAATTTCTTGCACCCAGTTGTCTCCCATTGGAAACCTTTTTTTTTGGAAAAAAATAATTATTTCTCTCTCGTACGGTAACTTCGGGGATATACAGATGCATATAGATCCATTTGTCCTTTAATGACATTTGTTGTTAAGTTAACTATTCAGTACAGTGGAACCTTTCTAAACCGGACTCCCTGGGAGGTCCCCATGGTGTCCGGTTTAGAGATGTCCCACTGTAATTCCGATGTAAGAGCACTGAAACACATGCGTGTGTGCATTGCAATCATGAACACTGATGAACATCAGCGATATTTGACAGTGAAACCGGTCATAATTTAACACATCGATGTCGCAAGGTTGTTCGGTTTAGAGATGTTACACAGTATATTATATTAGTGTGAATTTATAGTTTTCTTCGCACGTTTGCAGGATGACGCTCAACTACAATAACTCGCCTCCGATATGTTATCTACGGCTACAATTTGACACATTCAAAAAATGTGAGCATACCCAAACCGGTTGCAAGTAGGTCAAAATTTAGTAAACTGTATATTTTATACTTTTAAACAAATAATCTTTGATGTAGAACTAGTCCAAAAAGAATAGAAGAGGGAAATAATTTTCCCATGGAAGCCATATTTTATCTTGTTGTTGTTCAACATTCAACATAGCGAAATGAAGCTTACACATTTACAAGATATACATGTAAATGTCTTGATAAACACATTGACACGGTAAAATAACCAATTTCTGCATGTGTGTGTTCTTTATTAATAATTTGTTGATACAACATTGACAGTTTTATATCGCTAGCATATCAAACACGCCAGATAACCGATTGCAAAAACCACTGTTCCATGTAAGTAGTATAGAGGGAATGAGTTCATTACAGCGACTAAGGGGAAACGAATTGGCGGTCAATGGGGTAATCCCTACCATCGAAAATGGGCTATATTTTTGGGGGCAAAACTATGAAAATGCTTCGCCACCCTCAATTCGCGAATTGAATTTGGGTGGATTCATTTTTCGAATTTCTAATAAATTCGAAAAAATTATTAACTCGTAATTATTTAATAATTTTAATTTTGTTTTTAAATATAATTAATTATTTAATTTGGAAATTATGAGAATCTTCAGAACATAACCGGCAGCTGCGTGTCAGAAGGCACCGCAAGAAGTTCTTCCCGAACAAACCCGCGCGATGGACCATCATCCAAATAGTAGAGCACGGGCTCATCGGGTTTGGTAATTGATCGATCCAGATGATATATATTGAGAGACCACACGGGATCAGTCACGCGGCGGCGGCCACCTTCGAGCTCTCCGGGTTGATAGAGGTACCGGATGGCAACATCCGATGTAAGCCGTTTCTCCGCTAAACCAACGGGTCGCCCGCGCGAGACGGCATATGGTTTGTGCGACACCTTTTTAGACTTGATGGCATCTACAGGCTTTTTACCGATCAATCTGGTCATCTCGCCGTTCAATGCGGAGACCACGGTGGGCAGCCTGGTCACCCACTCGGTCGATCGCGAATGAGGGTCTACAAGCTCTTTGGCATATTGGTGACCGAACAGCCTCTCAGCCAGGGTTCGATTAAACCGCTCCACGATCCCCTGGTCCCGGTGGATGTTGACGAGGCCGCGTCTGACAGAAACGCCGTGTTTAGTCAATAGATGAGAGACCGCGCCCATGGACTCGCGGCCGGGATCGAACTGGAGAAGATTCGGCCATTTGAGAGGACTCCTCTTATATATTCGAGAAAGAGCCTCGGCCACCTCCTTAGACTCTTTAGTGGCCAACGGCTCAGCCCCCTTATACAGACTCGCTACGTCAACGATTGTCTTGCGACCGACGCGATCGTGAGGGAGAAACAGGAGGTCAGCTTGGTGGACTTCGTTCGGCACCGGCACGTCGAATTTCGGCCGCGGAATATTGTGAGGCGCGGGCAAATAGATCTGCCAGATGACCTGCTTCTTGAGCCATTCCGTGGCGGCGTTTCCGGAAACCTTGGTCGTCGCCGCGAGGTTCTTGATGGCCGCGAGTACCTTCCAGTAGCCGCGGGGGCTGTAGTATGTGTTCGCTAACTTGCGCGCTAGGCGAACCGATAGTTTGGTATCAAGCTTGCGCGTGTCCATCGTATGCGAGGTATTCTAGTAGGTCGAACAGTCTGCAACATGCCCTCGCCAGATCGTTCGGTAACTGCGTCGTCGATACTAAACCTTTGTTACAGCTGCCGGTTAAGTTCCCCCAATTGGATCAGGAGCGGGAACTCGGAAGAATCTAATATCCGCTTTGCGAAAAGAGTGGCCGATTTTTCGTCCTCGCGCCACGTCTCGAGAGAATCTTGGGCCAGACAGTTCAGACCCTTTGCGCCAGCTAAACGGTGTTTAAGGGCCGTGTAGCCTACATCGATTAGAGCAACATAAAGCTCGTCAACTAACATCGTTCTATATATATATTATTTAAAAAAGTTTTTTTTAAATAATTACAGTCGAACTTCGATGGGTCGAACCCTGGTAAACTCGTCAGCCATGCTTGCCTCGAACTAGCCTTTAGGTCCCGGCAGAATTCCTATATAAATACGTTAAAACTACCCTGTATAGGTCGAACTTGTGAAAGTCGAACAACCCTCAATGCCTCGAATCGCTGTCACGCCCGGTCGTGTATAAATCCACTATAAACACCACAAAAACTCGAACATGTCAGACGATTGTCTCCAAACTAGTTGATTGACTTTCACACCTATTGTTAACCGGTTGTCAAACAAATCTCAAGTGGTCATTTGAGCGTATACAATAACGGCAGTCGTGACCAGCATACCAATGTCGGCGAAGTTGTTAGTTAATTAAAGTGGTAATTTATAGGACATGTGGAATTAAATATCGCTCAGTTTTAATTAATGACCCAAGCATCTGGCCTTTTAAGTTGTAAATCAACATGAACTGTTTTTACTGTGATCAGTAATGAGTGTGATGTGTCATCCGATTTATTCGCCATATAAGCCGATGAAGCGGAAGACTACGAAGCAAGGCGAGATAACAGACTTCTTCAATACCGGACGTGTATAACTTTCATGTATAACTTGTACTGGGTTCCATGTGATAGTAAATTATGATATGCAATGAATGTGGTTCCGGGTCCGAAGTAGTGATGGGGCGACTGGGCATGTATCGTATCGGAACCGGGGCAATTCAAGTCCGCCATTGTATTTCGTAATCATTTTTCTGTTTGTTGTTCTCCATGTTCTATTGCTGTATAATGGCTAGGTAAATAAAAACACACATGAGTTTGCCACTTTCTTTATTTTATTAAAGCCTGTTTCTGTTAATAAACGACTGTGACTATCAACCGTAAATGCAAATGTAAGCGCATTTATATGAAACAACGTGTCGTAATGACGACTTGTTTCACTTAGTACACTGACCAACTCGTCGATCTGTAATGGTTACAGTAGAAAATCCCGATGGGTCGAACAACGGATGGGTCGAACTAAAACTTAACCCCGCAGGCTGTTCGACCCATCGAAGTTCGACTGTATTGCTTATTGCTTTTGCTTATTGCTTTTTCAATATAGTAGCTGTCGAGACCTGCCACACACCCATTCCCACGACGATGAACGCGATCTCGCGGTCTTTTTGGGCCTCTGACGGTACATAGAAGTTGGAGCTCGGGATCCAGCGGCGCGAGAATGGCTTCGTCAACGTTCCGGAAAGTTTCCTCGGCATGATTCTCGCGGCGAAGCTCTTCGTTGATCCAGTCCACACGGGTGGTTCTTTTTTCCGACCATGATTCCTTTGCGCTATTAAATTGTTCTGCAGCTAAATCGTGACGCTTGCGCTCCTCATCCGCGTCCGAGTTTAGTTTCGAGAAGAAATAGTTGCTACCGCCGAACGACAATGCGTTCGCCACCGCTCCAAATATCGCTAGTCCGACCGCAGTAGACATTTAATTCCATATATTAGCAGGTAGAATTCCAGCTTTAATTAGATAGTCTTGAGTCCAAACTGCGTCCGCTACATCTAAGGCCACGAGCCCGACGTCTCTCACGGTCATGTCCAACTTGGTGGCGGGCCCTCCGAACGCCATCTTTGATAGTCGAGCAAACCCGATACAGAGACCCGATATCATCACGGCGTGATAAAGCGCATTTTCTTTCACCCCACTGTTTAAATGGGGCGCAATCGGTTTCGTAACTTCCTTCGGAACCGCCTCCAACAGTGTTGGGGGTTGTTTCGAAAGGTGTTTCCACACACACACGGTGTCCACAACTGCCCGACCACCACCAACAACCCACGGGATGATCCAGGTAGGAGCTACATCAATCCACGATTGCTCCGACAGTTCCCGCTCCTGACTTGGAGATTGAACCGCAACTGCCTTCGGGTGTTTTGCTGTTTCTGCCCCCGACTCCAATTGCGATTGGGGCTCCTGAGCCGGAACATATAACGACTGTTTGGCCTCTCGAAGCTCGGCGAGTATTTTATCTTGTTTAGCTTTTCGGGTGGCAACCGCTGGCCGCCCAGCTGCCTGTCTTTTTGGCTTTTTGTGTCGTGCAATTGGGGATAGTTCCCCCAACGCCGTTGGAGGATCAATCGGAATTGGAAGTGCTGCAATCGGGGATTGCTGTTCCGTCACTCTTGCAGGTGCGTCTTGTGTCATCTTTTTCTGAGCTTATAGTTAGTAGGCATATATGTTCAAATTGACAGTGCTTAGCCGTGGTCAACGCGGTTGTCAGCGGAGCTAAGTATATTACAAACTTGTGATAAATTGAGCAGCATGCTGTTCTAAGAGTCCTACAAAAGGGTCAGTCTCTAAATCACCAATCAACCCCGCGATGTCAGATATAGGGAGAATTGCACTGACAGCGGAAGCGTACAAATGAATAGCCGCCGCCCCAAGAGTTTTCGTCATCTTTGCCCCCAATTTAGACACGTATCGCGTATACATTTTATCAACCTCTACATCTGATATCTTGTCCACCTGACAAACTGAGAGACGCCTACCGAAATACTGCTCCGATTGCCCCCCAGCAACCAGCGCAGCTAGCCGCTCGCGTCGCGTTGTGTTTTCATTTTCTTTCACCCCACTGTTCCAATTCGTGAATTGGGGGTGCGGTTGGGTAGATACCGTATCGGCAGTCGGACCATCTTTCAGGAAAGATACAGTATCGGCAGTCGTGTCATCTTTCAGGAAAGATACCGTGTTGGCAGTCTGAGCGACTGTTTCTTCCATTAGCTTATCGAGAAGTTCGTCGCAGTTCAATATTCCAACAGTTTTGGGTGTACTTTTCTGACCTTTTAAGTAATGATTCCTTGTTCCAAGGGAGATAATTCTGAAAGATATTTATGTTCACTATGCATTTAAAGGGTTACGTCCATTTTTACCAAAAATGGACTTTACCCTATTGTTGCATGCACACCTTCAATTTTCTTAAAATTAAGTATGAGTAACTAGTAATAATTCAGTAATATTTAGTAAATATTCAGTTATTCAGTAATTCAGTAATTCAGTAATAATTCAGTAATATTTACTAAATTATTTAGTAGATATTAGTAGATATTAGTAATTATTTAGTAAATATTAGTAGATATTTAGTAGATATTAGCAGATTATTTAGTAAATATTCAGTAATTCAGTAATTAATTGATAACTTCATAATTTGTAGGTTGATCAGTCTTTAACAGAAGCTTGGCGTGGTTAGTTTCCGCATCTGTCGAACCTCCAGGCGCTCCTCGCGCGTTGGGATAACGTCGTTCTCTCGAAGACAGTCATCGAATGAGTCTCGGTCCTTACAGTGAAAGAGGGCAACCCATTTCGTTTGTTCGCGCAGATCCTTGAGGACGGCGTTGTACTTCTGAGTGGAGATCCATACGAATTGCCCCGCATGGCGGCCTGAAAATGCGAGCTCGGAGAGCATGTCCTTCTTTTTGGTCATCGCCGCCTTGGCCGACGAGCAGTCGTCAATCACGTATAGGGTGGGCTCTCCCTGGAATCTTAAGTAGAAGCCGCGCAGCCAATCGTGAAGCCTATCACCGGGGTCAATAACGTATACCTCAGGGTCAGTCCATATCCAAGGGCGCTACTGATAAGTATCGTTGTCCCGCACAGTGGGACACAGGATCACAATGTGTCGAAAGACATCGCGGTAGGACCCCTCGAGCAAGTCGAGGATGAAAACCGTTTTTCCGCATCCTGTCTGCCCACATATTATGGCAGAGTGGGCATCACAAACTTTATTTTTATTTAAATCTTTAGATTTAATAGAGCGCTGAGACGTATCGACCATTTCGATATTGAGTTGTGCGTCTGTGATTATATATAAGTACACGTTCAATGGCCCAGTTCCATCCGCCTCTTTGGTTATCTGGATCGTCACACCCTCGCTAGCGTTCTCAACTTGGCGTCCACTACCATGCATTTGGTCGTCGTCGCTGACTCGCATGTCTAGCCATAACGCGTATTTGGTAGTCAGGAACTGCGCGAGGGAGACGTCCGAGAGCTGCAGGACTTTGGCAACCGCGGCAACCTCTGGGGAGCGTTTAGAGCCGACAGCAAACTGCTTTCTGACTTCGTCCCACTGCTGATGCGCGCTAAGGGCATGGCTGTATAGTTGATTGGGCACTCCCTCAATCGTCACCTCTAACTTTGTGATTTTGGGGTTATATAATTTGTTGGTTTTTCTAGCCCCGAGCGCGAATAGACCCTCCTCGAACAGCATCAGTATACCTTTCATCGAGCCTGCGGGTACGTTGACATTGATATTCCACAATGTGTCGCTTTTGTCTTTCGTCATCTTGCGGTGGCGAAGAACTCGGTCGTAAAGTATGGCAACGCGCCCGGCGTACTGGGATATGATCAATCGCGCGAGTTCGGGCATCGTCAACATGTCGTACTCCAACGAAACATTGTCGATCGTATACGTCGATGCTATGTCGGTGGCTATGAGAACTCGGCCGTAGTCGTTGAACGTTAGTTCGTATCAGCCAAAGCAGTCAGCCAAAGCGCTCTGATAGTAGAGCATGTGACTCTCCAGCAACTCAAAGTCGAGCGGGATGTAGAAGCGGTTGCCGTAAGCGGCCGCGATCGCGTTGTCGCTCGCGACGTTATCTGCCTTGTCACCAGCCCCGATTCTATGTCTGGTTATGTTCTTATTTCGGCTGGTGTCAATACCCTGATAGACCGCATTTTCGCGCTCTTGCGCCGTCTTCCACAGGTCCTAATAGCAATGTTAGACGTCGCTGTTGTCGATCGACATCACCTCATTACCAGAAATATTTATCATGGTATTCTTAACGATGGCGCGACCCAGGTTCTGAACGACGGTTCGGTCCGCGTCCGTCGACGTCAGCGAAATAGTGAAAGCGAGGCGAACCCGGCATAATGACGTTGTTAGCTCCGAGGTTGGGGAAGCGGGCCAAGAGCTGCTGGTTCTGGTCGATCATCGATGGGTTGTTCGTAATAACGACGCTCTGTCTCACGCCTTTCGCCCAAAGGGGCTCACGCAGTCTGCCGTATGGATTGAGTTTGCGGCCGTATTGACGCGAATACATTTTCATCGGTGAGCGTCTTCGCACTCTGTTCAGTGAGCAGGGCGTCACGATAGTAAGCATCCTCATAGCTCTCGGCATGACTATATCGGCCATAGTTCTAGCTTTCACTGGCGGTGCCGCTGTTGCACCCGCGCCTGCACCCGCGCCATACGTCTTGATACCGCTGGATCGACGCCGGTAGATCCACCGGAGATGAGATGGCGTCCTCGACATTTGCTGTTTTTGCGCGTCAAGACGTCTTGCAGTATGCCGGCACCCCAGTAGACTATGTATTTGGAATAGGTCTTTATATGGCACTGAGCAATATGATACTACGAAACGACCCGGTTGACGGTTACAATAATCAGATCGTAATCGCCACCGTCAATCAAAAAATCGGCCACAACGGTAACGTGAACACAGATATCATCAAGTTCCACGAAATTGATACACACAGCCCCGTACCCCCAATTCACGAAGTTCCACCAGTTCCCCCAATCCAATCGTGATTGGAAGAATTGGAACAGGAGCGGTAACTAGTGCCACAACCCAGCGCTCGTCGTCGCCCTTGTGGCGATCGGACTATTCGCGCTTTGGTTTTAGGAACTCTCGGGCGGAGAACAGTAGGAGACCGGCGATCGCCACGATTAAAGCCCAAGCATTCTCGGCGAGCCATCCGGCTGTTTTTGATAACATAGATAACAAGTAGGAGACGACACTCCCGATCAGCCCAGGCAGCGCGGTAGCCGCCTTTCCGGCATATTTAGCCAGGAGACTGGCGAGGGCTTTTAGATGCTTTAGAGGCAGGCACCACCAGTGAAAACTAGAACTATGGTCCTTATAGTCATGCCGAGAGCTATGAGGATGCTTACTATCGTGACGCCCTGCTCTTTGAACACCGAATGTCGTCTCCTCGTGCAGAACCCTGGGGATTGTTTCGCGGATCCGACTTATTTCTGTGAGGAGATCCTCACGGCAAGCCGATGCAGCCTCCGAGCGAGCTTCTCTTTCATCCCGCAACGACCGCAGTCGTTCGGTGATCCGCTCGGTAGCTTCTATATCGTCACGGACTTCCTCCAGTTTCCTTTCTTCTAGTGCGATATGTTCATCCAGCGCCGAGAGTTTGGAGAGGTTAAGGACCAGTTCACTCCGGACCGTTTGTAGAGCCTTATCGAGTCCCCGGAGTTCGCGAAAAGGTAACGGTGGGTCGTCGTTCGACCCTTGGTCGAGGTTTAGTATTCCGTCTATCTCGCTTTCGCTGATCTCCATTATGCGAATAGCGTCGGTGGCTGCTCGAGGGAGCTCGCTGATATCGGCAGTTTCTATCGCGGCGGCCGTCTTCGACATCGTTTCGTCGGTATACTGTATGGTCTTTACAGCGCGGGCCGGCATAATTGTTTTACCCCTCTTCCAATCTAGGAATCCTAGTTCGCTCCTTTACATTTGGCCACCGCCCCGGTTTCCGGCAATGGTGCGCAGCGATAGGGATTTTCCGGTCCTCATGTTGACGATCGGTATATTTGATGCTTTTAGTCGCAACCTACCAAACCGATCCAATTCGAACTTGGAGTAGTCGTGGCCGACAGATGGGACCGTACCGTCTTCTGCAAAACTGTTGTAGTAGTCGTCTACAGTTGACTTGACTAATTCCTGGCTTAGACTAATGGTGTTGGTAGCGCCACCTATTTCCTCGCCGGCTGGAGTCTCTATGAAGGGCGTTTCGTTATCGTTATCGATGTCATCATCGATGTCATCATCATCGATGTCATCGTCTCGGCCGAATTCGTCCATGCCAATATCGTAATCAGCCATCTTTAACGATGTATTAAAGAAAAAACCATACGGGTTTAATAGAGTCTTTAGTTTCACTGAAAATGTCTTCGAGTCAATACGGCCGCAAACTCAATCCATACCGCAGACTGCGGGAGCCCCTTGGGGCGAAAGGCGTGAGACAGAGTGTCGTTATTACGAACAACCCATCGACGATCGACCAGAACCAGCAGCTCTTGGCCCGCTTCCCCAACCTCGGAGCTAACGACGTCATTGTGCCGGGGACTGTTCGCCTCGCTTTCACTATTTCACTGACATCGACGGACGCGGGCCGAACCGTCGTTCAGAACCTGGGTCGCGCCATCGTTAAGAAGACCATGATAAATATTTCTGGTAATGAGGTGATGTCGATCGATGACAGCGACGTCTACCATTGCTATCAGGACCTGTGGAAGACGGCGCAAGAGCGCGAAAATGCGGTCTATCAGGGTATTGACACCAGCCGAAATAAGAACATAACCTGACTTAGAATCGGGGCTGGTGACAAGGCAGATAACGTCGCGAGCGACAACGCGATCGCGGCCGCTTACGGCAACCGCTTCTACATCCCGCTCGACTTTGAGTTGCTGGAGAGTCACATGCCCTACTATCAGAGCGCTTTGGCTGAGAGCCTCGAATACGAACTAAGGTTTAACGACTACGGCCGAGTTCTCATAGCCACCGACATAGCATCGACGTATACGATCGACAATGGTTCATTGGAGTACGACATGGTCACGATGCCCGAAATCGCGCGATTGATCAGATCCCAGTACGCCGGGCGCGTTGCAATACTTTACGACCGAGTTCTTCGCCACCGCAAGATGACGAAAGACAAAAGCGACACATTGTGGAATATTAATTTCAACGTACCCGCCCGCTCGATGAAAGGTATACTGATGCTGTTCGAGGAGGGTCGATTCGCGCTCGGGGCTAGAAAAACCGACAAATTCTATAACCCCAAAATCACAAAGGTAGAGGTGACGATCGAGGGAGTCCCCAATCAACTATACAGCCAGGGCCTTCACGCGCATCAGCAGTGGGACGAAGTCAGAAAGCAGTTTGCTGCCGGCTCTAAACGCACCCCAGAGGTTGCCGCGGTTGCCAAAGACCTGCAGCTCTCGGACGTGTCCCTCGCGCAGTTCCTGACTACAAAATACGCGTTATAGCTAGACATGCGAGTCAGCGACGACGACCAAATGCACGGTAGTGGACGCCAAGTTGAGAACGCTAGCGAGGGTGTGAAGATCCAGATAACCAAAGAGGCGGATGGAGGTGGGCCATTGAACGTGTACCTATATATAAACACAGACGCTAAACTCAACATCGAAGATGGTCGATACGTCTCAGCGCTCTACTAAATCTAAAGATTTAAATAAAAATAAAGTTTGTGATGCCCACTTTGCCATAATATGTGGGCAGACAGGATGCGGAAAAACGGTTTTCATCCTCGACTTGCTCCAAGTGTCCTACCGCGATGTCTTTCGACACATTGTGATCCTATGTCCCACTGTGCGGCACAACGATACTTATCAGCGGCGCCCTTGGATATGGACTGACCCTGAGGTATACGTTATTGACCCCGGTGATAGGCTTCACGATTGGCTGCGCGGCTTCTACTTAAGATTCCAGGGAGAGCCCACCCTATACGTGATTGACGACTGCTCGTCGGCCAATGCGGCGATGACCAAAAAGAAGGACATGCTCTCCGAGCTCGCATTTTCAGGCCGCCATGCGGGGCAATTCGTATGGATCTCCACTCAGAAGTACAACGCCGTCCTCAAGGATCTGCGCGAACAAACGAAATGGGTTGCCCTCTTTCACTGTAAGGACCGAGACTCATTCGATGACTGTCTTCGAGAGAACGACGTTATCCCAACGCGCGAGGAGCGCCTGGAGGTTCGACAGATGCTTTCGGAAAGTAAGCACACCAAGCTTCTGTTAAAGACTGATCAACCTACAAATTATGAAGTTATCAATTAATTACTGAATTACTGAATTACTGAATTACTGAATTACTGAATATTTACTAAATAATCTACTAATATCTACTAAATATCTAATAATATTTACTAGATAATTACTAATATCTACTAATATCTACTAAATAATTTAGTAAATATTACTGAATTATTACTGAATTACTGAATTACTGAATTACTGAATATTTACTAAATGTTACTGAATTATTACTAGTTACTCATACTTAATTTTAAGAAAATTACAAATAGTTTGATGTTAAACTTATATGACTAGTCAGAATAGTACACCCAACACTGTTGGAATAATGAACTGCGACGAACTTCTCGATCAGCTAATGGAAGAAACAGTTGCTCCGACTGCCAACACGGTATCTTTCCTGAAAGATGACACGACTGCCGATACGGTATCTTTCCTGAAAGATGGTCCGACTGCCGATACGGTATCTACCGAACTTCACCCCCAAATTCACGAATTGGAACAGTGGGGTGAAAGAAAATGAAAACACAACGCGACGCGAGCGGCTAGCTGCGCTGGTTGCTGGGGGTAATCAGAGCAGTATTTCGGTAGGCGTCCCTCAGTTTGTCAGGTGGACAAGATTTCAGATGTAGATGTTGATAAAGTGTATTCGCGATACGAGTCTAAATTGGGGGCAGAGATGACGAAAACTCTTGGGGTGGCGGCTATTCATTTGTACGCTACCTCTGTCAGTACAATTCTCCCTATATCTGACACTGCGGGGTTGATTGGTGATTTAGAGAATGACCATTTTGTAGGACACACTCTTAGAACAGCCTGCTGCTCAATTCATCACAAGTTTGGAATGTACTTAGCTCCGCTGACAACCGCGTTGACCACGACTAAGCACTGTCAATTTGGACATATATGCCTACGAACTATAAGCTCAGACAATGATGACACAAGACGCACTTGCGAGAGTGACGGAACAGCAATCCCCGATTGCAGCACTTCCAACTCCGATTGATCCTCCAATGGCGTTGGGGGAACTATCCCCAATTACACGACACAAAAACCCAAAAAGACAGGCAGCTGGGCGGGCAGCGGCTGCCACCCGAACAGCTAAACAAGATAAAATACTCGCCGAGCTTCGAGAGGCCAAACAGTCGTTATATGTTCCGGCTCAGGAGCCCCAATCGCAATTGGAGTTGGGGGCAGAAACAGCGAAACACCCGAAGACAGCTGCGGTTCAATCTCCAGCTCAGGAGCGGGAACTGTTGGAGCAATCGTGGATTGCTGTAGCTCCTACCTGAATCATCCCGTGGCTTGTTGGTGGTGGTCTGGCAGTTGTGGGCACCGTGTATTTGTGGAAATACCTTTCGAGACAACCCCCAACACTGTTGGAGGCGGTTCCGAAGGAAGTTACGAAACCGATTGTGCCCCATTTAAACATTAATCGCGATCCCTTTTATATGTAATAATCACTATATGTAATGGCTGAAAATAATGGTAAAATGGTATTGAATGCGCTTTATCACGCCGTGATGATATCGGGTCTCAGTATCTGGTTTGCTCGACTATCAAAAATGGCCTTCGGAGGGCCCGCCACCAAGTTGGACATGACCGTGAGAGACATAGGGCTCGTGACCTTAGATGTAGCGGACGCAGTTTGGACTCAAGATTATCTAATTAAAGCTGTAATTATACCTGCTAATATATGGAAATAAATGGCTACTGCGGTCGGACTAGCGATATTTGGAGCGGTGGCGAACGCATTGTCGTTCGGCGGTAGCAATTATTTCTTCTCGAAACTAAACTCGGACGCGGATGAGGAGCGCAAGCGTCACGATTTAGCTACAGAACAATTTAATAGCGCAAAGGAAGCATGGTCGGAAAAACGAAGCACCCGTGTGGACTGGATCAACGAAGAGCTTCGCCGCGAGAATCACGCCGTGCAAACTTTCCGGAACGTTGACGAAGCCATGCGCGAATACGCGCTGGCATATCCGCAGAAAATTCTCGCGCCGCTGGATCCCGAGCCCCAACTTTCAGATTTCTATGTACCGTCAGATAATTATTTAAAACAAACTTTTTTATGTAATATATATATAGAACGATGTTAGTTGACGAACTTTATTTTGCTCTAATCGATGTAGGCTACACGGCCCTTAAACACCGTTTAGCTGGCGCAAAGGGTCTGATCCGTCTGGCCCAAGATTCTCTCAAGACGTGGCGCGAGGACGAAAAAGAGGCCACTCTTTTCGCAAAGCGGATATTAGATTCCTCCGAGTTCCCGCTCCTGTTCCAATTGGGGGAACTTAACCGGCAGCTGTAACAAAGGTTTGGTATCGACGACGCAGTTACCGAACGATCTGGCGAGGGCATGTTGGAGACTGTTCGACCTACTAGAATACCTCGCATACGATGGACATGCGCAAGCTTGATACCAAACTATCGGTTCGCCTAGCGCGCAAGTTAGCGAACACATACTACAGCCCCCGTGGCTACTAGAAGGGACTCGCGGCCATCAAGAACCTCGCGGCGGCGACCAAGGTTTCCGAAAACGCCGCCACGGAATGGCTCAAGAAGCAGGCCATCTGACAGATCTATTTGCCCGTGCCTCACAATATACCGCGGCCGAAATTCGACGTGCCGGTGCCGAACGAAGTCCACGAAGCTGACCTCCTGTTTCTCCCTCACGATCGCGTCGGTCGCAAGACAATCGTTGACGTAGCGAGTCTGTATAAGGGGGCTGAGCCGTTGGCCACTAAAGAGTCTAAGGAGGTGGCCGAGGCTCTTTCCCGAATATATAAGAGGCGTCCTCTCAAATGGCCGAATCTTCTCCAGGTCGATCCCGGCCGCGAGTTCATGGGCGTGGTCTCTCATATATTGACTAAACACGGCGTTTCTGTCAGACGCGGCCGCTTCAACATCCACCGGGACCAGGGGATCGTGGAGCGGTTCAATCGAACCCTGGCTGAGAGGCTGTTCGGACACCAATATGCCAAAGAGCTCGTAGACCCTCATTCGCGATCGACCGAGTGGGTGACCAGGCTGCCCGCCGTGGTCTCCGCATTGAACGGCGAGGTGACCAGATTGATCGGTAAAAAGCCTGTAGATGCCATCGAGTCTAAAAAGGTGTCGCACAAACCATCTGCGTGTCGCGCGGGCGACCCGTTGGTTTAGCGGAGACACGGCTTCCATCGGATGTTGCCGTCCGGTACCTCTATCAACCGGGAGAGCTCGAAGGTGGCCGCCGCTGCGCGACTGATCCCGTGTGGTCTCTCAATGTATATCATCTGGATCGATCTATTATCTATTGCCTTCTGACACGCAATTAAATTTTAATTTTTTTTTTTAATTATTAAATAATTACGAGTTAATCATTTTTTCGAATTTATTAGAAATTCGAAAAATAAATCCACCCAAATTCAATTCGCGAATTGAGGGTGGCGAGGCATTTTCATATTTTTGCCCCCCAAAAATATAGCCCATTTTCGATGGTGGGGGTTACCCCATTGACCGCCAATTCGTTTCCCCTTAGTCGCGGTAATGAACTCATTCCCTCTATACTACTCATGTGTCACTTTAAAGAGATGGGCTAAATTGCTACCCTCGCGAGACGTATGGAGCCGGGTAGCAATTTTGTTTCTAGATGTCGCTATGCCCCGAGTCAGTCAGCATGTACAGTACATTCATACGTGTCTTTGTAAACACCACACGACACCACAAAAGAATACCTTGCTTTGAAGACATTTGATAGCTGTTTGCGTATTATGTGAATAGCTCGTTTCAACCTATTGTCATTGTTTGCTATATAATTGACTGATTGTTAAACAAATTGTGTCTGTATAAACTTTACTGAAGTGCATTCATATCTATTTATACACACGCACATAAATCAGGGACTGTTCAGTTATTGTGTGAGTGTTTTTTAAGGTGGAGTATACATGTACGATTATGGTGTAACCTCTCAAAACCGGATACCCTGGGAAGTCCACAGGGTGTCCGGTTTAGTGAGGTTTCACATTGCTTCAGGTATGTGAGTTGCCAACCCGATCGTGAGCTTTGTGATCGTGAACAGACACTACCAGATAAATGGCAGTGAAATACAATACATAAACAATAAGAACACCGAGGTGACAGCGAACATTTGTTGAAGGTTCCCAAACGAAACAAAAGAAATCGAACGGAAAACTGAAAACGGTCGCTTTGTACAATGACAAGGTGGGGGATCACGCGGTTTCCGAACGGCATGACGTCATGTTTTTAGATGTGTTTACAGTAGATTTCCTTTAATATCTTGCTAATGGAATAACATATGTTTATGAAATATACCGCAGCAAATGCGTTACACGATATTTTCGTTTAAATACCAGGCTTTCAAATATTTAAACGCCTGTCGTTATTTTTAATTAGAAAACGTTTGTTTAACCGTGATGCTTTAAAGGTACATGCCCACTCAATAGGCACAGACTGTTCTTTATATCAGAGACATCATCTGATAGATTTTTGGCAAAATAAACATTCATTCACCATTACCCCACGTATTGATTGGCATTATTATACATTTTATATCAGACGTAAATGTTCACACTGATATCAGGGGCGATAACCGTTTTCCTTAAAATGCTAACGGACGTTACTATTTATTCTCTGTATTTATTTTTGATGTGCAATGATCATACTTTATAATCTGTCAAAAATGTTATGTTTTTAGGTGACGCATTTAAATATTATAAATAATTAAAAAATAACATGCCTCATTCGCATATGAAAATAGCCTGATACCACCGCGCTCTACTATAAGTAAAATAAATATTTCTAAATGATTATATCTGTATAGCGGGCACTCAAAATATTTAGAACTGGTGAAATAGTGTAAAGAACAGTTTTTGCCTACTGAGTGGGAATGCTCCTCACGTTTTCTAATTATAAACATTATAACGGCGCTAAACCGACGTGTAAATGATAGGCAATCGTACGGCAGCTTAAAAGGGACATGCGCAATTATTATCTCGTTCCCACGACATAGCATCTCGTTACCATGACATAGCATCTTGTTACCACGACTTAGCTATGTCGTTCCCACGACATAGCATCTCGTTCCCACGACATAGCATCTCGTTACCATGACATAGCATCTCGTTACCACGACTTAGCTATGTCGTTCCCACGACATAGCATCTCGTTCCCTCGAGATAGCATCTCGTTCCCACGAGATAGGATCTCGTTGCCACGTACAATCGTGGCTCGTGAAACCAGGAACAAATCCGGCCTGTATCTGTGTGTCCTGTTTATAGTGGCACCGCCAAATGATAAAAAGGAGCCCATGGTGTTCGCAACAATCGCAGTATAGGCTATAGCCCCATCCGCTATGTGGCGCAGTATTGGACTTTAATAGCACTTTGTGATATCACCCATTCGAATGGGTGATATCACTCATTCAAATAGGTGATATCACCCATTCATTCTGAAATAGTGATATCACCCTTTCGAATAGGTGATATTCAGATTCGAATAGGCGATATCACCCATTTGACTGGGTGGTATCACCTATTCGATTGAGTGATATCACCTATTCGAAAGGGTGATATCACTATTTCAGAATAAATGGGTGATATCACCTATTTGAATGAGTGATATCAGCCATTCGACATCACCCATTTGTATCGAAATGGTGATATCACTCATTTAAATAGGTGATATCACCCATTCATTCTGAAATAGTGATATTTCCGTTTCGAATCAGTGATATCATGCTTTCACAAAAAATACTATGTTCCAAAATAAATGAATTCTCCCCAGATTTTGTTTATCAACAACAGGGCGAGTTGATTCCCCTGAATATGTGTAAGATAAAACAAGGAAAAAAACGGAACCCACAAATGCGGTCATCAGTTAAGTGATATACGACTGATTTTGGATTATAATGCATCAAATTAAAGGCAATGCTCCTAGCTTTAATATGTTATATCGTCCTGTCAATTTAGATATGTCCAAAGAACCAAATTCGTCCATTGAAAAATACATTTCTTTGCAGTTCAATTTTATCACCGAAAATGTGTTCAGAGTCGACGGAACTCATTTAAACTTTAATAACTAATATATTTAATAACATGTATCAATTTTAGGCATACTACATTAAAGGTTACCTTCATAGCTTTAATTTGTGATATTGATGTGTGAATTTGGTAAAATAAAACGTATTTTAAATCTAGATTGAAAATACTATTACTGTAAGGGAGTGATCATTTACTCATTTGATATTTAAACGAATATGTGATATCACCTATAAAAAAAGGATGATATCATCAGTTCATTCTGAATGGGTGATATCACCCACTTGAACACATGATATCACTCATTGGGAGCAAATGGGTGACATCACCTATTCGAATGGGTGATATCACCTATTCGAATGGGTGATATCACTTATTCAGAATGAATCGGTGACATCCCCCTGGGTTATCTCACCAATTCAAATAGGTGATCTCACCCATTCAAATAGGTGATATCACCCATTAAAATCGGAATAAGTAATATCACCCATTCGAATGGGTGACATCACCTATGTGAATGGGTGATATCACCGAAACCTCGGGTACCAGCTTGGCTTTCTTGTTACTTCAGTGTTGAATATACTGTCTGTTTCACGAAACCTGCCCAAATGTTACGGCCATATAAACAATGCAAAAACAATATAATTTTTGTAATAATCTTAAATTAAAGCAAAATTTAAGAATGAACCTTCTTTTTATTTCTTGAAATTTGGTCAAATATTGATTTTATAGCGAAAAAACAATTTCCCTATGCTAGAATTTCAGAAATACTGGACCCATTGACCGACTGGCGACCAACGTCTACTCTTATCAGAGATCGCGGATGCAAATACTGTTCTGGTGCTATGCTGGCCGCACCCTGCATATACAGCCTATGTTCAATAAATGAAAATCCAATAATTGTTTACAAGAAAAAAGTGTTAATATGAAATTTACAGATTATCATAAGTTTGAACTTACGAACATTTTAGTCGTACGAAGTTTAGTGAAACGGCCCCCAGAATTGTCAGAAAATGACATCACCATGTCAGTAGGACGAAACGTCTCGCTGAGATGGATGGTCATGGTTGTTCTGCTTTCCAAGGTTACTTGTTGTAAACAATATTCGGATGATTCGGGCGTTATCAGCAAGCACCGTAACAACAAACAATGACCAAAATGACGGTAACGTCATACACTATTTTTACTGACCTTACGTCTTGGAATACAATTCTAAGACACGAACAATACATACATGTTTTATCATAACTGAAAACTAACGTCGCCATCTGTATTTTAGGTAATAAAATAACAGAAACTTACAGATTATGCCAATTTCAATGTTGGCCCCTGTGACGTTTTGACGTGCAAATATTTAAACGTTTCGACCTTTTATTTTCTTGATATAATTGTTTAATAATAGTTCATGTTTACATAAAAACAGAAATCACGCACCTGTCTCAAATACATTGTCCACAATCAACAATTGAGTAAAGGGGCAATACTCTTGTCCATGACTATATATCGGAGCGTATTTAGTATTTACACATTTAGTATGTTAATGTGTTAGTAGATATACGTTAGTCGGCCAACTCGGATTATAATGAACGGTCCCTTCTGAAGATTTTCTGTGTATATGGACAGGACAATATAATTTGTATAAATTGTGTGATAGCGATTAATGCGGAAGTACAGACGAACGTATATGTAACAGGTACGTTAGGCCATTAAAATGCGGTAACCGACTGTTGTCGTCTGCTGTGTGTCATGTCTGTCTTATTTGTTCAACAAAACATTATTTTAGAGATGATTTTCATGATTGTTCAACACGTGATTATTATTTTGTTTACTCCTTTATATATAGCAGTATTGGCCTCGGAAATGTGTCAGATCTTTTACGACATAGCAACAATGCTATTCTTTTTAAAACAAAACAATCGATAGCTCGAAAACGCGTTGACAAAGCGCACATCGTTGAATATATCGTTGCGGAGTACTAACATTGTCCCAACTTCTGCAATAGGCGACAATGATATAACTCGGTTGACGTTTCGTGGTGAGAGTCCGTTGTCTCGAGGCCGTCCAGGTTTGGCCTATTAAAAACTTCGTAACCTTCTATATGGAGTCTATATGGAGGGAGCAAACACTTTTTTTTAGCTTATTTCATTTTCGTTTATTGATGCTTTTAGGCATATTTAATGTATTTATAAACCTCGGTCCGTTACTTCAACCTGTGGTATAATTGTTTCACTATTCCACCAGTTCTAAAGATTACGAGCGGCCGCTATACTCATTTAGTAATATTTATATTACTGATAGTGACGCTATTTTCATACGCAACTGAGACATGGTATTTTTTTATTATTTGCACTAATTAAATGCGTCACCTGAAAAAATTATATTTTCGACAGATTATAAAATATGATCATTGCACATAAAAAATTTACATGTATATTTATTTCCGCGTGATACATCAAGGTGCATGATCATGTTGTTGTTACAACAACAACAACGTCGCCCACTCCAAAGCAAGTATCATTTAATATGTTCCTTAATATGCAACGGATTTTGATGAAATATGGTTCATCAAACGGGTCTTCGTGAGCTGCATTTGGTTGTCCAGGGAGTTCGGCACAGACGTATGTCGTTTGTGCGAAGAATCGATTTCCGTGTCGGTAGACACGGAAATCGATTCTTCACAAAAACGACAGAAGTTTGACGAAAATACAAAGACCACCAAAATGCAGCTTAACAAGACGCGTTTGAGGAAGTTTTTAACATAAATGTACCATTCGTTTGTTTTAATGCCTTGTTTGTTTTTACCGGATACGTATGTAGGTGTTGGCCAACTGGGTGCATGCTTAACACGGAAAATATATGGTATGGCCTTAATGCAAAATATCTGATTTACCGAAGTGAAAAGAACGGTTACATCCTGATTGTCCCACATTTGAGTGTCCAGTAGTCCTGATTTCCCCACATTTGGTTTTTACAAGCAACTGGATTTTGCAGATTTCAGGCTATAGTCATTATCAATAAAGTGACATTGTATGCCAGTTATACTTGTATATATGTAAATATAAATAAAATAAATATATTAATAAAAAATAAAGTGGCACACAATGTTGTTATAAGTTTTAGTTTAAATTAGTGTTTCAAAGTGTGTATTGTTAAATAATCCAATTATCTACAGTTCTTTGATGATTAGTAAAGCCAATTGACTAATAGAACATCAAAGGAAGTTGATTATAAATAAGTGTTTATTATTATATAATAATCAAAATGTGTACATTTCTTTGATCCTTAATAAAGGCAATTGACCATTACAGAATGAGTAACTATACTAAATCTGATAATTGGTAGGAGATGATCAGAGAAATGTAATTATAATAAAACTGATACTTTGATCATCATAATATAGCTATATATTTGACGACATGCAAGTATTTAGTCAACAGACCACACAAACACAGGGGAAACTATTCTGAAAATCACCGAAACAAGCAGATAAAACCCAACACTGTAAGTATATATCACCTGAACACCTAAGTATCACAGACAACATCGACTAGCTTCGCTGAAGATTTAAGGTTAGTCTGTGCCGTAATTCTCGAGTTATTGACTTTTATATCACCTATCCTTTGTCCGAAAATTCCGCCAATATTTACCCTTACATTGAAGTAACATATAGCCGTCACTGCCTGTACCCGGCACATCACTTGTGTGATTTGATAGCGGGGGTTTTAGTAGGGGGGCAAGCACCCATAAAATTAATTCTGTTCAACACGAGAGAGCAAAAGCAACGACTACTTTAAATCAATGCATTATATCATCCTGAATACGATTCCGGTGTCGGTCAATCAAATCAGGTGGGACAAGGTCATTTTTGGGGTCATTAAGTGCACATGGGTCAAATGAGTGCAAAACTCACTCTATTTTGATAATACAATATGTACTTGCATAACATTACAGAACAATCCGATAAAGTATGTTTTGTTGATGATTATTGTTTTATGGGGCATACACAAAGCAATTCGGTATGCTCGGACGGTTCTATCGTTGAGAGTATCAACATATTCAAGATGGCCGCCAAGCATCAATATTTAGCCTGAAATGTGTACTTATTTGATGAATGAAAACAAATAGGCACTTGAATCTTGATCGGACGGACGCAGAAAAACTGTTGGATACCATTCATTAATTTTAAACTTAGATGGAGGCTGTGAAATCCATATGAATCCAAGATGGACGCCAAATATTCATCGAGACCAGGCAGCATTATCTACACTGTGGTGGACCATATCTTGCTATTAAGCTAGATATGAACATATTAGTTCGATTTTCATTTGAGATACGATATTAAAATATTGATCAATATTTATGCTCTTCTTAAAGAGCGTGTTTAATTCAAAATGACCGTCATATTTTCCAAAAACTCGAAAGTTATTGAATATAATGTTTACTTTTGCTTTACTTATGTATATTTCTGCATTCTGTTAGGCGGTTAAATCAGTAAGTTGGACACACTTGATTTTTAAGTCATTTGTAATTTTGTTTATTCAAAATGGTCGCCTCATTTAGGCTATTTTAATATCGTGTGGTACTGGCAATTGTACGTTTCTTTTCATTTTAAATTTATTTATAGGACATGTGTTTAGACTAGTATGTCGCTGATAATAAACTTGGTGATGCTCGAATTAGGTTATACTCGTTGTAGAGTCACAATATTAAAATGTACTGTTTGTTTTACATATTTTATTGTATTGAGTGTTACGTTATCATATACATTGTACATTGTACTATTATGCCATATATGTACACACTATGTATTGCGATTGGTACATATGCTATAATTCGGCCATGTTCGCATTACTGTCAGATATTGAACTGTTACGTGCTGGTCTGCGGCTAAGTACCATGATATTTCAATCACTTTAGACTTACTTACAACCAAGATAAAACAATTCATGTAAAATACAACACTTATCAAATAGTATGTATTACAGTTTCTGTTTCCGTGAATATCCATACATTCACAAGTGGATATACCCATATGCATACATTTAAATTACACTTAAATAGTTTATAAGTGTCCCATATAACCATACGTCTGTACACGTCAGATCAGCATATTTTATTTCAGCAAAACTTTCCGCATGACTGCTTGTATAATCACCGCTGATAAATGGAAATATATTCTCAATTAACATTTATTCTCATCAACAAACGTCCCGTCTCCTGCACTGAAATCAATATTGACATCGTCTATGCGTGTCACATATATAAAACATAATATCCTGTAACGAATGGTTATGACTTAGAGGCCTCCGATCAGCTATGTGTCAATGTTGAAATTTACACATGTCGCTTCCAGGTTAGCTCAGACCCGGTTAGTTAAAAATCAAGTCACGGGAATTGCGGTTTTGTACTGAAAAGTGGTTGTTTGGTTGATGTGTGTACATTATTTATACATGAATCGCAATTTCAGCTACCCAAACACGTGCATGTGGAAATAAGTGCCTCTGTTTGGTCTCTTACGATCTTAATTATAGGTCGTATGTTGGTGTGTAAAGACACGGACGATGTAACTTTCTGATATAATTATAGATTAGGATAGAATAATCAACCATGTTCATTTTAATGCATTTAAAGTACTATATATTATATTACACAAATGGTTGTGATATTATAATACACAGCTATGACACTTACCCATACCATGTAAGGACATTATATGACTAAAACATATATGAATACAGTGTATGGTATTCCACAGAAACAGTGCCCTTCATAACTATGATACATATATATACATATGCACTCGATATAGATTGCACTATGACCGCATAATACATTTTTATAAAGAATATCTCTCTATGTACCAACCAATCTCATGAATGACCTCAACATATGTTCCATCATGAATTCACAACATATTGATCTCGATCGCATATTAGTATAATATACATACTTATGTGACTCACAAATATTGAATCATTAAATCCTTCCTATTTACACAGTACATGCCTACCTGTATATGACTTCTTGATAGCATGGGTCATGCAAACACGATTGTATTGTTAATAAACACTGCATATGTCGTTTATGAACTGAGATGTAATGGTCTGGATGGCACCATGCATTGAATTAGTAGAATATAGAGTAAAGTGTGAATGGCTCACAAATACTGGTTATTAAATTATTCAACATTTACTTACATGGCCTAGCACATGGCTACCGGCATATGACTACTTAAATGATACGTCATCCAAAAGTTACTTTATTTGGGCATTAACAACATCATATGTCGTATATAAACTGAGATTCGATTACTATGATCACACCATTGACTCTACATATATACGATATGTATATGTTATATCATTCCCCAATTTTCAAGTAATGGATCATGCCTCTTGCTACACTAACAAGCACACTCGCAGTGTCCATGTGCAGTGTTTCCAAGTTATTGGTATTCCATGTTCATGTTACTGTCGTCAATATTACGACTTTGTTAAAATATTGAATGTGTCAATAAATACTTTTCAAGTCTAAATGGTGGGAATATAACGTATGAAAATGCATAGCATTGTCTTCTTGGTAGTTGTTACGTAGCCAGTCAAGTTCAGAATTCGTCAACTTCCCTTTGATATATCAATCACTGTGCCTACCCTGTCGTGTATCGCATTAATACATTGATTATCGTTTTTCATAGATAGATAGTATGCTTCGTTATAAAGAAAAAAGGACACAATATCCGCATCCGCATGGAATGTACCGGTATCTCATGGTTTCGATGTATGCAACAGACCCGTAACCAGACTTTTATGAAGCAATGAGCATTTTCGAGGGATTGAATTATCGGGATACGGGGCCATGCTCTCCCAGACAATTGTGAAATCCAGATGGTCTGAAATACCATTTATATATATATATATAGTATCAGCAAAAACTGAGCACATACATGTAATACGACTCTCCTGCTTGCATCAATATTATAAAATGTCTACGTATTGACAATAATTCTTATGTTAGTGCATGAATGAGTGGACATCAATGCACGACGAGGGAGGTTGGGGAGGGGATCGTCCGACCACACCGACCCCCTGGTTACGGACCAGCAACATTGGTGTTCATGGTCGTGTTAAAGATAACATACTAGAGTTACGGTTTAATATTTAATGGGTCTAAACGGACTATCGACAGCTCATTTCATCTGTATGGATGGGGGCGGGTAACTGAATATGTGCATACATTTTCCATCCAGCCCTGACATTAGACAAACCGGATCTACTGTCAGGTCTTCATCACACTTTAGTAACTTAGCCCCCTCCCCCTCTCACCATAGACGTAGTAGGATTACCACTGGTCGTATTACTCTTATAACGGGGTTAGCCGGATTCAACTCTCGCCTACAAGAAACCTGAACGTGTGAATAAGGGCCAAGCCAGGGATATCGCGCTCCCCCGCAATTATCAACCCACTATCGTTAATTATATAATAACTTACCATTCGCATGCTCCCAACTTTCCAATGTAATTTCTATCCGAATACAGGTATTAGACACGGGCAGTATGTTGTTTCACTCAAATGATTGAATATCTAGATGTAATTGCAAATATGTTCCTGTTTCCTTTGACATTGTCAACATGTATTCAGAATTATGTTCGACTTAAAATCCAAGATCGGGACTATGTAGTCGTTTACTAATCATTACCATGTTACAGCTAGGATATATTATTATCCATGAGTTGCACCAATATTTTGTTGATAGCTCATATTATAAAACTACGCAATATAGTAGCCATCTTGGTAACTAACATGGCGGTCATAACATATTATGCTTTATGTTGGCGGCCATCTTTGATTTACCTTTATTTGAAACGACAGATAATTCGGTACAGTTTGGAACACAAGCCTCGCACTTCTAAAATATTACAAATATGATTTCCGATTATGTTTCATTTCTTTACTACTGTGTCGATCAACAGCGCCTAAGAGCTTAAGCGATACTCAGCGGCCATCTTGAATATTCCAACATGGTCAAAGAATAAGCATAGTAGATAGACTCATTCATTTCTGCAAAGAACACATTCAATAATAACAAAAAAGGCAAACAATTAAAATATAAATGTGCTTGAAAGTGTAGCTATATATTTTTGTTATTCCACACACATCCTATGTGTGAATATTTGGCGACCATCTTATATGTATATGAATTTGTCAGTGGTGAATTGTTTTGTATAAGTTATCAAAACGTATTTCTATATATGTAAACGCATAACGTAAGTACCAAACGCCATATAATAATCAAGTCAGAATATATTTAAGACAAAATGTTGATATCTGGCGGCCATCTTGAAAATCGCAAAATACACTACGATTTGACACCATAAATTAATTCGAATCGTTTCATATATGTCCTAAGGAAGAATATTCAACAATTTAAACAACTTTATATGATATTTGAAGCATGATATACACGTACATCTACTGACATAAAATATGTTTTTGAACTCATTCAACCTCTTTGCACTTAATGACCTCAAAAGTGACATTGTCCCACCTAACACCTAATTTGATTGACCGACACCGGATTCATGTTCAGGGATGTATGATGTACCAATCTAGCATAGTCGTTGGTTTTGCTCTCTTGGGTTGAACAGAAATCGTTTTTAAGCCACTTCTCTGCAAAGTGCCCCTCCACTATTTCCTCAACCGTCAATACCAATTGCTAACAATTGTTAATATAAAAGCCGATACTGCTTATCTACATTCGACATAAAGCACGCGCACGCACAGATATTGGTTGTTTTTTTGCATACTCGGTGCGAAAGTGACAAAATCAAGATCTTTTCGAAGACTTTTGAAAACCGAAGATAGCGAGAACCGAGGTTAAAACTATTTCTGATTATACCAGTAGCAAATATAGTACCAGTACCAGTAGCAAATATAGTATAGTAGTATAGAAGGATAGAGTAAAAGTATATTAAAATAATAACCTTGAACATTTGCCAAACTTAGTATAGTGGCATAGCACAAAAAACCTGAAATTTGAAACTTCACCACAAAACCATCCAGAACATAAACAATAAGTCATAGTCTTGTGTCTGAACCCTAACCTCGATTAGCAGTAGCAATTAAAACGAATACTCTCACATAGTCTAGCGGCCACACTAAATATACACCCGTTATCTATACAACGTTTATAAAACGAAATATTGGCATCAATTATTGACGTCGGCCTGTCTCTCAAACCAGGTAATACTAGAAAGATTCATAGTAATTGTTACGCCTTAGTGCAATCAGATAGTTATATTGATAGACAGATAGATAAATAGATAGATAGATAAATAGGTAGCTGGGCAGAACATTGATTAATCAAATCCATAATTATTATTTTGTATTTAAACTTGTTAATTGCTTCATCATCACTCCCCAGATTAAATATAATGGCTCAAATAAACATACCCAACAATAGGAAGAGAGCAAGGGAACAAGACCATTCAGATAATCTGTCACCAAACTGCAAATCACCGGATGCAAAACAACCTAACAACAAACAGAGTACTCCAACTCCGTCTCCTACATCATCGCCCACTCGTTCTCCACGCACAAACAATAAGGAGCAGCCACAGTCACAATTCGATACATTGCACTTTACTAGGGTCAGGAAGGGCAGTGATTACAACATTCCAGTTCGCCATTGCGTTAGCAACTTACGTAGGCAAGAATATGTCATCTAACGACGTTAAATGCACCCGGGATGCAGACATCATAAAACTTAGTACACAGAAAAAGTGAATTGACAGGGCAAGTCATTTACTGCACCCGCTAGCATGTGCAACGTAGAGTTTAAATTACTCAAAACACAATCGCAATCAACTAACAATACACAACGCAAACAACAACAAAACCAGCCACAAACCTCAATCGGAATCGCTAATCATCCCGACTTTATAGGTCTGAGTAAGGAAGACTTAATGTTGGCAGTAAACGCCAATGAGAACAATATCACCTCGGCACATCAAATAGGAAAAACCAAATCTACTCTACTAATTCACTTCAGCACATCCCTGCCATATCAAATTACACCAGCATCCTATATTAACGAAGGCAACCCCATTGACATCGGCATATCAATCCAACGACCGATTCGCTGCAGTAAGTGTCAGCAATTTAGTCACATACAAAAAGCATGCAAAAACAACACAATAATATGTCCCATCTGCGCGTACAACCATTATTACAAAGACAGCACGAGCAAACACGCCAGGGACAATGATTTCTGCAATAACTGTTACGTGGCTGGTGTACAGGCTTGTGGACATCGGTCAAGTGATCCCTACTGCCCTGATGCTACTTAAATACAAATCACATATCGAACAAAAGAACAAAACTAGGCAACTGGCACGCAACGCACTAAAAGAACAAATAATGAACCCTGCAACAAAAACACTGCATATTCGAGTAGTCACCAACAACACACCTGCCAAACAACAAACTACAAAACAACCTCCAAAGAATCCAGCCCCACAAAAGGAAAACATAAAACAAACAAACCCCAAAGAAGAAAACATGCAAGGATACGTTTCTAAACAACAGCTCTTAGAACTAATTTCGGCTCTTGAAATTACAATTGAAAAACAACTAGGAGTAACCACCAATGGCATTATAGGACAAATAGCAGAACAATACTTAGGAACAAATGTAACAACAACAACAATTCCTAGCACACCACCCACTGAAAAAATGCATACGTCACAGATGGACAGATCCCAATCAAAAACATCTTTACTAAACGCTTTAGGTAAACTGGCTAATGCGGACAAGGTAATAAAGACACGAAACAAATTTAAATCAATAAAACAATCGACCGCTAGCGGACAAAGTATTAAGCCCTCTACCAAGGAACTGGGGGGAAACAAATCAACACTAACACCCGAGCCCCTAATGTTTGATAGCAGCATGGACGACTCAGACCCAAATAAACAAATAATCGTAACATCAACCGAATCTATAGAGTCTCATCCCATTCACACACTAACAAGTATCTCCAATATTTCGACCATTAGTGCAGACATCACAACACTACAAGAAATAAACGATAATGAGGACACACCAATAAACAAACAAACGTCAAGCAATAGTGTTGCCACATCAATACCCAATAACAGTCCAGCAGAAAAACGTACAACTATAGCAAATTATATTATGCGTAAAACTATAACAGCAAATCGTAAATATAATACAAAATCCATAAAAGATAATCTAGCCGAAGTTGGCTCAAAAGTAAATACAGGCATGAAAAAACAGGGTGACTTCAACGGGCACAACCCACTATGGGACATGCATTACATTTCTTAGACAAACAAAGTAGGTGATGAAATAATACAATTTCTAGATAACACTGATTATGTAGTACTTAACAACGGAGCTGTAACTTTCGATACGTCACACATTTCTTCAAGTAAAGGTATTGGAACAACACCCGACATAACATTAGCAACACCTGCCTTAGCTTCCTTGACCTCCTGGTCCGTCCATGACTCTACACTAAGAAGTGAACTATCCGATAATTAATAAAGTTTCTACCCAATACCATGGAAGTACTCCCGCCACCATTCCTAAATGGAAGTTAGGACATGCTAACTGGGAGCTATTCCAACAACTATGCACTAATAGACTACACACAGATAAAAATATAGATACAAAACAATACCACGATGAATTTGCGAGCACCCTCTGTAACATAAGTAAGGAGAGTATACCACAGACAAGTGGTAAAGCTCATAATCGCCCAACCAATCACTGGTGGACACCAGCTTGCACAGATGCCATTACAAACAGGGAGAACTGTCTGCGTAGCTGGAAACAAGCACACAAATATCATACAACACTTAAACAAACTAGGCGAGAGGAATATTTGAAAGCTACGTCCCTCGCGACTGAAGTAATTAACGACGCAAAAAGTTATGGTTGTGAGAAATTTATATCTGAAATAAATAACGACAAAACGAGTAAAGAACTATGGGACCAATTTAATAGAATCAGAGGAAAAGCTATAAAGCCAATGACTCCACTATTACATAACAATAGCAATGTGTACGACAACAAACAAAAAGCAGAGGTGCTCACAGACCATTATACAACTATGTCAAGTGACAATAACCTTAATCCCGAATTCAAAACAGTTAAGGTTAAGAGAATCCCTGAAATTCAAACAAAAATAGATACTAACACGTTATGGCCAAAATCTAATGAGGTTCACTGCCTCAATCGGTGCTTCATTATGTCAGAACTAAAATATGACCTTAAAAATAAGAAAAACTCTGCACCAGGAGCAGACAAGATACACTACGCAATACTAAAGCATCTCCCAAAAGAATCTATGGAACAACTGCTTCTGGTGATAAGTAAGTCCTGGGTAAATGGTACACTACCTGATACCTGGAAAGAAGCTACCATCATCCCTATATTGAAACCAAAGAAGGACCCAACACTTCCGCCCTTATACAGATCCATTTCTCTAACACCAGCAATATGTAAAATAATGGAAACGATGGTAGCTAACAGATTAAAACATCACTTAGAAACAAATCAGAAACTCAGCCAGACCCAATCAGGATTCCGAAATAACAGACCTGCCTTAGATCAACTCGCACGACTAGGCAAAATTATTAAAACAGCCATGATGGAAAATAAAATGGTCGTTGCAGTATTCCTAGATTTAGAAAAAGTCTTTGACCTAATGTGGACGAAATGTGCAATAGAACAACTCCTCGGGAAGGGCATAAATAACTGAATGTTGTTGTGGCTTGACAACTTTCTGACGGGCAGAACAATTAGAGTGAGAATAGGATCAGAACACTCCGAATTTCAAAATGTAGATAACGGTAGCCCCCAGGGCAGCGTAGTTAGTCCAACGCTGTTTAACATCTTGTTATATACATTGTATAACGAACTCAATGAGAACAACTCAATTACAACTATCAAAAATGATATATCGCAATTGGCAGATGATAGCTCGATCTGGCATGTACATACAGACCTCAATATAGCATTGGGGGCTGTACAGACAACATTAGATAAAATCACAACATGGCAAAAAAAATGGGGGTTTAAAATATCCCCACTAAAAACTGAGGCAGTCATCTTTCATAGAGGAAGACACTTATTCTATAAAACCACGGAGCAACGGTATGCATATAAAAAGGAGACAATACAAAATTAAAGAACTAGTTGTTAACAATCAGGCAATACCATACAAAAATGTTCCTAGGTATGTACTTGGACGATAGACTTACCTGGGGACCTCACATATCAGATCTAATTCAACGTTGTAGGAAGGATCTAAATCTAATTAAACTAATCTCAGGTACATCTTATGGTGCAGACAAATCCTCCCTCCTACAACTATATAAAGCATTAGTCCTGTCGAACTATGGATACATGCTATACAAAGATGCTGCGGCTGCTCACCTGGATAAGTTAGAATTAATTCAAAGAGCAGCGCTAAGGCTTGCCACGGGTGCCTATAAAACAACAAGAGCCGTAGTAATCGAGGTAGAAACAGCAATGTTACCACTAGATTTAAGAAGGGAACAAACATTACTCAAATACTGGGTCCAAACCCAACTCCATGGCGCTCACCTACCAATCAACGAACTAATACAACTCAAACCAGCATACGAATACAATATGATTAAACTAAAACGAAAATGAATGCACTAATCTTAACAGAAGAATATGATTTGGGTGGATGCGAGATGCAGCCATTCAAAACGCATATCCCGTATTATCTATTTGAAATTACAGCTCGATCTGATCTCACTGAAATTATAAAAGATAAAACTAAGAATCCAACCCTTAGCCTCAAACACGCAATGGAACATTCAGAACATAATTGGAAAGACAGCCTACACATATATACGGACGGTAGCAAAAACTCAGAACTCGGTATCACCTCAGCTGCGTTTGTGGTCCTGGAACTCGTTCACGTAGAACAATACAAACTGGCCCCCAATCTAACTGTATTTACTTCGGAACTTATTGCAATTGAAAAAGCCCTCATATCCAACCTAAAATTAAAAGACTACAATAACACTGTTATCATAACAGACTCACTAAGCTCCATCCAAGCGATCAACACAGGTACGTCTAAAAAGAGACCTGACAAGGTCCATACCATTAACATTCTAATAAGTAAACATATGGAACAAGGGAAAATATTAAAATAGACTGGGTACCCTCACATGTTGGAATACCTGGAAACGAAGAAGCCGACCGAGCGGCAAGCACAGCTCATTTGATAGGAACACAAGATAATACTATGCCTACACACAGAGAATTATATTCAGTCATTAAACAAAAAATAAAATCAAAATGGCAAAAACGATGGGATAACATTCATAAGCATTACTATGGCGGGCACACATTTAAAGTCATGGTGCCTACCATACCAAATAAATGTAAACAATACAGCAAGGATAGAATGTCAGATAAAATAATAACACGACTCAGACTAGGTAGAAACGGTATAAAGGCAAATTTTCTTCCACAGGGCAGCGATATTGATGTAGATTTGAATTGTAGTCAGTGCGACGTAGATGAAATAGAAGAACTGGACCACTATTTCTTCTTCTGCCCAGCGCATGAATTAGCAAGAGAAGATCTAGCCGCTGTCTGCTTAACAAATAATGTTATATCATCTCCATATAATTTAATATTCCCCCCTAAAGAATGCGAAAATGAAATACACTTAGCTGTACTAAAATACATTAAGGCGACAGGGTACTGGAATAAAATATAAACATGACACCGTTGCTCCACTAAAATTAAAAGCTGTCAAAAATAAATGATATAATGATTTTACTTTAAAATACAACTCATGCAAACAGTTACACGCCGGTATCGGGGATAGAAACATATTAAAAAACCCGATGGAGTGGCCGAGCTAAGTTACGTCCGTGACACTGGGCCCCATTGTCTCCATCCCATATCTGAAAACCGCTGTAAATATTTTCAAGATTTACCAATTTAATATAATCTGTAAACATGTCAATAGACGTACGTGCACTCGGCCGGGAGGCGTTACTCATTTTAGAGTGAATAGTCGAATGACGAGCAACATCACATGTGTCGGTGATACATGTTTCTCCGGCAACGTGAGGACTGTTGCATACTATGCTGCTCGTCTGCCTGCTGGATGCTCGCACCTAATAATACTCATATTAATACTAGATCAATGGTGACAGCTGGGTGCTGCCTGCATCCAATGCTACAACACTTCTCACCATCAGTCTGCTCATTGGTGCCACTGGTCTCATAACAATAGCGTGTTGACTTGCAACAAGGAAAGTAACATAATGTCACGATATGCGATGCAATCACATAAGTATAATATAACTGCACCTATACCATTTCTTACATAATGGTAGTACCTGGCGGTTATCATTGATCACGGGGCAATCAACTTAAACAACCAACTATTACAATCATTAATCATACAGTCACATCAAACTCAAACAGTTAATGTGGTGCCCGGTCGGACGGGTGGTTAGCACAACTGAATCGGGTAGCTCCGATCATTTTAACGATATCCTGCGAGCTGCCGCCCCCTGGCTGGACACTGTATTAACTCCCGAACGGACCGTATGGGGACGGGGCCGCGGGGGGCGGTGTCAGCGTATGGCTGACCGCTACCTGGGAATCCCGTCCGCTTGCGGCTGCGAAGGCCATTCTAGCATAACCATATCTAGAATTAACATTCAAGTAAGCCCACCCAATGGGTATGTACTCGATCGGAGCTGGCCCGGGAAAGTCTCTTGAGTATGCACTGCCTTATCGAGGATTAGTACTGGGAAATTAAGGAGATAATATGTGCATGCTCGTGTGGGTTAACACATGAATCCAAAATTAACATACAAGTAATCCCACCCAACGAGTGTACGGAATTCTACCCACCACAATCCCGATATGCTATTATGTACTATGTTAGACTAGACTTAGTATATTATATTTAGTAGTAGTGGTAAGGGTAATGAGTGGAAAGAGGAAGGGTCAACAATTGGTCTGGTACCGGTGGAAATCGCTTCACCGACGAAGCCTGTTTAGTCGGTGACGGACGGATTCTTCTTGCACGCATTATTGTTGGCCTGCCTTTTAACCACTCAAGCCAGACTACTTCTGGTATTTTAATTACACTGCAACAATAGGGTGAGTGGTGGGAATTTACATATATGCATAGACGTACTTGTATATATATCCATGTACATATATAGAGCGCGCACCGTCTGATAACAAAATATACTGGACTCGCAGAGATTGACATCGTTCAGTGCATAAAATGCCACGGCTTCTGTCGGTCTCTGCGAAGCTCTGGGACGGCTGGTGTCGTGGGGATATCGTTGTCGGGAACCGTAAAGTCGCCCCGAATCCCTGCGATATCGGCCGTTAGAAAAAGTAATAATATACTTGCCCCAAAACCGGCCAACATGCATCATAGATATAATCCCAAGTCTGAAACAAGTGCCGCTCTAATATAAACTTGTATTTTAACTGTAATGTAATTTTAAAATTGGCCCGATAATACATCAATAAAAAACATATAGGAACACATACGTCTAGGTCCACACTGTCGCCGAGGAGTAATCATAATACACATATGTATACATGTCCATGATATGTACATATGCAAAAATGCATAGCATAACCAGGAGTCCCATCTCCAATACACGAAACAGATAGGGACCATACAATTGATGCTGAGTAACCATACCTGTTCTTCTCCCAAGATTTGTTCTACCACCAATGCGCCACCAACGAAGCGACACCGAGAGGACCACATCCAGGTACACCGATACTTGTCTAATAAGTAGACAAATATCACCGACTCTCACTAGGTCACAGCTGGTCTGGTCCATCCCAGGCAAGCGTTCAGGGAGTTCAAAATATGCGGACGTAATACACTCATGTCACCCATAAGTCCACTCAGTCCATCTTATGATAGACCGCGCGAGACACGGGGGCGGCTCATAGCTCCCTTACGTGTGTCTCGTCCCGAATGGCAGGGTGACAGTTTTTTGTATTTTTTACTACATCCAAGCACGCAATAATAGCTTACTTCCGCCCAACACGGACGGTCCTTACATGCATAGGCATTATACATGTACACAATACTCCGCACAGCAGCGTCTAGTGTAGTAAAGAATATGCATAACATAAACAAATATAAACTCACACACCCATTGTGTCCGGTAAAACCACTAAGGCGACCAAGTCAACATATGAAGACATAGAAGACAGCAGCTGCTCCCGCTGATTGAAAGCCTGGAGTGCTTGGTGAACCTGGGTGTCACAAATAACCGGTGGATCCACTCCATACACACACGACGCTAGAAGACAGAAGCACAAGAACGGAGGATTTCTGTCTGCATCAATATACCTGAAAGCGCCGAACTGTTTCTGTGCAGTTAGTGGTCGAGCCGGGCATAGTGTCATATTGTCCATATAGTCAATCAACAGAAGCTGGCCCTATGGGGACCAGCTATTTCGCCCTTAGGGCAGTAGATGAGCCAAGTCAATATGACATTGGGCATAACCCTGACAGACACACTTAGATAGGCACGCACCCACAACATATACATGCACAATTCAGATAAGGGCATCTGTGATTTTCATGCATACAGCTCACTCAAACACAAACCAGATGCGGTCCTCGCGGTGTAGCCAGACGCCTACGACACCAACAAAGAGAAGATCAGAACAAAAAAACAACACAAAAAACTTAGTCCCCCCTCCTCGGGGACAAGGCCTCGTTCGTGTCTACCACCCATTCAGTGGGAGGTGGCTTAGGCCTCTGTGGACCCGACATCGGGTCGTTTACTCTGTGTTGCATACTGGGCAGTGTCATGCTATATGCGCCTTGGGGTCTGTGGCGGAATGAGCTGCCTGGGGGTTGCCAATGGCGGCCTTGTGGGTGGCTTGGGCATGGCTTGCCTGGCTCCTCGTCGCTGCGGGTGGCGGTTGCGGTGCGGAGCCTCTGGTTATCACTGGCTGCGGTGTCCCGCTCTGCTGTGGGTGGGTCGGTGGCTCGGCTCCGGCTCGGCCTGCGCTGTTGCTCCTCTGTGGGCGTTGGATTTGCCCATATCACGTGGATCCGTCTCTGCTTGGTCTGTCTTGCCTCGTCCAACCCTCTAATAGCATTAGCAGGTAATATAACAATGTAACGACTGAGTATCCATATATCATGTGCACGCACACTCGGCCCTCTTCACGTTCTGACATATCGGCATTGTGCAATAGGAGAATGAACTAACTAGGTTAAACTCACCGCCTCATCGTCTCCTTCATTTAATGCACATATTTCGACTGTATCGCATATATTAGTAAATTCGGAAACAAATGGGCCAATGGCCACCTGATCATTTACGGGCACATGCCCGGGTATGGAAGGTTTTCGAGCCATTTCCCACCCTTAAATATAAAAAACAGTATTCAGTCAATTCAGCACAAATCGCAATTTGATGCTGTAGATAATCATGGCGAATGATCAGGTTGAAGTGCAGTTTGTGCGCAACAAACAAGGCGGTCAAAGTATTGTAATTGGTGACTACAGGTTTATGGTATGTATCAATTCCCATTCCTCCCTCTATGCCTCCTTTGTATTTATCCTCTGGATTTTCTCTCTCTCCTTTTGATCCGATTTACGGATTTCGACGGATTGACGGTTACACTGTGTGAAAATGATGATAGCGAATTACAATTCACTATAACTACATACCATTTACCTAATGATTTCCAACATGTGACATATTATTTCCCAATATGTGATTTATTTATAAAAATCACCTATTCCCAGACACCACAGTGAAAGCCTGCTTCTTTCACTACACCCAGTGCATTTCGCGGAAAGATCAGGGCTTGGGACTGAGTACAGTGTACAAAGTGAACGACAGTGTACATCGACTGGTGAGAAGGGCATCTGTACTTCCGTTGGTTCCAGTAGATGATGCTGAAGACGTATGGTTTGAAGCTTTGGAAGCTGCTGAAGCAGAAGAGCTCCCAGTTGACGTCACTCCCTTCACTGACTACGTCACCGAGCAGTGGGTTGATAGGGGCGACAATGCCATATGAAATCACTTTGCCACACAGGGACACAGGACAACTGACCGTCTAGAAGGCTGGCACAACAAACTCAAGAAGGCAGTTCACCACGCACATCCAAACATTTTTTGCATTATACAAATCATGCAGCAAATCGAGGCAGCATCGTACATTAAGATTTTACAGTTTGAGGCTGGAGGTGCGCCCTGTGAAACGTAGACGGTACCGACAGATCGAGCAGCGACTCGCCAACTTGAGGATGCGTCTGCAGACTGGCGAACTGACGATGATGGAGTACGCTGACGCCGCATCAAACCTGCTCCATATATAGACGTCATAGACTGATATATATGTATACTATGTACTATATGTGAAACTAGTTTGAAATATTACTGGAATTTGATTCGAGACGATTCTAATGTACTGATAATGTACTGACAAAACAGGTGTATTTTCTTGTATTTTCTTATATATATATAACAAAAGTGGCACAGTGACATGGATACAAATATAGTGTTTTGTGTTGTACAAAATGGATATGATTCCTAACAAAAAGTTACCGGCATTCATGACTAGATTACGTTTATCTGCACATAATTTACGTATTGAAACTGGACGTTTCACTTTGTACAACATGTTATATTAGTATATCAAAATTATAGAACACGAAGAGCTAGACCCGCGCTTATATAGCTTTCTGAGCACGTACTCGGGACGTTTACGCGGGGTCGAGATGGGTGATTGGTCGTGCCTGAGCATGGCTCAGCATCGGCTGATCTCTTTTCCCGACTTCGGTCGCGGGAACGAGATGCGTCATCGTAAATATTAGAAACTGTATACAAATCTTCTATTAAAAGTTTCTTATCAACTTCTGTTTTTCATTTTAATCCTGTATCTCCAACTTGAAAGTGGAAACAGAGCATACTCCAAATAACCCTAGGACTATGATATTACCTGTAAAAAAATCTTGATTGTCCCGCATGGAAAATGACTAGATTTAACAAATGTGGGACAATCAGGACGACACCGAAAAGAACAAAGGACACATGCTACCAGGACTGACACGGTCCATGTATTACGTAATCATAATACCTGTATATCGCTGAAACCTGTCTTTATGTCATGTAGCTGTAGTCGTGCAATATAAATCGATATATGTTCGCCATGCCTGTATATACGTACGTACCAGATAAAGGCGTTTTGTTAATGTTATTCAAACAATCTTTACTCGGCGAATTTTAGGGGGGAGGGGGCGCGCCGGGTCCGCCTCCCCCACCCTGAATCCGCCCAAGGGAACATGGGGTGGGTGGCCAATTCGGACCTCTTTGTGTGTTCCAGCTATCAGCCACGTTCACCTATTCTCGCGTTTGACCAGAAACCGACAAGGTGAAAAAGTAGAACATATGATATAATTTAGCTACTCATACACGTGTACATAGAAAAGCCAAGACAACGAACCAAGGTGTACTTCAGGTGAGATATTGGTGTACTTTTGTCAACGTTCTCAAAACGTACATAAGTAAGGAGCCCCGCAGGGGACATGGAAATTATTTTTATTAATTCGTTTCCCTTGAATTGACAATTCGTTCCCACGAAATAACAATTCGTTCAATTTAACAATTCTTTCCCTCGAATTAAAAATTAACATTTCGTTCCCACGAATTGTTAATTATTATTTCGTGGGAATAAAATGTTATTTCGTGGGAACGAATTAATAAAACAGAATTCTACGTCCCCTGCGGGACTCCGTACATAAGCTATGGCTGCCGTGTACACTTTTCCCGGACAATGCAAATACACAATGGTCATAATAATACTCTCCCCATATGAAGCTCCACGGCACTTTTGTAATAGTGTATAATACTAGAGCACTGTAGTGGGTACATATGGTATATGTTGTGTTGTTAGCCAGGGCCCGGTTGCTCAAAACCTCTGTTAGCTTAACGGACTGTTAAATCCAGTCCGTTAAGCTAACAGCAGCACTAAGCAACCGGGCCCAGGTAAACGGTACATACATATACTGTGTAATTTTCTGTGTAAGAGGCTAGTGGCAATGGTGATTCGTGTTGTTAAAAAAACAGGCAGACAACTCTCCGGAAAACTGATTTATTTTACAGTATGGTGTAATATAATTGATAGGAGTCCTGTTGTTCTGGCTTTTATATGTATGATTAGCTACATTACATGATTGTATGTCATATGTTCTACTTCGTATTGTCGGTTTCTTCTCAAACGCCAGAAGAGGCGAACTTGGCCGATGGCTGTCATACACAGATGGCCGAGTTGGCCACTCAATGTGCCGTATAGGACACGATAACGAGGCAATGTTCACATATATGTTATACATATATTATTTTCCATCACATTTACGAATCAATTGTTTTGAATCTAACGATGATCAGGTATACTAAAGTGTGCTTTAGCTTTTCTATATTTTGTCAATACACCCAATGTATGGCAAGCCAAATGCACAATAATTCCTCAAACCATGGTTTGGAGCTGAAACCCTAGTTTAGGCTCCTCAAACCCTAGTTTGGGCTTGAACTGCCATTTGAGATCCCAAATGGTAGTTTTCTTAAACCCTGGTTTGAGCAATTATTGTGCACTTGGCGGCAGAAACCACCGTTTGGACTCTCAAACTAGGGTTTCTGATAGCTTAATCCACGGTTTGAGCTCAAACCCCAGTTTAGACTGCCCAAACCCTAGTTTAGGCTCGCCAAATGCACAATAATTCGCTAAACCCCAGTTTGAGAGTCTAAACCAGGGTTTAGGCTCTCAAATCCCAGTTTGAGCAATTATTGTGCATTTGGCCAGAAACTGCCGTTTGAGGTTGTAATCGAATAAAAAGCCTAAACCCTAGTTTGGACCCAAACCACAGTTTAAAAAAAAACTGCCAATCGTGATCCCAAACGGTAGTTTTCTTAAACCCTGGTTTGAGCAATTATTGTGCACTTGGCGGCAGAAACCACCGTTTGGACGCTCAAACTAGGGTTTCTGATAGGTTAAACCACGGTCTGAGCTCAAACCCCAGTTTAGACTGACCAAACCCTAGTTTAGGCTCGCCAAATGCACAATAATTCACTAAACCCCAGTTTGAGAGCCTAAACCATGGTTTAGGCTCCCAAACCCCAGTTTGAGCAATTATTGTGCATTTGGCCAGAAACTGCCGTTTGAGGTCGTAATCGGTAGATAATTTACTAAATCGGCCTAAACGGTGGTTTCTGTTACCCGTCACACCCCGAGTTACGATTGGTTAAAGTGGTCACAAAGCCTGGTTATCATTGGCTGATCGCTTAAAATATGTTTTGGGCATCCGTCACACCCCGAGTTACGATTGGTTCATCGATCTCAAAGCCTAGTTACCATTGGATGATCGATTTAGCCTACGGTTATCGGAGGCATGGAAATACACGGCGTCACTAAATGGCGTAATGGTCGATTATTTGGATAACGGTGAAAATACGGCCTAATGGGGGAATGAAAATCGGCGTAATTATCTGAGAGAGGTGAATGCACATGCATCCATCCATCTTTTATTTTCTTTATTGATTTAAAAGAAAGACCCAAAACCATTTGCGTATAGTACACGGGGTATGTGTCATGTGGTATGTGGCTCTTTCTATTAATGTGACCAGAATCACATATTACTTATGTCTCTGATGTCACATATAACATAATAATCCAAATAATTCATTAATTTGAATTTCAAGTTATCAGTTCTACTTATTTTTGCTGACCGACAAAATTAAATAGGAATAGAGCTGAATTAACTTCAATTTCATGTTAGCATTCCTAAAAATTACTAACTTTTGCTTAATTTAACTTGCAAAATCTCCTACCATACCGACCGATCATAAATAAATTTGAAGCCACCTGAATTTATAGCATAATTAATTGATGTAACGTGAAGTTACAATTCATAAAAAATACTTATTTTTGCTCACCAACAAAAAAAAAAATTTCCTGACCGCAAACAAATTTAACTTGCGATATGGCCCAAAATAGAGCTCGCAAAACCTCATTACATACCGACCGAGCATAAATAAATTTGAATACAGCTGCATTTATACCATATTAATTGAATTATCTTGAATTTCAAGTTAGCAGTCCCAAAAATTATTTATTTTTATGACCGCCAAAACATTTAACTTGCGAAATCTCATATCATACAGACCGAGCATAACTAAATTTGAATACAGCTGAAAAATTAATTGAAATAATTTGAATTTCAAATCAGCATTTCTAAAAATTACCGACCGAGGATAATTAAATGTATATACACCTGAAATTATAGAATAAATCATTGAATTAGCATGAAGTTCAAGTTAGCATTCCTCAAAAATATTTATTTTACCAGACCGCCAAGAAATTTAACTTGCGATATAGCATATCATACCGACCGATGTTAATTAAATGTGTATGCACCTGAACTTATAGCATAATTAATTGAATTAGCTTGAAGTTCAAGTTAGCATTCCTAAAAAATACTTATTTTTCCTCACCGCATACAAACTTAGCTTTCTATATGGCAGATCATACCGACCGAGCATAACTAAATTTGAATACAGCTGAATAATTAATTGAAATAACTTGAATTTCAAATTAGTATTCCTAAAAATTACTTATTTTTGCTGACCGCAAACAATTTTAACTTGCGATATCTCATATCATACCGACCGATGTTAATTAAATGTGTATACACCTGAAATTATAGCATAATTAATTGAATTAGCTTGAAGTTCAAGTTAGCATTCCTAAAAAATACTTATTTTTCCTCACCGCATACAAACTTAGCTTTCTATATGGCAGATCATACCGACCGAGCATAACTAAATTTGAATACAGCTGAATAATTAATTGAAATAACTTGAATTTCAAATTAGTATTCCTAAAAATTACTTATTTTTGCTGACCGCAAACAATTTTAACTTGCGATATCTCATATCATACCGACCGATATTAATTAAATGTGTATACACCTGAAATTATAGCATAATTAATTGAATTAGCTTAAGTCAAGTTAGTACCCTGAAATTATAGCATAATTAATTGAATTAGCTTGAAGTTCAAGTTAGTATTCCAAAAAATTACTTATTTTTGCTGACCGCGAAAAAATATAACTTGCGATATCTCATATCATACCGACCGAGGATAATTCAATGTGTATACACCTGAAATTATAGAATAAATAATTGAATTAGCTTGAAGTTCAAGTTAGCATTCCTAAACATTCCTTATTTTTGCTGACCGCGAACAAATTTAACTTGCGATATCTCATATCATACCGACCAATGATAATTCAGTGTGTATACACCTGAAATTATAGAATAAATAATTGAATTAGCTTGAAGTTCAAGTTAGCATTCCTAAAAATTACTTATTTTTGCTGACTTGTACCATTTTGTTCCACATAATTAACTATCAGATTAATGATAATATACAAGAAGCAAAAGGCAATGATAACTCGTTATGGAATTTTTATTTTAGTATTTATGAATTACTGATGCAGTACATTTAACTTTTATTATTAATAACACTTTGTTTCATAAAATAGGTTTTCGCAGTGTATTAACACTGTCTATTAAATAGAGAATAGTAGGTTAGTGCCGTGAACGGAAAAAAATATCTGGCGAGGCTTAGGAAACGGGATGGGCGAGGCTCTGTCGAGCCCATGCCATTTCCATGCCGCGCCGCCAGATATTTTTCTGATTCCCGGCACTAACCTACTATTCTAGTTATCCCATCAACATTACAAACAGCTATAAAATGCAAAAAAAATAACCCCAGCCGCATCTTCAAATTCGGAGAATCGACTAGTATGACAACCGCACATATTCATACGCAGTGATTAGGTCGTATTGACAGGATATCAAAAATGTTTCACGGCACCGTGTTTCACGGCACATACGCACTGTGTTGACGGGATAAAACATCATAATATACTAGTGTAGTAAATATGCAAGCGAGACCGCTATAAACACTGGTGTATGCGTGTATGATGCTGTGTTTATGCCATAATTGAAATCGTAAGATTTGTGCAACCAGAATGTTCTGGCGACTTACAGCCCTGCGTGAGAGCCAGAAATTCGGGTTAACTTTTGTGTTGATTTAACATGATATTTATTAAACACGTTCACTTATTGTATAAGAAACTTCCCAAGTTTCGTTTCTTATAAACTCGGTAAACTCGTTTAATAAATATCATGCAGTGACATATCTCTAAACCGGACACTCTGGAAGGTCCCCAGTGGAACAGACAATAGATAGCTTTTCATCACAGGTTACATGTACAATACGTGCCAGTGGCGTAGCCAGTGTCTGTGGGGTTGGAGGGTGGGGGGAGGTGCGTGGGGGTGGGAGGTGCAAGGTGTGCGAACTCACACCTTAAATTTTTGTTAAGTGTGCATTTTTGCTTTAACTTGCGGTTTTTTTCTTGAATGAAATAATTAGTACAACTTGTATAACTAGTAAAATCACTTAGTGAGGAAATTACATACAAAAATATCACATTCTTTTCGGAGAATGATGCTCCCGCACCCCTATACAAACACGTGTGGTATGGGGGTGGAAGACTCGGACCTATGACATTAAAAATCCCCTTCCCCACCCATTTTTGTCGCGTCAACCTTAACAGAAGGCGCGACTATAGTCGCCGCTTTTTCCGTCGTCTTCGTCGTCGTCGTCGTCGTCGTCGTCCACGTCGTCGTTAAATGTCAAAATGTTCGTACAAGTTTCTTCATCATGATATAACTTTAATATTTCTTGACAGATTGCCTCAATATATGGACACTTTATACATGTGATCAGTTGGAACACACTCATGCCCCCATTAACACGACGTTGACCTTTTGCGTCAATATTTGGACACGTGGTACATGTAAGCATTTGGAATACACTCATGCCACCATCAACATGACATTTACCTTTTTGACCTTCAGATGGTTGTGGAAATACTTGAAAGTTAAAATGTTTCTTCAAACTTGACCTTTTTCCTGATTTACTGACGTTTTTTTGTGATGCTTACTTTAGCACATGCCCATGATCATGTTACGGTCAAATGCATCGACAGACGCGACACCGCTTCCGTGGAAGAATTCTTGTTTAACACAATAAATAGTTTTATAATTATAAAAAAACGAAAACGATGTCAAAACGATGCGTTGGGAGAAACAACAGTCATTTCAATACTTGAAAGCCGGGTATTTAAACGAATATATCGCTTTCACATAAGACAAATACAAACGATAACCGTTTATATGCATCTCGTTGTGCAAATGATCGTTTTCAGTACGTTTTTCATTCGCTTTCTGTTGTTTCGTTTGGGAATCTTCAACACATTTTCGCTGTATATACCAGACCAATCATGACAACTAACGGGCAGCTGGTATGTGACGCATGCGCGGAGACCCCTCTGACCTGCAGTGATGTAGACGCCATTGACGAAGACTCGGCAGTGGAGGCCATCTTGCTGGGAGAACTACACCATACGCCTACGGACGGACTCGACACACTAGACGAAATCAAGATACGGTTGAAGCTACACATGAACATGGTTACCGGAGGTTCTGTTAAAGATAAGGTAATCGTTTTCGTAAAACAGTAGGGTTATTGTGAATTATTGTTTGCCCTCGTTTCCTGACCTATGAAAGCACAGCATTCCGTCTCAATTAATCACTAATCATTACATGTTGCAATATGTACGGCGCTATATTTATAACTGATGTTAACCCTTGTCGTCATTTCACGAAACGCAAACCATGTTACAACCCATACACGCGCTTATTTCGGTGTCACATCGCCAATCATTTAATAGCAGTACGACACCAGGTGGGCGGGGTACTGGGATTATTTTAATGAGCATTTTTGGCGTTATTCCGTGTATCGTATACGGTTATTCAGGGACCATAATACATGTTCATCCCAGAGTTATTCCGTGGTACTATGACGGCCGTCTGGGGCCTGTGAGGTCTAACCGATGTACTGTGTGAGTCGTGTGGGATACTACGGAGCCCCGCAGGGGACGTATTCTTCATTCTTTATTAATTCGTTCCCACGAAATAACAATTCGTTCCCTCAATTTAACAATTCGTTCCCAAAATCCATGTCCTCTGCGGGGCTCCGTAGGATACTGCATGGTCATGCCGCGGTACCAACCTGTCGTGTTCGTTCGTGTGTGCACTTACACGCTGACCCCACTGACCCCACTGACCCCACTGACGAACGAACACGTTGGAACCAACCTGTCGTGTTCGTTCGTGTCTTTATTTACACGCTGACCCCACTGTAGGTTGATGTCCCGAACTGTCAGAGGTGAACTTTCGTCGTTAAAAAAACATATTTTCGTCTAGTAACCGGCACAAGAATGTGCGGCTGTTACTAGACGAAAACTGCGTTTATGCGATAGCTCTAAGTTGAGCTGAGTGACATCTCGTCAAGACACCGGTGCATGTGTTGACGTGAAACATTTTACACCGGCGCGGAGTGCATCACCAATGGTACTGAGCCACATTATATCCATTGCACGACCATCGTAACTACTGTTTCACGAAAGCTACCCGAATGTTACTGCTATATAAACAATGCAAAAACAATATTGTTTTCGATAATATTAAATTAAAGGAATATTTAAGAGTGAGCCTTCTTTTTATTTCGTGAAATTTGGTCAAATATTGATTTTATTGTGAAACAATGATTTCCCCATGTTAAATCCCCAGACATCTTCACCAGTTCACAGAGTGAAGATGTCTATGGGGAATTTTAGGAATTTCAGAAATACCAGACCGATTTCCAAAATTTAACTTTTGTTTTCTTAGTTATATCATTTCCAAGGTATCTAGCCAGGTTTCGGAGTTAATTTCCAAATTCTTTCTCCAGCCCCTTTTTCCCCCATGTTAAATTCGTAATAAAATAAAAATTTGACCAAATGTCACGAAATAAAAAGAAGGCTCATTTATAAATTTTGATTAATTTAATATTATCGAAAAAATACTGTTTTTGCATTGTTTATATGGCCATACAATTTGGGCAGGTTTCGTGAAACAGACAGTATGCTGAAACGATTTTAAAACGCAACATGGAGGTACGCTAGCTTAGATAATCTCAGCTCTACGGGTGTATTTTACCATTCCATCTGTCTTTTATATAAAAGACATATGAAAAAGTCACGTGGCACACTGCAGTCACATGTCAGGTGTCCAAATGTGTGTCTATGGATGGTGCTTTGTTTTGCATACGACCCACGTCGGACCGCCCAAGGTCAAGGTCACTGGGGATTTATTTTTGTTTAATTTTATCAAGGCTGCCAGCAAGGGGATTAGCTTCGTTTAACAATGCCAGTTCTTGTTTTACAGGAGTCCAGTAGATGCGTGCGTGTTTCTCCATTCTGCTATAGCTTGCTTATTGTATGAGGGATTGGCTTGAAATAGCATGTTCATATTTCTCATCATTCATATTTACATTCCCCGCCCCACCCATGCTCCTCCCATTCCCAAGCTCAATGTCAAGCAACTGTCCACCAAGTAGATGCATGCGCATATTTAATACACTGTACAGTAGACCCTCTCTAAATTGGACAACCATACAATATATGTTTGCTTAATTGCATGTGTTGATTGTCATATCTCACCGTTGCTAATGGACACCCTGGGGATGTCACAGGGTGTCCGGTTTAGACAGGTTCCACTGTACCACAATACTCATTGCATCACTTTTATTTATAATTCCTCTCCCTCCAGCTTGACGCGGCAATTAAATCCATCGGCATACAAGGATGTCGAAAGACGTCACAGACTGTCAATGATGGTGTCGGATGCAGTTTTAACCCTTTGAATCCGAAAGCCCGCTATAGCGGTTTATGTAAACAGCACAGATCAAGATGAGCCGGCTCGTAACGTAATTTTCATATTTTTGAGAACAAAAAATACCCCCTTTTCATAAATGGACTAGTCTGAAAACCATTTTTTACGGTTGAATTGGTTGCAAAATTAACATATCAACATCCATTCCAGTTCCTTAAAAGGATTAATACAGTGTACCTCACTACTCATTGCATACATAACCTTCACTTTATTTATAATTCCTCTCCAGCTGGACGCGGCAATTAAATCCATCGGCGACAAGGATGCCGAAAGACGCCACAGATTGTCGCAGATGGTGGCAGACATGAAGAGCATGTTCACAGTGGATCATTCCACGACTAGGCTCGAAATAATGGAGCGTCTGTTGAACCAGGACGGAAGTACGGCCGACATCCGGGTAGACTGTGACAGGCGGATAGCCAGTCTACGTAACAACGAATGTCTTATCCTCGTGTCAGGTAAAACCATTTCCAGCCGTCTCAACACGTGGATAGTTTAATATTTGTTTTTATACAAAATACATTTTATTTATTTTACGGTTAATGGAACAATCTGAGATGAAAGTGAACGAGACTGTTCTGGATACCAAGGGGTAAAAGGGTTAACTTGCTTTGAGGTTCCGTTACTAATAGTACGTACGTTGTCCCCGTCCGTTCGTCCGTCTGTAACCCGTCCGTCCGTGGTAATGTGCACTAAAGCACTTGTAAGAGTGTCTCCATCATTAACATGACCTTGAACCTTTCTGACATTTAGAAAGTCACCGAAACACTACAAATGCATATGTCTACATCAAAATGTTTGCAGCAATTATTTATGACCAAATATTCTAGAGTTGGGGTGGGGGGAGGGGGTGGGCATACACATGTTTTACAAACATACTTTCTAGTTACTAATATGTTTATGCATATATGATATACAGTGTGTCCGGTTTATAAATCAACCATCCCATTCTGGGACATACTTATGTCTTTTGCAATCATGAAATGAAATAGTATATAAGAGTCACAATAATACCACCACCCTCTGGAAGGCACCGGCTACGTGCGGTGCCCCCCACCACATGGTGGTATCATTGTTGACTCTTATATACTACTTGGATTTCCCCCCACTGTTCGGCGGGTATGTATGAGAAGAATGGAACATATTTTTCATCAACCGCGAGACCATATATTTATGACATGAGAAGATACACCCTATTAGAGATAAGAATCCCTATGTTATACTCAGTATATATAACATAATGGTTATAGTTAAGTGTGCGTGGTTGAAGACAGGTAGTCACGAGAGGTGTCATCGCACCGGTATTTACGAATATTGCAAACATCACCGTGCATGGATGCGAAGAGATTCCGTTTCACCTCGCCCATGTCGGCATTGTGGGGTAGGGACCAAAGCCGAATCATTGCTATGTCCACCATGCGGTGGCACTCAGGCTACTCATCGAATGGTTAACAAGGGATTACGTGCTCGCAAGTATTATCGTTTAGTAATAATTCAAATCGGAAAGTCAGTTAGAAAGATAGAATCGATCTGATGTGTAGTTTTTGATAAGTCACGGTGTTTCTACAGCATTAAAAACATTATCAAACTAATTTTATAAAATTGGAAATTGAACAGAAAAAACAACTAACAATATTATTAGAGAAAATGGATAATACAAAATACAATTGGAATTGAAAGCTTTTAATGCCTGTGTTGAAGAAGTTTACGAAGAATACGGGGGTTATAGTCCTATATATAAATTCTATAAAATGAAAACACTAGGCGATATCGAATACATGAAATATCAGCGTAATTTATTACGCTCCGATAAAAACGTTGCATTTACAATATTATACCGACAATTATGCGAACAATACAAGAGGCAAATACAAACATTAAGACGGATAATGCGTATCGGATATGAAACTAGGGTGTATTATATAAAATTGTTAAAACCCACCGATTCGTTTACGAATATACGTTTATACGATATCGCTTATAAAGATATTGAAAAATTATTATTGAACAGAAAACAAACTATTAATTAATTTATGTTGTAATCACAACACCAAGCAGACGACAATGTTCCAATTACACGTGTTATGAAAATGCAAATTAGGTGTCCCAACTTACACGTATATTAAGTGTCCATTTTATAGAGAGATTTACACGATTACGTCTTCCGGGATGGAAAAGAAACACACTGTAATATATACTACACACACTAGGGTGTGTATTACAGCGACAACCCGCTATCGATATTCCGGAAGTATTTCTTACATTCTGATTGGTTGGCATGTTTTTATTTTTCTAATTTTACTTTTAATAATTTAGAACGTTATAACCTATATTATTAAATAAAAAACGAACTTGTTATATAAAAAAAAAAAAAAAAAAAGTAAGTAAATATTTGGCATTGCACATCACGGTTTTAGCTTAATATATGTAAAATTAACAACAATAATTTGTCTTGGGGGACGCCCCTTGATAAAAAATGAGCGCTCAGTGCATCCGTGCTGACACTTCCAAGGTTGCCTAGACTTTCGACACTGGTTCCTAGATCAGCCGAGAGATGGGGGTGTGCAGTACGGGTAGCTACACCTCGCTAAGCCAAAAAGAAAAAGAATGAATGAATGAATGAATGAGAATGAAAGCTTAGCGGGGTGGACCCAGAAGGGTTTTGCTGGCGCGGGTTCGAGCCTCGGTGGGACCTAAAACTTTTTTTCTTTTTTAAATTGTTAATAATTTTCCTAAAATTAATTAATAAATTGTTTACTGCACCAATATAATTAATTTTCAATAAAAATATTAATTTCCTCCGACTTTATCTCCAAGTTTTACCCTAAATTTATCCCAATCAGTACACTCAAGCTTGGGCATGGTGGCGCGTGCTTTGATTCTAATATCATTTTTTAATTTTTCATATCTCCCCATTTCTTCCACCACGGATTCAAACTCTAAATTTGATATTTTCTTATCGGCCAACGCTTTGGACACTACAACGGCGATGCTATTTTTCTTAGACCTGGCGAGAACGGATATTCTATCATGTTTTCTACATTTTTTCTCGAGTTTTCCACCCGACGCCCTAATTACCATACAAAGTATTCCAGATAAAACGGTAATTCCACTCAAAACCCCTGCAAGTGGAACCGTTACAATTGTAGATAGTGTTGCAGCAGTACCCGCACCACTCATTACAGATAAACTTGCCAGAACCGTACTAGATGCTTCAGCTATATTCGCCACGCGCTTATATTTTTTAGCGTGTCTTTTTCTATTTCTATATTCTCTAACTAAAATATCCTGCATAGCGACGATATTATTCAACCTAAAATCTGAACTTCTTTCGTTAATTGGATACAGTGTTGATGGAGTGGTATTGACAATTGGAAGCGGTGATTCGTTCATGATTTTCAATATATTAGTATTTACAAATTAAGTTTAATTAACAATGAGACAATAGTGGAAGAACTCGCTGGGTCAACGATTTTCGTAACAAAGTTAATAACACTACCTTCGGAAAGTCTAATTAGATCATCACCGAAGAACAAAACCACCGATGAAATATCTCCAGCGAGTTTATTGACTCCAACCCCCTGTTCTTCCCCATCTACTACGAGATTTATCGTGACCGCGCCCACAGGTTTACCATTAGCATTAACCGAGCAGACCGCCATTCGGAGAAGTGTACCTGGAGCTGTCATGGTGTATCCCCCATATTTATTACTCGCTTTGGAACCGAACGAATATTCAGGGTGCCCCTCAACCAATGAGCCCCGCTTCTCAGCCCAAACGGTTATGACACGTTTTTGCGTTTTCATCGTTTTCAACAATCCGGCAAGCCCCCCGATAGAGGTATGGGCCTCAGCACGAATATTTTCAGAGGCCTCCTCAAGAGCTTTGGTCGCGGCTCTACGAACATGTTTCAGTTTATCGGAAACTTCGGTTATTTTTCCGTCTAGTTCGGTAAGTGCCGCTTCTCTGATGAGAGAGTCCTCTTCGCGCAACAACCCATAAGCCTCCGTAATGGTCGATAATGGTCAATACCCAATTGGGTCTCTTTTCGAAATTTGGTTACTTTCCCGTCTAGTAAGTGCCGCTTTTCTGATGAGAGAGTCCTTTAAGCGCAACTTTGTGTATTCACGGCCAGGGCATATTCTCTAAGTTTTGACAGTAGACTCCTGTGAATATCGTCCGTGGCCGCCGATATAGTTCTATTGATCAAGGCTTTTGTTGTTTGGGTAGTTGAAAAGTCGCCCTCTGTCGGGATGAATCCCCCTTCTGTCGGTTCCAAATTCTTTGAATTTGTCACCCAATCCCGATTGGAATTGGAAGAACTACCTGGTCCGTATATACTGATTTTCAATAATGTTGATAATATATATATATATATAAATTACGAACATGCGTTTAATTCTAATTAATTTTAAAAACTTATAAAATTAATTAATTTGAAATTTCTAGGACGACCGAAATCGGGTAATCGTTCATCAACTCTCGCCCTTTATCATCAAGAATAGAAATCTTCAACTCGTGGATGTGTCCCGATTCCAAAACTTTCATCTCGGGGTGTGGGAAGTCTAAGGTCAGGGTCTCGCCAAAGAAACAGTCGCTGGCGGGCACGGTTTTAAGTAATGTGCTGGGAGTGCCGTCTATCGTGTTGTACGATGTGTTCACCCGATCCAGGTGCACCCCGAGAGTTTTCGTGACGGCGAAGTTTACTGGGGTCGTGCCGACGTGCTCGCCCGGATCAAACACTCCGTCATCGTTGTAAGGGTATGTTATTTTAAATCCTAACAGTGAGCCCAACCCCGGTGAGATCCTTAAACGCTTCTCAACGGTCAATGTCGTGAGCCCCGTGGCTTTCGAGATTGCGAGAGCGACTACACCAGGAATCTTCGCCGCGACAAAAGCTTGGAGATCTCCAAAACTCCAAAGACCCTGAGGTACTATAGCATCTGGAGTTCTATGAAATCCTGAGGTATCTGGTACATCTATGAGGTAGTTTCCGAAAGTCACAGGGCTTACGCCCTCGACTTCTAATGTGAAAAACTCGAACGTTTCGATGTTTCGCCACCCGACCGTGAACGTGATTGATCTAAGGCCTACCGGCGTTGTCCGCAGCAGTTGTCTATTAACTTTTGAAGTTCACAACTCTTTTGAACATTAGTGATAGTAGCAAACATAATAATATCTTTCAGTGGATACCAAAGCATTTAGCTTTAATTCTAATGCAAAGTACGCGGTCGGAGGTAAATACACGCAAAAAGACGTTGTTAACCACCTTGTACAACCAACCGTAACGGTTAGACCGGAAAGTGGTTTTACCACCAATTTCCCTAACATCTTTGAACAATATAGGCTGCCCAAGATTACTACGATGGAGGCGGTAAACGGGTGGAAAGCAACACCGATGCAGTTTTGGCAGAACCAAATAAATTTCGCTGTATGGTGCGCAACGGCCGGGTGTGGAGTTTCACATAAAGACCATCTGACATCCAAGAATATCATGCTCCGAAGTGTCTACAACTTTCATGCGTATTATACTATTAGGAGGATTCTCAAAGAACTAGGTATTTCTCTACCTCAAGACGACGCCTGGGATCCCATTTCCAACGCATACGACCGTATGGCGTTTGAAAGACTGTGTAACGAATTTAACGTTTCAAAAGACGCGGACTGGAGACAGAAAGCATTTCCTACCACCACCGGCCTCGGGGACGTTCTGATTCGGGGTCAGTCCGGGAATTGGACGCAGACTGATTTTAGACACGATCACTCCGGCGACCACATCGTCAGTCGGAACGCCGGGAATTTTGACCCCGCGACTATGACTTTCTGGCCGGAAGTGTCTGGAGGTTGGCACTGTGGCGTGTTTTCTTGTAAAATTTTACCTCCGAAACGGGCTCACGTCGATTACATACAGCAGGCTGCTAAGGTTCAGGACGCGTGGGGTACATTTATGTTAAATACTGGTCTAGGGTTCACGCAGGCCGGGGTTACTCGCGTCAACGACTCCATTCGCACGTACGTCTGGGCCATCCTCGGCGCACAGAAGCAAACTCGCAGTTCTATACTGGGCACGGGAACAGCGTTTGATGCACAAAAACAATTCTTAGCACTTGTAGAGGACGCCATCTCAGCTAGGGTGGACCTGGAGAAGGCGATCCAGAATTATCAAGACGTTTTGCAGAATGCCAACACCCCAGTAGACTATGTATTTGGAATAGGTCTTTATATGGCGCCGAGCAATATGATACTACTAGACGACCCGGTTGACGGTTACAATAATCAGATCGTAATCGCCACCGTCAATCAAAAAATCGGCCACATCGGTCAATCGGCCAACACGGATATCATCAAGCGCACCCCCAACATGATCGTGCGCGGAGTTGTAAGTGGAACCGATTTCATAAAACCCCCAATTCACGAATTGGATACACCCACCCCATCAAGTTCATTTGAACCAGTTGTTTCTCCCACAGCAATAGGACCGCCAATTCACGAATTGAGTTCCCCCAATTCACGAATTGGAACAGGAGCGGAAACACCAATCGAGATTGGAAGCACAACACACGAGGAGGAGAAATTAGGGCTCGTCGTTGCCCTCGTGGCGATCGGACTACTCGCGCTTTGGTTTTAGGAACTCTCGAGAGAGTAAAAGTAGGAGACCGGCGATTGCCACGATTAAAGCCCATGTATTTTTGTCGAGCCATCAGGCCGTTTTTGCTAATATACATAGCAAGTAAGAAACGATACTCCCGATCAGTCCAGGTAGTGCGGCAGCCGCCTTTTCGGCTAATTTAGCCACGAGACTGGCGAGGGCTTTTAGTTGTTTTTTTACCCACTCCTTGGCTCCACCGGATGGCGCGGGTGGTGGTGTGGGTGCTGGCGCGGGTGGTGGCGCCGCACCACCAGTGAAAGCTAGAACTATGGTCGATATAGTCATGCCGATAGCAACGAGGATGCTTGCTATCGTGACACCCTGCTGTCTGAACAGAGTGCGAAGACGCTCACCGAGTGTCGTCTCCTCGTGCAGAACCCTCGAGATTGTTTCGCGGATCCGACTTATTTGGGTGCGGAGAGCCTCACGGTTAGTCGATGTAGCCTGCAAGCGAGCTTCTCTTTCGTCCCGCAATGACCGCAGGCGTTCGGTGATCCGCTCGGTAGATTCTCTATCGCCACCGGCTTCCTCCAGTTTTCTTTCTTCTAGCGCGATATGTTCATCCAGCGACGAGAGTTTGGCGAGGTTAAGGACCAGTTCGCCCCGGACCGTTTGCAGAGTCTAATCGAGTCCACGGAGTTCGCGAAGAGGTAACGGTTGGTCATCGTTAGACCCTTGGTCGAGGTTGAATATTTCGTTTTCGCTGAACGTGGTCTCCATCGTGTTAATAGCGTCAGTAGCTAGACGAGGGAGCTCGCTGAGCTCGACAATTTCTATCGCGGAGGCCGTCTTCGCCATCGTTTCGTCGGTAGACTGTTGGGCCTCTACAGCGCGGGTCGGCATAATTGGTTTACCCCTCTTCCAATCTGGGAATCCGAGTTCGTACCTTACGATTTGGCCACCGCCCGGGTTTCCGGCAATGGTGCTCAGCGCTAGGGGTTTACCGGTCCTCGTGTTGACTATTGGGAGATTTGATGCTGCTTTTTGTCGTAATCTACCGTTCAGATCAAATTCGAACTTGGAGTAGTCGCGACCGACAGATGGGACCACACCTTTTTCTGCCAAACTGTTGTAGTAGTCGTTTACAGCTCCCTCGAGTAATTCCCGACTTTGACTAGTGGGAGCGCCACCTAATCCACCCGATTGTGATTGGATTGGAACTGGAGTCTGTATCAAGGGTGTTTCGTCATTATCATCATCATCATCACCATCGAGGTAATCGTCTCTGCCGATTTCATACATGTCATTATCGTAATCAGCCATCTTTATAATTGTCTTAAAATTAATTATGTATTAAAGACAAAACCATACGGGTTTAATATAATTTCACTAAATTATGTCTTCGAGTCAATACGGTCGCAAACTCAATCCATACCGCAGACTGCGGGAGCCCCTCGGGGCAAAAGGTGTGAGACAGAGTGTCGTTATTACGAACAACCCATCGACGATCGACCAGAACCAGCAGCTCTTGGTCCGCTTCCCCAACCTCGGAGCTAACGAGGTCATTGTGCCGGGGACTGTTCGCTTCGCTTTCACTATTTCGCTGACGTCGACGGACGCGGACCGAACTGTCGTTCAGAACCTGGGTCGTGCCATCGTCAAGAAGACCATGATAAATATTTCTGGTAATGAGGTGATGTCGATCGACGACTGCGACGTCTACCATCAGGGTATTAACACCAGCCGAAATAAGAACGTAACCAGACTTAGAATCGGGGCTGGTGACAAGTCAGATAACAACGCGAGTGACAACGCGATCGCGGCCGCTTACGGCAACCGCTTCTACATTCCGCTCGACTTTGAGTTGCTGGAGAGTCACATGCCCTACTATCAGAGTGCTTTGGCTGACCGCCTCGAATACGAACTAACGTCCAACGACTACGGCCAAGTTCTCATAGCCACCGACATGTTATCGACGTATACGATCGATAATGTTTCGCTGGAGTACGACATGGTCACGATGCCCGAACTCGCGCGATTGATCAGAACCCAGTACGCCGGGCGCGTTGCCATACTTTACGACCGAGTTCTTCGCCACCGCAAGATGACGAAAGACAAAAGCGACACATTGTGGAATATTAACGTCAACGTACCCGCCCGCTCGATGATAGGTATACTGATGCTGTTCGAGGAGAAAAACCGACAGATTCTATAACCCCAAAATCACGAAGGTAGAGGTGACGATCGAGGGAGTCACCAATCAACTCTACAGCGCGGGTCTTCGCGCGCACCAGCAGTGAGACGAATTAAGAAAGCAGTTTGCTGGTGGCTCTAAGCGCTCTCCGGAGGTTGCCGCGGTTGCCAAAGACCTGCAGCTCTCGGCCGTCTCCCTCGCGGATTTCCTGAATACCAAATACGCCTTATGGCTAGACATGCGAGCCAGCGACGACGACCAAATACACGGCAGCGGACGCCAAGTTGAGAACGCTAGTGAGGGTGTGACGATCCAGATAACCAAAGAGGCTGATGGAGATGGGCCATTGAACGTGTACTTATATATAATTACAGACGCACAACTCAACATCGAAGATGGTCGATACGTCTCAGCACTCTACTGATTTAATAAAAAAATCATCTAACGATTTATTAATTAATAATTTTGAAAAAATTAAGAAAATTAGCAATCAATACCAATTCACGATTGGAGATGCTCACTCTGCCATAATATGTGGCAGGCAGGATGTGGAAAAACGGTTTTCATCCCCGACTTGCTCGAGGGGTCCTACCGCGGTGCCTTTCGACACATTGTGTGATCCTGTGTCCCACTGTGCGGCACAACGAGACTTATCAGCGGCGCCAGTGGATATGGGACGACCCTGAGATATACGTTATTGACCCCGGCGACAGACTTCACGATTGGTTGCGTGGTTTATACCAAAGATTCCAGGGTGAGCCCACCCTATACGTGATTGACGATTGCTCAGCCAAGGCGGCGATGACCAAAATGAAGGACATGCTCTCCGAGCTCGCATTTTCTGGCCGCCATGCTAGGCAAAGCGTATGGATCTCCACTCAAAAGTACAACGCCGTCCTCAAGGATCTGCGCGAGCAAACGAAATGGGTCGCCGTCTTTCACTGCAAGGACCAAGACTCATTCGATGACTGTCTTCGAGAGAATGACGTTATCCCAACGCGCGAGGAGCGCCTGGAGGTTCGACAGATGCTTTCGGAAACTAAGCACGCCAAGCTTCTGCTAAAGACTGATCAACCAACTGCTTACGAAGTTATCAATTAATTAATTTTATAATTAATTAGCAATTACTTAACGCTCGTTAGTAACTGCCGAGTAAATGCTTAACAATGCTTAGCAATTGCTGAACAATGCTGAACAAATGCTTAACAATGCTGAACAAATGCTTAACAAATGTTGAACAAATGCTGAACAATGGTTAACAATGTTAACAATTTGGTGCTCCGCTGCGAGCTTTGTTGCGAGCATAATGGTGATCATAAGTATCGGGTGGTGCGCTTGGCAATATGTTAAAGTGATGAGACTTGTTAGAATAGTTAAATTAATTTTAAGAAAATTATCAATAATGAACTGCGACGAACTTCTCGATCAGCTAATGGAAGAAACCTCAACTCCGACTGCCAACACGGTATCTTTCCTGAAAGATAATGAAACATCAACTCCGACAGAGCAATCGGGATCAACTCCAATTTCGATTGGGTTGAGTGCAACGACTCCGAATTAAAATGAAAATGCGGCGCGACGAGAGCGGCTAGCTGCGCTGGTTGCTGGGGGACAATCGGAGCATTATCTCGGTAGGCGTCTCTCAGTTTTTCAGGTGGATAAGATGTCAGATGCGGAGATCGATAAAATGTATGCGCGATACGAATCTAGGTTAGGTGCGGAGATGACAAAAACACTTGGATCGGCGGCTATTCATTTGTACGCAACCGCCGTTAGCATACTTCTCCCTATACCAAACACCGCGGGATTGATTGGCGATCCAGAGACTGACCCTTTTATAGGTCACACTCTTAGAATAGCCTGCTGCTCAATTTATCACAAGTTTGGAATGTACTTAGCTCCGTTGACAACCGCGTTGACCACGGGTAAACACTGTCAATTTGGACATATATGCCCACGAACTATAAGCCCTAATATTAATATCATAAATGATGACACAAGACACACCTGCGAGAGTGACGGAACAGCAATACCCGATCCAATCGCAATTGGAGTTGAACCCGATTGCAGCACTTCCAACTCCGATTGATCCTCCAACCCAATCGCGATTGGAGTTGGGGGTTGCACGACATAAAAACCCAAAAAGGCAGGCAGCTGGGAGGGCGGCGGCTGCCACCCGAAACGTTAAACAAGATAAAATACTCGCCGAGCTTCGAGAGGCTAAACAGTCGTTGCAATCGGGGACGGAGACAGCAAAACATCTGAAGACAGAGCAATCAGGTTCAACAGTGTTGAGTACAACAACACCCCCAATTCACGAATTGGAAGCACACTCAACACCCAATCGAGGTTGGACGAATCCGATTGAACCCCAATTCACGAATTGGAGTTGGGTTGTTGGTGGTGGTCTGGCAGTTGTTGGTGCCCTGTGCGTGTGGAAATACCCCCAATTACACCAATCCTTATCGAAAAAAAAAAAGCCAGTGTTCCGAAGAAAGTTACGAAACACTAATCGCGACTGGATGCGCCCCATTTAAACATTGATCGCGATCCCTTTTATATGCAATAATTATAATTATCAACAATGGCTGAACAAGATGGTAAAATGATAGTGAACGCACTTTATAACGGTGTGGTGATATCGGTTTTAAGTATCGGGTATGCTCAACTATTTAAGGCGGTCTTAGGAAGGTCCACTTCCAAATTGGAATTTGCTGTGAAAGACGCCTGGCTCGTGGCCGGAGATATAATGGTCGCATTTGCGACTCGAGATTATCTAATTAAAGCTGGAATTCTACCTGCTAATATAGTGAAATAAATGGCTTCGATCGGAATAATGATAGGTGGTGCGCTTGTAAACGCATTGGCGTTCAGCGGTAGCAACTTTTTATTCTCGAAAATGAGAAGCTCGAACGTGGATGAGGAGCGCAAGCGTCACGATTTAGCTGTAGAACAACTCAATAGCGCAAAGGAAACATGGTCGAAAAAACGAACCGCCCATCTGGACTGGGTCAACGAAGAGCTTCGCCGTGAGAATCACGCCGCGCAAACTTTCCAGAACGTTGAAGAAGCCAACCGCGAGTACGCGCTGGCATATCCACAAAAAATTCTCGCCAACTTTCAGATTTCTATGTACCGTGAGAGGCCCAAAAAGACCGCGAGATCGCGTTCATCGTCGTGGGAATGGGTGTGGTGGGTCTCGTCGGCTACTATATTAAATCGAGATTTCAAATTAATTAATAATTTTTACAAACTAATAATTATTTTAAATAATTTTTTTATAAATATATATATATAGAACGATGTTAGTTGACGAACTTTATTTTGCTATGATCGATGTGGGTTACACTGCCCTTAAACACCGCATAGCTGGCGCAAAGGGTATGATTCGTCTGGCCCGAGTTTCTCTCGAGACGTGGCGCGAGGACGAAAGAGCGGCCACCCTTTTCGCAAAGCGTATGTTAGATTCCTCCACCAATCCCGGGGGATTGGATGAATTAGATTTTCCCAAGTTCCTTTAGAACTTAACCCCCAATCGCAATTGTACTTCCAACAAAGGTTTATTATTAACGACGCAGTTACCGGACGATCTGGCGAGGGCATGTTGGAGATTGTCCGATATATTAGAATACATCACATACGATGAACACGCACAAACTTAATACCAAACTATCGGTTCGCCTAACGCGCACGCTAGCGAACACATACTATAGCCCCCGCGGGTACTGGAAGGGACTCGCGGCCATCAAGAACCTCGCGGCGGCTCAGGAATGGCTCCAGAAGCAGGCCATCTGGCAGATCTATTTACCCGCGCCTCACAATATTCCGCGCCCGAAATTCGACGTGCCGGTGCCGAACCAAGTTCACCAAGCGGTTCTCCTGTTTCTCCCTCACGATCGCGTCGGTCGCAAGACGTACAAGTACGCACTGACAATCGTTGACGTAGCGAGTCGTTATAAGGGGGCTGAGCCGTTGGCCACTACAGAGTCTAAGAAGGTGGCCGAGGCTCTTTCCCGAATATATAAGAGGAGTCGCGAGTTCATGGGCGCGGTCTCTCATCTATTGTCTAAGCACGACGTTTCTGTCAGACGCGGCCGCGTCAACATCCACCGGGACCAGGGGATCGTGGAGCACTTCAATCGAACCCTGGCTGAGAGACTGTTAGGACACCAATACGCCAAAGAACTTGTAGACCCTTGTTCGCAATCGACCGAGTGGGTGGCCAGACTGCCCACCGTGGTCTCCGCACTGAACGGAGAGGTGGCCAGATTGATAGGTAAGAAGCCTGTAGAGCAAGGCCTCTGCCGTCTCGCGCGGGCGACCCGTTGGTTTAGAGGAGCAACGGCTTCCATCAGATATTTACGTCCGGTACCTCTATCAACCGGGAGAGCTCGAAGGTGGCAGCCGCCGCGCGACTGATCCCGTGTGGTCTCTCAATGTATATCATCTAGATCGATCTATTACCAAACCTGATGAGCCCGTGCTCTACTATTTGAATGATGGGCCATCTCGAGGGTTTGTTCGCGAATAACTTCTTATGGTGCCTTCTGACACCCAGCTACACCCGGATCGTCAGAGTCTTTAGTATTCTCTCCTTTTTCGGAGTTCTTTCTTTTTTTACCTATCCTATAGGCTCGGTGTGTAACCCGTCTTCCATCACTTTCCTCTTGTCGTAGTACGCCGACAACCCCAACTTCTCCTGCTTGTACGTCTTCATCACCCCGTTAACCATTCGGAATCCCCTGTTCTCCGCCATATCCCTACCCCCTTCGAGAGCACTCTTGTACCTTCCCCAAGTCAGATCGTTAGATCTCTTCGACATCCTCTTGGCCGAGTGCTTAGATTTTCCATCACCACTCACGTAGTAACACTTGCTACACAGAGCGATGGCTCTATCCCCTTCGAATTCCAGCTTGAACAGTTCTGTTGCTCCACACGTCCCACGCCAACCACTCGGTCTTCTCCTTATTGAACTTTCTCTTCATATTTTTTCTCATCACCGCCGCCAGCGTCTTCTCCGACAGCGCGAAGTACATGCTGTCAGTGTCCATCTGTATCAGTTCGAAATATCCGCGATCCACGTACTTCTCCAAGAAGTCGTAGTAGAACTCCAGCATCCGGAGCTTGGCCAACTGGTAGACTGCTATGCCACACTGAAACGGTCTGTTGATCACCACTCGAGTCTTCCTGCTCGATATCTCGTAAGTCTCCCCAATCTCCTCCAGGTCTTCGAACCACGCCGACCTCAGTGCCCGGTCGACAGTCTTCTCATCCTTCGTATATGTGGTGTTCAGGTGTCTCTCTTGTGCCTCTATCAGCTTGCCACAACACGCGTTGCCAACCAGTTTGAATATCTCCGCCAACACCGCCTTGCTCTTGTCGACGTCCCCCGTCCGTCTGGCAGCGATGACCTCTTTAACGAGCCATTGAAACGGTTTGCCGGGCGTGTAGTCTATCAACCTATGCACCGCCTTGACGATCAGACCGTGCTCCAAAATTCCACTTTAAGCAGCGGATATATGATCATCTTCTTGGCGGACATTGCCCCCACGAGCTTTCTCTGTCCTTCGACTCTTTTCCTCCCGGTCCCGGCCAGGTAGTCCTTCATGTGCTGTGGAACCTCGTTCTCATCGACTTCTCGATTAACGAACAGCGGCGACATTTCCGAGAACTTGTCTCTCAACGTTTCCGGGACCTCTATATCCAACTCCGCAAATCCGAACCACTTTTCACTCCTGACCTCCCTCACGAAACAGTCTATATACAACTGTCTTTCCGGGTCGTCACACGTCCATATCGTCTCCTCCCCGCACGGCATGTCTTTCGACAGGGTAGACAGATACAGCGCATTGGCGTCGTATCCCAGCACCGCCTTTAACATTTTCTCCTCCCGACTACCTACCTGACCCCTGATCGTCGACCTGCCAGCCTCTGCGTATCTGGAGAACACTATGGACGGACCACCGACCAATCCCTGCTTCATCATCTCGTAAGTTTCAGATTTCGGTGACCACAGCTCGGGCGTGTCCGCCTTCCCATCGATCGACCCGCGGAGTAGGTACTGAAGGGATACACCGGGCAGAGACACAGAATCCTTGAGTATGTCCATTCCTCTTCCCCTGTAGAACTCAGTAATTTTAGTCAGAGCCTCCAGGAACGGTCCTACATCCAAGTCGTTGTAGTGTTGCAACCATTCCTTGAACGTCTTCATCCCATTTTCTCGGAATACCTTCTTACACTCTTTCCACTCGGACAACGACAGTAGGAACTCACCCTTTAACTTCGAGTACCACTCGGGATAGTCTGGCAGCCCCGGATGGTCGAGCTTGTCCGCGCTATCGAACCACTCGTACGGAAAGTGAGACTTTACCGTTTTACAGTCGTACGCCTTAACCCACCGGTCGTACGTGGTATCGGGTCCCAGATACTGGATGATGTCGAGAAATCTAAACTCCGGGGTAAACAGAAACATCGTCGTACTGGCTCTCTTTCCGACCATCACCTTATTCACGGTGGCCGCCAACTTCTCTACAACGTACTGCTTGATGAGGTTCAGGTCGTACCTGCTACAGTTGAACCCCACCACCGGGACTTGGTCAATCCAAGAGATAATCTTTGCTTGCTGAGACTGCGATAACATATCTATGTCGGCCGGCAGATACTTCTTCCTAACCCCCTCCCTGATTGCCTTGCCTCTCATCTGCAGCTCGGTCACGAACTTCTCGACTAGCGTGTCGGGATCTGTTTCGCATATGTGTGTGATCCCTTCATGCATCGTATCCCCCAACGACACCGATATAGGAACGTGCTCGACCTCGAAGGTCAGGTCTTTGGTGGGTCGCGTGGTTTTTGACTTGTCAAGATACGCCTCGAAGTCGTAGACTATCTGGTGAGGGTACATAGTCGTCGCCTCCTCGCGCGGCGGTGGTGGATAGTGGGAATTCCCCTCATTCAACCACTCGCACTCCCACATCACCACCAGCTCGTAACCCGCCTCCCTTATCTTGGCGTCTTGGATTTTCGTCCTCCTGTACAGCGATCTCGCGTGACCTCTCCTGCAATGCGTCGGACAACCGTGCCAGTAACATCCGTGAAACTGAAACACGGTCTCGGTCTCGTGACAATAACCGTCGACCGGATCGCCGGCCACCCACCACTCTCCACCGTGACCGCATCTCGCGTGATGTATGTGCTTTCCCACCCTCTCTTCTTCTCTATTCAACCATTGAATCGACCTCTCGCTCACTGACCCCTTGGGATAGAACGCCTTCTCGTAGGCCGACTGTGGTCTCTCTACCCCCTTACCTGGACATGTCACCACGGTCTTCCCACCCATGCAGGTGGTCGCGTGCCTGTGCATGTTACACGACTTTGTGAACCGTTGTTGACATCCGGTGCACCCTTACTCGTTCGTCATCTTGCGGAGGTTCGTTATGAGGAAAGAGTGACCTCCAAACATTCCTATCGTCATGATATTCTCCCCAACCACGTCGTAATTTTCCGGAACCTTCATGAGGTACCACACTCCTTCGTCGGTGGGCTCGTAAACGCGAATGCCCATCTTGAAGCGCTCTTCGACCTTCTTAATATCTTCCAGGGGGATTCCCTTACTATCCGGCCCGTTATCGTGACCGAGATATTCGTGAGCTAGAGCTCGTGCCTTCTCACAACAGCGGTCTGGTCTCCCTCCCCGGTGGATGGCTATGCAATACGATGGAATACATTCCCTTTTTCTGTCTTAACCAGTCTGGGAGTTTTCCCGCTCCCATGAGAAGTTGTTGAGCGTCGATGATCATCTTCACCTCGACCGATATCCAACGAACAAAGTTCCATTTTGTGCTTGGTCTATCAACTTTATCGATGTCCATTCGGCCTTTCTCTCTATCGGATATCCAACTCTCCGCTTTGGAAATCTCGTTTATCCACGGACTGCCCTTTGATTGTTTGTGATAGATCATCGTTTCGTCGGTCTCGATGTTCCTAATACGAGAAGAGCACGAATACCTCAGATAACATGCCGTGGTCATCTCTGGGCGAATTGTATTCATTATTCGATTAGCGATCTCCCCGTCTACCCCCCTCTCGAAAGTCCATACTATCTTCCTCCTACCCCTATCAACAGTTTCCCTAACTTCGGCTTCTTCGGCGAGAATCATGTGACCCTCCTCCACCAAAGCTCTGACGATATCTCTCCTCCTCTTAGGATGTCTCCCCACCAACCCTTGATAAATCTTATTGTAGTACGCCTTGTATAGGGGTTTTCTACGTGCGCTGGGATCTTCTTTTACACGCTGCGCGTAAGCGGTGGCACGCAGACTGGCCGTCGTCTCGTTCTCCAATTTCTCGGAGCGTTTTTCGGGGTCGGCGGGCAGTCGTCCTGTCGAAACCGCACGCCGCAGCCTCTCCTCGTAGACGACGGCTCGCGCGTCACTTATCATATCTGCTATAGCTTTCTTGACTCTCAAACCTCTTAGGGAAATTCCCCAACTCTTAGCTTGCTCTCTCATTTGCTTTATGGTAGGCATTATACTGAGTATAACCAATAGATTTTTATCTTCAATAGGGTGTAAGTTTATATTTTATTTGTAATAAATGTATGACAGATTGTTGTAATATACTTAGTATAACTTATGGATAACTTGTCTTTAATAGGGTGTAAGTTTATATTTTATTTGTAATAAATGTATGACAGATTGTTGTAATATACTTAGTATAACTTATGGATAACTTGTCTTTAATAGGGTGTAAGTTTATATATTTGTAATAAATGTATGACAGATTGTTGTAATATACTTAGTATAACTTATGGATAACTTGTCTTTAATAGGGTGTAAGTTTATATTTTATTTGTAATAAATGTATGACAGATTGTTGTAATATACTTAGTACAACTTATGGATAACTTGTCTTTAATAGGGTGTCAGTTGTTATTTTATTCGTAATAAATGTATGACAGATTGTTATATATATATACTGAGTATAACATAGGGATTCGTATCTCTAATAGGGTGTATCTTCTCATGTCATAAATATATGGTCTCGCGGTTGATGACAAATATGTTCCATTCTTCTCATACATACCCGCCGAACAGTGGGGGGAAATCCAAGTAGTATATAAGAGTCAACAATGATACCACCATGTGGTGGGGGGCATCGCACGTAGCCGGTGCCTTCCAGAGGGTGGTGGTATCATTGTGACTCTTATATACTACTAATGTGATGCGTTATCAAGAAACCAATCAAAATGAGATTACACATAATTTCTTGGTTTCCGGTTTAGACAGGTTCCACAGTGCGTGCAAACGTATTTCTAATGCACACTATAAATATCACGCAATTTGATTGGCTGATGGTCATACATTACAGGTATATCATTGTTGATGAACTGTCGCAAATTTTTCAATATTTGAGGTCGGTCAATTTACTCATAATGACCGACAAAAACATGGGGTAACTCACATAAAATGTCCCAAGTGGTATTATGGTATTATTATCAAAGACACAGCTAACTTGCATCTGAAACGTCCTGGTTCGAAACGTCCTGGTGACCTGGTTCGAAAGTTGCATGGTCCGAAGCGTACGTTGAACAAATATTGCTATCTCACCGTTGATCACGTTTCAATTGTTTGGCAGTAATAGATCGTTCACACAAACAGAAAGTATGTATCCTGTGTAATCTTGCATTTCAAATAGTAGCATATCACGAATGATTAGACAGGAAGCTATCACAATATTTATCAACATCAGGAAGCTTAACAGGCAGCAGCCATTGAAATCGTGTTGCTAAGAGATTGTACTGGAGTGCAAAGCGCAAAGTTGTAAATAAGGCAATTATAATTCTAACTACCAATTTATTGGTTTTATTATTGAAAAATAATTAAATCAGCAACATAAACGTACATACATTCATGCAAAAATTGCTAATATCCTGTAATTGTGTTGGAACCATTTTCTTCGTAGAAAATTGTATTTGTGTGATCCGTCCGGTATGATCTACTCAATCAGCTTGCAATCCGGTACGATTTCCTAACTAGACTCGATAAAGTTTGCAAAGCAGTAAAGGAGTGCATTAGAAATAGGTTAACCGCATTGTAATTTGGAAATTTGCGGCGTATATCAGAAAATGATAGGTCGGAAAATTTGTTTAATGGCGACGCGCTAGCGGAGCCATTACACATGTTTTCCGATACAGTTAACCCTATATTTACTGTACCATCTATGTCGATGATTATATGTGGCTGTGACTGGAGAAATTGGGCGTATGTGTTTTGCGACCGGTGTATATCCATATCAGCCTGTGCATCCACACAGTCTGATCATAATCTGCACCGTTCATTATTCAATCAATCAAACACGTGTCATGCTTCTAACAAGCATTACAGATCGTTATTAGGCGACAGGAATTTGCTATTGTTACATGAATGCCGTTGTTCGACACTGCTCACAGCCATGTTCAAACATACTGCGCGTGCTGATTGACCATGGCTGTAGACAATACTCACTTCGGGGCCAAGCCAACACCAACATAATGCATATGTTTCATGACGTTACTAGAACGCACCATTACGTTACCAGACCAGTTCACAACGGTCTCACTGAAATTTTGAAAATGATGCGGCTGCATCACGCGACGTGTACTGCGGCCTCGGAACATGTATATGTAAATCAGCTATTTGAATGGAGCAGATTATCAAAGTACCGAAAGAACTGCATATACATGCTCAAATTACATGATATTTCCGACGGAAATGTAACAATAACGTTCGACCATGTCCAGCCGTGGGTAAACACTACGGCCTTGGGGTTCAAACAGTTCCCTCGTGCCACGGCAAACGTTTATCCACGGCTGGAAATTGTCGAACATTATATTCGATCAAGAGCTAGTTTGGATCCATAATCCCCATTTCTCCAGTCACAGCTACACGTGTTTCTGCTATATATATAGGAGAATCGTCTGCGGGCAAGTCTAGTCTGTTGAACCTGCTATTTGGAGAGGACATCCTACCACAGCATATGCTGCCGTGTACGTCTGCCGTCACGGTCATCAAATACGGCCCAGTGACGTCCGCTAACGTAAGTTATCCGTTATTCCTTTCCTTGACAACAGACACTGATCTCCACGCCCGCGTAAAATGTTTAATGTCGACAAAATGCACTGGTTTCCTGACGAGTTGCCACCCAGCCCTACTTAGAGATATGGCATAAACGCATGTTTCGTTTACTAGACAAAAATGTGTTTTTATCAGGTAACCTGCCCTGTATTGGCCGAATACGTACTGACTGATAACATAGTGTTGTATCAGGCATTGACCTGATACAAACATCCGGGTTACAATGAAGTGAATATTGACGTTCCATTGGTCGGATGACGTCACGTGACGTTACCGAATGACGTCAGTGTAATGACGCAATGTAAACAAGTCCGCGTTCTGTCCACAGATAACGACGTCATATGTGGTCATTTTCGAGCATAACAAGTTACCTGATAAACAGAATACCAGGCAAGTGTCTTTTGATATCAAGGTTATCAGGCTCCGCTCGGAAACGGTAGGAATTCCTCGGCAAGCCTCGGAATTCCTACGCGTTTCATAGCCTTGCTTGATAAACTTGATATCAAAAGACAGTAGTCTGGTATTTTCTATATGCAGTATCTTCTGCATGCAATTGAATGGGAGTTTGTCATGAATCCGGCGCCTATTTCGACGTGAAGAATTTTACGCCGGCGCGGATTGCAGCACCAGTGATCGTGACTGAAAGCTCACAGGTGACAGATTCACTGATACGCTTGGTATGATTCAGAACTCCGTAAGTGCGAGACTAAAATTTGCAAATAACATTTGCTATAGCAATCGATGTTTAATAACAAATATTTAGTGTATTTATTCACTTGTAGTATTGAACTATTCATACATAGAGGATCTGACATGAGTGATGCTTTGATATGATATTTATGAATCGAGTTTACTGATTTCATAAGAAACGAGGTAATCATATTAAATCAAAACAAATGTTATTTTATATTTATTGCATAAGCACACTGTCATACCTTGATCACCAAACTTGATTTCTGTGAGCTAATTTGCACTAGTGTAATATGAGTGTTATTACACTGTGTTAATATACTACGAGCGCCCATTTTATGCAATAACGATAAAATACAGTAGCCTGAGCCGTGAATGTGTAAAATAAATTCATAAAACTCGTCTTACGAACATTTTTATCGCACGAAGTTCAACGAAACGAAAATATGAATAACGCATAGACGGGATGGGGAAATAGGTACAGTTTGTCAGAACAGAACAGAACAGAACAAAGCCTTTATTTGCAATATTCTCAGACCACACAGTGGTATATGAGTGCATACAAGTACAGAATAATTTGTATTATCAACAACAACAACATGGCGGACAATAAATATGCATGCAAATATGTTCAAAACAGAATATACCAATACTAAAGTTTGGCCAGAGTAAATCGTGTGTTATCACCAATATTGAGCATTACCTTTGTAGAAAGAACATAGTTAGGGATACATTTACAAGGATTGAAATTATTTGATTATCACGCAATGGGGTTGGTACTGTTAGTTTATTGGGAGAAATCCGAAACAGTTACTGGAAAAGAGGCTCGAACATATTAAATAAACGACAACAATCAAATGCGCATACAAGGCCGTGTACTGCATACAACAAAATATGATGTAGAAATTTACAAGTAAAATAAAAAACAAAAAACAGTGTTGTGCTGAAACTTTAAAAAATAACGCAGACATGTATTTCCAACATAACACTGCTTGGCATATCAAACTCTGTAGGTTCGTGAAACCAGCAAACCCCAACTGCACTCCATCTCTAGATGTGGAGATGGCGTATAGGGTTAGAAAATATACGTATATAGCACGATGACAGCTACCATCCTCACATTGGGTCTAAACTCGAAAGCATGTGAGAATACACTGTATCGTTGTGGGTATAAACAGCTATAGTAGTTTAAGGGAAACAAAGATATACCACTGGAATGAATGGTGAATAGTTACCAATTGGCTAATTCGGCGAATGCAGGCAACAAACACAACGATACCATTCTGTGTCCTTGTGTTTGCCATCTGAATTCTCGAATTCGTCTTTTGGTCACCTATACGTTAGTCAGGGCACATCATGATCTGTATACACCATGGATAATGTAACACATTATCTATGAAAAGCGTAGATATTGATATATGAATTGTGATGTATTATAGCTTCCAGTAATAAACAACAAAGAAACAGTAACTTTAACCAACATTAAGCTGTAATCCATTAAAGCAGATCCTACTGTACATATTTCAAATGACTGCATGGTGTACATACTTAACATAACAGTCTTCGCGAACATTATATTGTCTAATCAAAGCTAGAAACCATCAAAACGTTTGAGACAAAAACATGAATTGATTTAAAAAAGAAATCGCCGCTAATGGCGCCAGCCAGATGTTTGGTTTTCATGGCGATTTTTATTTCTGACTTTCTCCTGGTTCCAAACGTTAGAAGAGACGGTTCAAATGAGTAGTAACAACATATATGCCTATGGGGAAATACAATTCGTTTATTTTGTTAACCAAATTTATTTAGGGATATAAATAGTTCAAGCACAGCACCGCGCCAATGCATTACATTTTCTGTCATCATGAAATTCAAGAATTTGGAATTTCGTTAAAATTGTATAACCGTGTTTCCTTCAAATGCTAACGGACATTACTATTTATTCTCTGTATTTATTTTGATAACTGGTGGAATAGTAACACAATTATAAACTTATTTGATTCCTCTAAAGAACATGTTGTGCCTACTGAGTGGGCATGTACCTTTAAATTCCAAGAAATGTTTGCAGAGAGTGGATGATATATCACCGCTAGTATTCAAAGAGTTAAATGCCTGTTTATCAGGCTGTTGTACACTATGGAAGGTCATATCCGCCATAATTATGTTTGGCTTGATGCTTGCTGGCTGATGATATGTTAAGTGATATCCGTCTTATTACAATTACATGTGGCTTGATGCTAGATGGCTGATGACAGTTTAAGTTCTATCCGTCTTATTACAATTATATATGGCTTGATGCTTGCTGGCTGATGACATTCTAAGTTCTGTCCGTCTTATTACATTGCTATGTATGTGGCTTGATGCTTTATTTTATTCGTACTGTTTCAATGCGTTTATGTTGATTCAATTCTAAGTATCTTGATGCTTCACTGTAGTGACATCCGGAGTTCCATTATTGATTATTGCATCGCTGTTTTGCTATGCGATTTTGTTAGCTCGCTAAGCCACACCCCTTGACAACAATAATTGCAACAGTAATTTGGGAACAACCATTATGACGCCAGGTGCGGTGCTAAAACTTAAAATAGTTCTCCTTAAAAAGTATTTAATATGCTGGTACCTGTCCTACAATGTGTTGCTCTCTAAATTGGTTCCATGTCCCTAACGGTGTTGATGTAGATTGATGCCGCCTTTTCTGTTGCGCCATGTGTTAAAAGACACCAAATAGTTTTTTACTGTATAATTTAACCGAATCCCAGCCAGTCTTTCCTACTTTCACTATTCGTATGGATGTTGTGGGACCAACCTCGTGATGTCAGGCGCGGATCCAGGATTTCGGGTTAGGGGGGGCGTAACTATTTTGCAATACTTGACTATATTATCGAACGATCGTAGGATTGTAGTTCAGGTTGTTGTTGTTGTTGTTGTTGGCTGCTTTCAGATGCTGCTGCTGCTGCTGCTGCTGCTGCTGCTGCTGCTGCTGCCCCGCGTATATATTTTGGCTGCACCCCCAATAAACAATAAATTCACAACGCGAACGTAGAAACGTGCCTTGTAACTTGTAAACAATCTTTACTCGGCGAATTTTAGGGGGGGGGGGGCGCGCCGGGTCGGCCCACCCCTCTGAATCCGCCCAATGCATGTCCCCCAATATTGTTTACATTATTTGGCCACGGAAACTCTGTTTACATCTCGTGACCAACAGGCTCAGTGTTTTCTTTTAAATGCACCACATATGCTGAAACTGGTGTCAATTTCTCTAACCTTAAACCTAGAATGCTACCTGCCAGGTTGTAATATAGGGAGACATGTTTTTCTTTATTCTTTCAATCTGACATTTTTCTGGCAAAATGAACATTGATTTACCATTATCAGACGTACTAATTGACATTATTATACTTTTTATATCAAACGCGAAATGCCAGTTTGATATCAGGGGCGATAACCGTGTTTCCTTGAAATGATGACGGAAGCAACTATTTATTCCATTTATTTATTTTTTGATGTGCAATGTCAAACTTTATGATATGTCGATAAAAACATTTATTCAGCATTTAGTTGATATAAATAATTTAAAAATACTGCATCATTTGCATATGGAACTAGCTTGATACCACCGCGAGTCTCTATGAGTACATTAAAGATTACTAAATAATTATATCTGTGTAGCTGACATTCGTAATTTTTAAAAGTGGTGGACTAGTTGCAATTATACACTTATTTAATTTCCGTAAAGAAAAATGTGTACCTACTAGATGGGACCCCAGCTTCAACAATAATTAAATCTATATTTTAATTAGTCAAGATCCAGAGCAGAATAAGTGCAGGTTATTGGAAAATAGGTCCCACAACATCCATAAGAAAAATTAAAGTACCGGAGAATAGAAAAATGTGTGGTAACAGGTTAGTGTTTTAGGCAAAATCAATGGTGGTGGGCCACATTAGTCTGATCCCTAACGGTTATTGGTTTGCATCGGTAACGGATCAGTTTGACAGTCAACCTGTGTAAGTTACCATATTATGTGTAACTTACTATAAAAATTTGATTGTTTTCAATTACGTACATATGTAATTTAATTATGAGGATACATGTATGTATAAAACACATTAGTAAGTCAAACATCATACATACGTTTGCAATTTAGTTAATATAGGCTAGAGAATACTAAATGGTGCGAAATCGTCAAGGGGGTAATAGTAGTCCAGTATGAACAAGATCTTGCGGGTGTTCTGAGGTCACTGACACAGTTTGCTTGCAAATCTTGATCCATTACTACCCAGTTTCACTTGAGGTACATGTGGGGGTGTTGGTCATGTGATGTAAACAGAGTTTCCGTGGCCAATAAAAATGTAAACAATATTGGGGGACATGACGAGGTTGGATTTTTCTTTCTTAGGAATAAGTGAACCTATTGTTTAATTCATGCAGACCGGCTGTAGGTGATGTACAAATAGGTCCCACAATATCCATATGAATAGTTGAAGTATGAGAGACTGGCCTTATTGGATGGGATTCGGTTAAAGTATATAGTAAAACTATTTGGTGTCTTCTAACCTATGCTGTGATAATTCGTGGGTGAAATCTTACATCAACACCGGCATTGGAGGTGTGAATTGAACAGCCAATCAGATGTCGGACAATAATTTATTAGAGGTAGAATTACTTGAGCGGACAGCCGTGCCATCTGACGTCATAATGACGCACTACTAACTCATATATTGCTTGCATAATTCTGCTTGTAGCTTGATGCTTTCTGCTTGCGGCTTTCCGCTTTCGGACTGTAGCTTGATGCTTATTTCCTGTGGCTTCGTCCTTACTGCTTTCGGCCTTATTCAGTAAGTAAGTAAGTAAGTAAGTAAATTCTTTATTTAAAGAGGGTAACCAAGTTGGCGTGCACCAATCTTCCCTAGGGCCCTCTCAAACACAAAAACATATTTACAGTGAACAGGTTATGGCATGTATAAAACAAATGATGCAACCCAACTGCCACCAGCTACACGTAGCTGGCAAACGTTGGGTTGCTTGCAATACGCAATTTTAACATGATAAATATTCAAAGTGCTAAGTGCTTTGTTCTTACTTTCTCTTGCAAATGCTTAGTGCAATAAAACAGGGACTCGAACAAGGACGTATCAATAATTGTAATGTAAATAAGACGAATTAACAAAGCAATCAGCAGAATGGGCATGTAAGAAAGACAAATACAATTACAACAAGCAGATTTCAAATGAAATAAATACAAATCACGAATGAAATAACATGAATATAAGTTGTAATGGCATCATCACGCAAGCATCAAGTCACATAGAATTATGGCAGATATTACGTTCCACAGTACACAGCGTGCAGGTCATCGAGCCAGTGCAGCCGTTAAATCGAAGCAGATAGATATACATATACATGTATCAGGCTGTTCGCGGACAATGTAACCTTGAATAGACATCAGCCCTGTATTGATGTACGTTTTCAGCTTTATAGGCAACAAGTTGCACCTTACCGCTACACCACCGTGTCAACGGTATAAATTTGCGTAATAGCATTTACATTTTGCGCACTAACATATAGAAAAAAGCATGCAGGGCGTTGAAGTTCATACTTCGCTATATTTGTATTTGTATCTATAATTTGACAAACAAATATTACTATAAACTTACCTAATAATGTGTGTATTAGCACACATCTTAGGTCACTCTCCACGAAGTATAAAATAAACAAGAACGCTTCAAACGTACATTTGGGAAAACTACTCCGTCATAACGCTTACATGTATGTAATGCTGTGTAATCAAATGGAATTAGAGGTACAGTGGGGTTAGCGTGTAAGTGCACACACGACCGAACACGACAGGTTGGAACCAACCTGTCGTGTTCGTTCGTGTGTGCACTTACACGCTGACCCCACTATATGTACTCAGAACTACCTTTGAACAGGTTATATACAAAGACAGACCCCCCGTCTTCATCCCGACCCTGGACACGGCCGGGCTGACGCAGCTCCACAATGTCGCCTTCATCCAGGAGAAACACGGTGACGTCAATGATGCAGATGACGTCAATATAGCCGACGGTGTTTACGAGAAACGACGGGAGGGACATACTATACAGGAGATACAAGTATTCTTACCACTCGAGTTTCTGAAGGTGGGTGACATTCCAAGAGTCGTTTGGACATATTAGATCAATAAACAAGTACATGTATAAAGTAAACAAGAAAGCTTCAAACGCACATTTGGAAAGACTACTCCGTCATAACTCGTACATGTATGTAATGCAGTGTAATCAAATGGAATTAGAGATATGTACTGAGAACCACCAGTCCTTGGTGAGTCTGCTATTCTATATTGTTACTATACTGCCTTTGTTTGACACTGCTCACAGCCGTGCTGTTTGACGATAGCTGTAGACACTGCTCATTCCGGGGCAAAGCCAACACCTATGTAATGAATGTGTCTCATGACGTTACTAGAACACACAATTGCGTCATCAGACCAGTTCACAACGGTCACACTGAAATATTCAAATTGATGCGGCTGCATCACACGACGTGTACTGCTGCCCCGGAATATGTATGTGTGAATCAGCTGTTTGAAAGGAGCAGATTATCAAAGTACCGAGAAACATTGCATGTTATTTCCGACGGAGAAGTAACAATAACGTTCGACCATGTCTATCCATGGGTAAACGTTTGCCGTGGCACTCGGGAACTGTCTTAACCCGCGGCCTACGGCATTGGGGTTCAAACAGGCCCCTCGTGCCACGTTTACCCACGGCTGGACATTGTCGAACCTTACATTGGTAGCGACACCGTGCACAATGTCACATAATCCGTGGCATCATTGACGTTAGGATAGGCGGAATGTGTCTATTTGACGTCACGTTTAAACTAAGCAACGTGACGTGACACCGTCACACTCCGCCAATGCTGACGATGATGGCCCCAAATAGAAGATATACAAGTTCGGTTACCTATTGTCTGTTCTACGTTTTGCTGTCGACGTACTTTTGGCTATTACACACATTAAATCTAGCACATGTTTAAATGCAAGTATTTTTTCATCAATTACAAAAAGTCACCCTCCCTACAAAAACTATTTGATGAAATTCCATCAAATAATTATTTTTTTTGCAAAAAAAAAAAGATTTCCTATGGGAATTTACCATGGGCTACATTTTTGAATATTATTTTTAGTTGTGGACCGATTTTAAAAATATAACTTTTGGTTTCTTGTTTAAATCATTTCCAAGATATCTCGCCAGGTTTCGGAGTCAATTTCCTTCTCTTTTTTTTAGCAATAAAATAAATAAAATTGGGGAGTGTGCCTTTTTTGTTATTGATGAACAAGTACTTACATTTAAAGATTTTTCCGATTTAATATGCTGAATGGCCAAAAGTTCGTCGGCAGCAAAACATGGAACAGACAGTAGATATATTAATATTTATCAATTCAACATCTACTGCCTTGTACACGGATCACGTGTCCTGCATTACAGGGCGGCCTTGTTTTAGTCGACACACCGGGCGTGGGCGAGAACGAGTTTCTCGAGTCGTATCTCATGGACTACATCGCGAGCCATACCATCCTCGGCTTCATGTACATCATCATGGCCGACAACCCGCTAGGCGTGGCCGAGGATAGGGTACGTATAGTCATAGACTGCTAGTATAAACATATGTTATTAACCTATTTCAGACTAAGGGTACAATGACGCTTGCGAAGAAAAACAATTTTGGATTCCAGAAGACGTCATTCGACGTTACGTACAATATATGCGTAGACGTATAGTCACGTTATTGCACAGGAGAGATGGGCATAACCGATATTGATTGAAACATTCGTCCAAACCGCATTTTTTATTCACACAACCGCCAACGCTTCAATAATGGTCAACTTTGTTAATTTCAAAAGTGATCCCTGTGGTGTTCCAACTGGCGTCACGTGAGAACCATTGCAAGCAACATTCTTACATCACTGCCGTTGTTCGACACCGTTCACAGCCGTGTTCAAACATAGAGCGCATGCTGTTTGACCAAGGCTGTAGACAATGCTCATTCCTGGGCCAAGCCAACACCTACGCAATGCATGTGTCCCTTGACGTTACCAGAACTTGCCATTATGTCACCAACCTAGTTCACAACGGTCGTGCTAAGATTTTTAAAATGATGCGGCTGCATCACGCGACGTGTACAGCGGCCCCGGAATATATATACTGAGCAAAACTAGAAACGTCCCTCCATGTTTAAGGAAAGATTCATCAAAAACCAAAAGGGTTACTTTTAAAAATCAAAATGGAAAAACAAGTTCATTCATTTCTGTATCAAAGCCAATAAATTGCATTTGGATATCTTGTTAAATATTCGAGAGATAACCGGCCAAGGGCGGTAGGGGTCAAAATAAAAAATCACAAAAACTCAGAAATGTGTTACTTAATGTTTAGAGATGGAATTTCAATAAGTAATGTGGCAAATTCAGTAAATCTCGTTAGTACCGAGTGTGGCCACCATTTGCATGAATGCATGCAATGATCCTACGCCGCATCGACGTGACGGAACGCAATACCAGTGCGTTGGGCAAATTCCTCCATTCCCGTTGTAACGCCCGTGTAAGATCGCGAACATTGTCAATCTGATGGTTAGCTCGTGCTTTGCGGCCCAGCTCATCCCATATGTGCTCAATGGGATTGAGATCCTGGGAGACCGCGGGCCATGGCATGACGTCGACGTTGTTTTGCTGTAAGTATTGAGTGGTGACCTGGCTACGTGAGGGCGGGCATTGTCGTGCATCAATGTCACACCAGGACCATGCTGACGGATAAATGGTAAGGCATGTGCATTTAGCACATCTGCAACATAACGTTGTGCATTGATGTCGCCCTGTACAACAACCAAAATCTGTCTTCCGGTTTCCCATGATCCCACCCCAGACCATTACGCTCCCTCCCCCAAACCTGTTCTTCTCAACAATGCAACAATCGGTGAATCTTTCATTTTTACGCCTGTATACCCGTAATCTTCCGTCAGCATGACTAACTGTGAACCGAGATTCATCGGTGAACAAAACTCGGTTCCAGTCAGCCCTTCTCCAGTTCAGATGACGTCGCGCCCATAACAGTCTGGCAGCACGGTGACGTTGGGTCATTATCTGACCAGTGTACGGGCGGCGTGCCCGGATTGGTTGGGCGTTACGACGTAACCAGTTGCGAATGGTCTGCCCTGAGACACCGTATCGCCTAGCAGTGACTGTGGCTGCCAATCGACGTTGACGTAAGTGCGTCAACGTAATGTAACGATCGGCTGTAGCCGTCGTTACACGAGGCCTACCAGGTCGCTGCCGGTCGTGAACAGCCCCAGTCTGCTGGTACCGGGCTGCAAGACGATAAATCGTCTTCCGACAGCAACCAAACCGAGGCGCGACCGCCCTGGCGGCCATCCCACCCGCAAGCATCCCAATTGCCTGATTTCGCTCGTTTTCGGAAAGCCGTGGCATATCGAAAACAGTGAAAAATTAAAAACGTTTTTTAATTTTCCGAATAGCCCCTATCGCATGAATGGTACGACATGAACTGAATCACCTTATCGATGACAAGTATAGCGTGCACGTGCAAAAAGTGGAAATCAACGTTCCGGTCACTGGCCGCTATGTAAACCGTGTGTATCGGCTAAACTCTACACGATCGTATTCTGAACATCGCCACGGTTTAAAATACATGTACTTTGAACATGTGGTACATACATAGACAGAGCTACACCGGCTATAAAACAGGGACGTTTCTAGTTTTGTTGAGTATATTTGTAAATCAGCTGTAAATCAGAATGGAGCAGATTATCAAAGTATCGAAAGTATCGAAAGTACTGTATATATGCTCAAATTTCACGATATTTCCGACGGAAATGTAACAATAACGTTCGACCATGTCCAGCCGTGGCACTCGGGAACTGCGGGGTTCAAACAGTTCCCTCGTGCCACAGCAAAGGTTTACCCACAATTGGACATTGTCGAACCTTACATTCGCAATTCATCTTTGTCTTATGGCGCATATATTTCCATAAATTCTGATATATCATATGTAATTATGTGGCATGACAGTAGCCTACGTCCAAAAAGTACCAACATATACAGCGAACATCTTGTTTTACTCCACGTGGTTGAGCGGTCTGAGGCGCTGGATTGCTGATCTTACGGTCGTGGGTTCGCGCCTCACATTAGGCGTGCGTTTTGTCATTGAGCATTATCCTCACTGCTTCAGTAAACCTACCGGCTACCTACCGGGAATGTCAATTGTATTTGACTGTATGTAATTATGAATAAAATATGATCCTGCACAACGTTGCAAAATAAATTAAAGGAAAACACTACGAAAAGAGCCGAAGAAACTGACGAAGCAAATGCTTATATCCGGTCTCGAACACTGTATAATTCCAGCACAACAAAATTTACACAATTCCCTAACATTTGATTGGCCTGTAGCAAGTCTCTGTCCAATATATATATCCCAGTAAACTCCCACGCCGAACTACTTTCTACAGGTGCGCTTTCAGTGCTGTCAATGTAAACAAATGGATGCCGTCTGTCAAAATAAAAACATTCTCTTGATGAATTTATTTCAAATGCTGGAATTATAAGGAATGAATGGCCTTTTTGTGGAATTTATCGGGGTATAAACTTGGAACAGTCGCGGGAATACTGGACGAAGGCCGGAACAAGGAATGAATAGCCTTTTTGTGGAATTTATCGGGGATATAAACTTGGAAAAGTCGCGGGAATACTGGACGAAGGCCTTCGCCTTCGTCCAGTATTCCCGCGACTTTTCCAAGTTTATACCCCGATAAATTCTACAAAAAGGCCATTCATTCCTATAATGAACAGTATGAGCTATGATATATTAAGCGTATTATATTAAAGGATTACGATGATAACGGTGGTCTTGTTGCCTTTTATTGTTTTAGCCACACACCTTGTAACACGATGCTAGACACACCAATACGAGTTTTCTGGTATCGCGTCTCACGGTGGCTCCCTTCCGAATATAATGAATCATAAAAAAAAACACAATAGTATTACAAAATATTCGCTACATTACTATTTATATAATGTATGTGTATTGCTACAGTTTGCCATGCTACCTATTATACAATGATCATGCACTTGTGCATGCATATCACAGCTTTCTCATATACCACTGGCTCGTCTGATAAATTGTTCAAATGAAGACTATGTTCTGTTCTGTTCTGTACAGTTGGTGAATCTGATGAGTCTCATAATTAAGCAGCAAAAATTCAGCAGCGATCTTCTTCGCTTTGACCCAAACGCCGCTCTGTTTATCGGCAATCGCTGGGACATTGTCGAGGCGGAGAGCAAGGACGTGAAGAGAGCAGACATCTTGAAGAAGTTGGAGAAATGCTGGCCAGAGTTCGATAAGTCAAAGGCGATGTTCTTCTCGACGTGGAATGCTCGGCGGGAGGTGAACACACATCGGGGCTTCATCACAGATGAGTACGAGAAGCTACTACGGGCGCTGTTGAAGTTGGTGGAAACTTCTGTGGACCGCCGCATCAAAACTTCGTACAAGTAATAGACCATGGGCCCGTTTCATTGAACTTCTTAAGATACAAATATTCGTATGAAAAGTGGAACAGTGGAACCTTTCTAAACCGGACACCCTGGGATGTCCACAGCGTATACGGTTTAGAGACGTTCACTGTAATTCCGATGTAAGAGCAGTGGAACACAAGCATGTGTACATTGCAATCATAAACACCCAGAACCATCAGCGATATTTGACAGTTGTCATAATTTAACACATCAATGTCGCGAGGATGTTCGGTTTAGAGAGGTTTCACTGTATTAATTCACTTCTCACATTACCGTGGTTAACTACTGTTACCAGTTTGCACATATACTCACACAACATTACATGTGAACACATGCACTAAATATGTGTGAACAGTGTAAATGCTATTCTACTGACGAGCAGTCTTACAAAGTTTAGTGAAACGGGCCCACTCTTACCGAACTTGGCAACACCAGAGCAACTTCGCCTCCAGCGACTTCGGGACATCACCAGCACAATAACTGGCTGTATTACATTTTAAGCTAATGTATGCATGGATTTAGCTGTGAGAGAAAACCGGAAATTGTCAACTTACAAATAGTACACAGTGAAGAGAACACACGTAATCACCAGCATGTACTCTCCTTCAGTCGTTATAAAATAAGTACGCTCACAAAAAAGCATACGCATGTGCAAACGCCCCAAAAACATTATAAAATGCATTTTTGTTCGAAAATGATGTTCAGAAAATGTAATAAATAGGATATACTATCGTACATGTTTTTTATTCGTATCGCTATAAAACTGCTATAAAATGGTAATACATCACTTAATAGTCGTTGCTTTTGCTCTCTTGGGTTGAACAGAAGTCGTTTTTAAGCCACTTCTCTTCAAAGTGCCCCTCCACTAAATTCCCTGTTGCAAAGTTGCATTCAGTACATTAAATCCATCATAGAGTAATAAAATACAAGTAAATAATACATTCCCCGACTAAATTAGGCATAACATGCTCCAAGGTTGCCTCACTTTTGCTAACAATACGAATTGTTGAACATCCGTGTCACGTTGAACATTCAGTTTTTGAGTATTGGGCGTGGCGACATTTACCAACTTATCTTTTTTCTATTTGTTGTTAATGGCGTTGAACATGTAACTAACATTTTTATCATCATTTAATATGTTCAGTATATCATTTATGTCACGCTTTCCGTGAAAATAATGGATGTGGTACAGCTTTCCAACTGTTCCACTACAGTTCTCTGCAATGGATATAGAGAATAGTATGTTAGTCCCGTTTCCGTGCCGCGCCAGATATTTTTCCCATTCACGGCACTAACATACTATTATATTTATCCCGTCAACACCTACAAATAGCTTTAAATGAAAAAATTAACCCCAGCCGCATCTTCAAAATCGGAGAACCGATTAGTGTGACAACCGCGCATATTCATACGCAGTGATTAGGTCGTATTGACAGGATTTCAAAAATGTTTCACGGCACCGAGTTTCACGGCACATACGCACTGTGTTGACGGGATAAATTCCAGAGTATCACTTAGTGGCGTCATAATTATAATGACGTCAACATGTGTGTACCAGCAGTAAGCAATATGTATCTGCAAATAGCACAGAAATTCCCCTAATAGGTATGCCAACATTTATTAAGATTCGAACAGTATGTCAAAATAATATTTTGCGGCCACCCTGTATAAGTTAAATTACATTTGTATATAATTACAAAGGATTGGCGCAGCATTTATCAATAAAGACGTACACATTTTAGATGGTTGCGAAACTTTCTCCAAAGATGTGTAAGCTATATGATATGATAGTCAGACAGATCGAGATGAGATTAACGACATCATTTCCACGTATCCATCATAGGCCATAACAACGTACTTTGGTTCTCGCATATCGCCGCGTCTGCATAATTCCTGCGCGTAAAGCATTTTATGGTCATGGAGAAATACATCAGGGCCCGGTTGCTCAAAGCTTCTGTTAGCTTAACAGGCTGTTAAATCCTTAGCATTGCTAAGGATTTAACAGTCTGTTAAGCTAACAGTGGTTTTCAGCAACCGGGCCCTGTACTATAAATTCGCCACCTGATAAAAAACACCTCCATTGCAACATACATGTATGTTAAATACAGTAATGTCTGACGAAAATCTTGTGATTTTGCACGTCTAAAGAGGTTATAGTAACTTTATAGGATATATTTTTTTGTTTGAGATGTCGTCTCTGACTAATGCCAACTTGACAAAAAATAAGGGACGAACACGTCAAACAAAAAACTATAAAATATATTAAATGAATCCGCCCTGAGGCTCTCGCTTCACATTCCGCAACCCCCGTGTCTGAGAACCAAAGTACTTATTTTGTATGACCTTAGCTGTGAATTACTGTAGGTGGTTGGGGAACGTGCTGCAGAGAAGTCTGCACTATGTGAAGACGATAGCCAGACAGATTGAGTTGAGCGACCATGACCGGAAAAAGAAAGAGGAGCTGATTAACAAAAAGCTGAAAGTCCTGACACAGAAATCCACAGGCGTCATTGGACAGCTGAGACGAGATGCCGAGTTTGCGGTGGAAGAAATATGTTTTAAAGTAAGTTAAATATGTATTGTCACCGGCGATTTGGGTCTCTATTATGATTATCATAGTTTGACACATATCGTTTTAAATCATCACCCATATAGAATCACATATTGGAACATCAGGTAAATAAATTCCTTATCTGGGATTTTGGTGCTGAATGTACAGTTCATAAAGACAAGTACATTCCCGCCTGCATATCACATTGAAACTGAACGACACTAACACCACAATCAATCAATCAATCAAGCAATCAATCAATCACTCAATCAACCAATCAATCAATCAATCAATCAATCAATCAATTAACCACTCGATAGACCGACCGACCGACCGTGACAGCACTAGGGGACAGGACAAGACTGACGTGTTGTATGTACAGTACATTCCAACCTGTATATGACCTAACCTTGTAAGTGAACGGCTGTCCCCCCCCCCCCCCCCCCCCCCCCCCCCCCCCCACCCCACCATTCCAATGAATCAATCGCTGCTTTGTCTTAAACAGCTGCGCGAATTCCTGAAGAAGCCGAGTGAGAACATAGTGTTACTACAGCGCTGGGGGGACAAACCTGACGAGTTACCGGACCTGACGGTGGGATCGGGCAACTGGGACTGGGTGAAGCGGCAACTGGGTAGGTGTCACGTACCGAATCATGCGCGGTTCCAGGTGTATATGTGTCTGGCTCACCCGCCTCTAAACTTAGCCGAGTTAAGATTTTAGCCAATTCTTGACGTGGAAAGATCTGATTTTTTAAAATTGTATTCCTCACCCCGTGTGTATACATGTTGTACCTTTCAGAAAACGGTAACCCAAAGGGGCTAACACGCTGACCCACTATATAATAGGTTATGTAGGGAAGAAATAAGGTATTCCGAGAAAACGTAGTTTTGTCACTTTGGGTCAGCAGTTTTGAAGGGTCGCCGGAATTTACCTATATTTAATCATTTGTTGTATTGCATGGCCAACACTGCAGGTTTACTCAGCCAGCGGCTCAAACATATAGAGAATACCATGCTAGTGTCTATGATATCAAGGCTAGGAAACGCGTAGGAATTCCTATCATTTCCGAGCCGATCCTGATTTCTTGATATCAAAATACACTAGCATGCTATTCTATTTATCAGGTAAAGTTTTAGGCCACAGAATGAGCAATTATGATGCTGTTTTAGATGACGTGACGTGATTCCATTGAAGAAATTCGGTAACGTCATGTGACGCCGTTCGACCAATGAAACAAGTAGACAGAGCATTGACACTAATATATCATACATGTAACTATATGTAGTCTTACTCCATTTACTATGTCTGGTCCCATTTCAGATGCTGCGTTCGACAGTAGACTGCTGCTCTTAATTGAAGACTGGGACAAAAACGAACAGACAATTCCCACTCTACAGAAGAAACTCGCCCGCGATGCCAGACTCAATCTGTGTGACCTTGAAGGTGACTTGGCCGAAATAGAGAACAAAGTCCATGGTGATCCTCTGAAAATGGCCAGTTCTATATCCCTAAGCAGCCTATGCAATTCTCTCCCGGATTTTGCAGAGTCTGCGCTTATAGAGACGACAGACGTGCCAAATAGAATGAAAATAAGTTTGTCTAAGTTCATAAAGAAGATTAGACCAAGTGGCAATGATCAAAAGTTGAAGAGGTATATAACAGATCGGCCCGCTGCGGCTAGACACTACGCCAATAAAAATCTGAATGCTCTTTTGGATGAACGAGATGATAAACTCGAATGGTTTGTGAGACAGTTTATGCAGCGCCCTTTCGCGTATATACGGAGTTTAGAGGTCAAAATTCCCGCTCTTATTGAATGTAACGAGAAATTGCTTACTGCATTCAAAGATGAAATTGCCCAGGAAAGTCAGTGTCGAGCAGACTATACGTCAATGATTATTAAAATCGAAGGTATACGCAGAGGGTTGTTGGAGTATAGTGAAGACTTTCTGTTTGCCAACGATTTCCAGAACGAAGACGTGGTATTGGTGCGGGACAAGCTGAATGAGACTCTGAAGGATATGATGAAGATGGTGAACGAGACGAACTCGCGCACTGCATACAAAAACGGAATCTGGACAAACGGTACGTTACATACTACTGGCTGTTTTGTGTGAGTTTAACTATATATGCAGCTATATGTGAGCATTGTGTTTTCCACTGTCCTTCTGTCCGTACGTGAGTGTGTCCGTCCGTCACACACTGCTTGTACAGGGCATACGTCGTATATGTGTCATGTTCATAAACATTACTGTTCCAAATTTCTGTTTTGCTGCCAACGAATTGTGGCTATTAAACACATCATAACAAAACAAAGTACCCAAAATGTTTAATTCTTGAAATTCCATCAAATATTGATTTTATTTCGAAAAATTATTTTCCTATGGGATAAATTCCCATAGGAAAATAAATTTTCGCAATAAAATCAATGGGGGCTAAACATAGATTAGTTAACATCAATTTGGAATTTGGGGACAGATTTTCAACATATAACGTTTGTTTTCTTAGGTACATAATTTCCTAGTTACCTAGTCAGGTTTCATAGTCAATTTCCAAAGTTTTTCGTTCAAGTTTTTCGTTTTTCGTCCGTCCCGTCACTCCCTACCCATTTTTATACCCCATATTTAGTTCCCATAGGACAATTGATTTTTCGAATCAATATTTGGTGGAATTTCATCGAATAAAAAAAATGGGGAGTGTGACTTTTTTGTTATCGATAAAAAATACTTTTTTGATGTAATGCGCTTTATAGCCAAACACTTGTCGGCAGAAAAGCGTGGAACAGACCTAAATCTAAAACTGACATTGAATGCATGCACATTCATACCATTTTGACCAAACGTTATAGCCAAACGCTCGTCAGCAGAAAAGCGTGGATAATTTTTTATCGTACTTAAAACATAGTATTACGGTAGAAGAAATTATAGCGCAAAGGAAAAGAAAAATGGAGATACATCAAAATAAATGGAGGGATTTTGATTTATAATATTACACGATCAGACCGAGCATCATTCAATATGGACGAAAACTAGTTACACTTCACTACATGCTGTGTTATGTTGCTGAAAATGACTGTTTTGTACCGCAAGGGGTACTTGTTGTATGCATAGGTATCGTCTTATATATGGCATACAAACGAAAACATAAGTTGTATTATGAAATTGCAAGTGTTTTACTTTTGTTTTACACGTGCATGACACGTGCTTACATAGAACATGAATGTTACAGGCTGGAAAAACTATTCTCTTAATGTCTTTCGCTTCCTAGCTGGAACTCAGCTTAACACCTTCTTCCCATTCTATGGGAAAAAACTCAATTGTTTTCTCATGTAATATTGTAATTGTATACTTGTATGAATGTAACATATTCTGAGAAATAAATAATATAAAAAAGAAAAAAAAAAAAAAAAGAAAAGCGTGGAACAGACCTAAATCTAAAACTGGCATTGGATGCATGCACATTCATACCATTTTGACCAAACGTTTTATATCTTCATAACTAAACATAATTTAGACCTGCAGTTTTATCCTCATATTAAAATGACTGGACTTACGGTAACTTGACAAAAAAATCAAATTATGATAGTTTTGCCAAATATAGTTTTGCCACCATACAACTGGTCCGTTTTTCTCTTGTTAAAACAATTTACGTGATTTCGTTCTTTTATCAGGTAACGAAATGTGAAATGGCCGAATACATTCTGACGGATAACATATTGCTGTATGAGGCATTGCCCTGTTACATATATCCGGGTTACAACAAATCGAAAACTGAAGTTTCATTGGTTCTAACATTACCGAATTACGTCAGCGGACTGACGTCACGGAAACAATAGCGCGTTCTTTTCAACGAACACAACGTCATAATTGCTCCTTCTGTAACAAACATGTTACCTGATGAATAGAATACCGTGCTAATATATTTTGATATAAATGTTATCAGGCTCGGTTCGGAAACGGTAGGAATTCCTCGGCAAGCCTCGCAATTCCTACACGTTTCCTAGCCTTGTCTAATAAAATTGATATCACGACACAAGCCTGGTATTCTCTGTGAATTCCATAGTATAAGCACGAAATAAGCATTTATCAGGTAACATGTCCTGTATTGGCCGAATACGTACTCAGCCATTGACCTGAAACATCCGCGTTACAACGAAGTGAAAACTGACGTTTCATTGGTCGGATGACGTTACTGAATGACGTCAGTGTAATGACGCAATGTAAACAAGTCCATAGATATTAACGTCGTCAGATGTGGTCATTTTCGAGCATAAAACGTTACTTGATAAATAAAATATCAGGCTATACTGTCTCTTGGTATCAAGTTTATCAGGCTCGACTCGGAAAAAGTAAGAATTCATCGGCAAGCCTCGGAATTTACTACGCGTTTCCTAGCCTTGCCTGATAAACTTGATATCAAAAAACACTAGCCTGGTATTCTCTATCAATTACGTAAGAAAGAACCAGCCACGAGGCACCATGTTACCATGTTTGTATTTAAGTGTACCATGGTTACCTGAAGTCGGGCGGACACGATTGTGACGTAGTTGTGCGACTGTATAATCGAAACACCGGCATAGAAAACACGTTCCTGGAAATTGCCAAATTGAGGTATGTTATGCGTATCTGATTGTTAGTATTTAAAATCCTCATAAACGATAGACAAGAAAAATACTGCTTTTTTTAAGGAACAAAGCCATGGGCGGTGCATTTACTGTGGTTCACAATACATTTGATCTGTTTACAGTGCGTGGAGTCCACGCACTTTAAACTGACCACATGTATTATACACCCCAATAAACGCAACGGTCCATGGTTTTATGCCTTAAATGTATAACAACAGTTTAATTACAGCTACCGTGATGTGTTTATCATGATGTATTGTTATGTGTACGTGTCTTCTTTACATGGGTTCATGTGTTTCCTTTGGCTATTTTGTTCTCTATTTGAAATTGAATGATATGAAAATGTGTTTATCATGCGAACATGAGTTCAATTACGATATGTGTATCTGAATCCATTTATTAGTGTGACACTACCATATAAGGTTCGACAGTGTCCAGCCGTGGGTAAACGTTTGCCGTGGCACGAGGGAACTGTTTGCATCCCAACGGCTAGACATGGTAGAACGTTATTGTTACATTTCCGTCGGAAATATCGTGTAATCGCATATATGCAGTTACTGTACCTTCGGATCTTTGATAATCCACTCCATTCGAACAGCTGATTTACTCATACATATTCCGGGGCCGCAATACACGTCGCGTGATGCAGCCGCATCAAATTCAAAATTTCAGTGCGACCATTGTGAACTGGTCTGGTGACGTAATGACGCGTTCTAGTAATGTCATGAGGCACATGCATTACGTAGGTGTTGGCTTGGTCCCGGAATGAGCATTGTCTACAGTCATGGTCAAACAGCACGCGCTGTACGTTTGAACACGGCTGTGAGCGGTATCGAACAACGGCAGTCATGTAACAATGCTCATTCCATAATGAAACGAATCGCGTTACAATTTCAGATGCCTGCTACACCAAGACGTGTGCATAGCCGAATTCCTGGGCATATACCAGCACATCGAGTCGCCGTATCCAGCCCTCATATATGCGGGCAACCTACTGTCCATCCAGCGGTACCGCGAGACAAACACTAACCACAATGTAAACAACACCCTGAGTGAAACACTCGCGGGCCTTCAGTATATTCACTCCAAAGGTCTTGTGCATATGGAACTATCACGAGAAACATTGACGGTGGGTTCTAAGTTCATTATATCGATGGTCTAGTAACATAAGGTCGTAACTGCTATGCTTTAGCATAGCAGTTACAACCTTATGTTACTAGACCATCGATATACCAATTGACCGGTGTGTGTTTGTTTGTTGGTGATTAACGGCCTATCAACAGCTAAGATCGTTTAAGGCCTGGTAAATGGGTTTAGTACTAACTCCCATATATTACCTGTACAAATGGGGTGGGGTCCCAAAATCAGAACTGAATATTTACAATAAAAAAACTATATATTCAGCCCTGAATAATCCTGATATGATGCCAGGTCCTCGCCAGACCAGAATTACGTGGCCCCCTCCCAAAATGCAGTAGGATAAGTAATAATCTTACTGCTTTTATAATGGGAAATTACCCAATTCAACTCCCAGGTAACGAAAGAGCCAAAAATAAAAACTTACCTGAGGGCAAAACCAGGCACGTCATGATTCCTATAAGGAGGTACCCACACCGTTAATTTACGCCGTCGCGTTCGCCCGACCAACCACCCACCCAATTGACCGAATGAATTTCATATTTATATATTTAGCACACATTCCGCAGTAATATGATACGTTGAATACTATACTGTTATTTCATGGTCATTATATCCACTCCAAATGCCTAAGGCACAGGGCAATAGTGCATCGGGTCGTCCACAACACCGAGGAGCAATATGTGTTGACTGTTTCGCGATTTACCATGAAATAACTGTTTTATTACTCAACTTCTAAACAGTGTATGTGACACAATGAATTTAAATTTGGCGCGTGGCGCGTCGACTGACTGATCTAAATTACTTTGAATTTTATGACGTAATCTTCGACAAACATCATGACGTAATGATTTTCAGGGGTGAAATAGTTTTGTCTATTGACCGGGCATTTGTTTTGTTAGGCGACTCATATGTACAATTTGGTTCTGAACATATATTATTAAACTATGTTTTACTTTTAGTTTCAAACTTTTCATCACTGTCTAGCATATCTGAGACCCAGTGCATTTAAGAGTTGATTCTGAGTGAAATATGTTTTATCCCTTCAACACAGTGCGTACGTGCCGTGAAACACTGTGCCGTGAAACATTTTTAATATCCTGTCAATACGACCTAATCACTGCGTATGAATATGTGCGGTGGCTGGGGTTATTTTTGTTTGCATTTTAAAGCCATTTGTAGGTGTTGACGGTATAAATAGGGTGTCGTCCTGATTGTCCCACATTTGTTAAATCTGGTCATTTTCCATGTGGGAAAATCAGGATTTTTTTACAGGTAATATCATAGTCCTAGGGTTATTTGGAGTATGCTCTGTTTCCACTTTCAAGTTGGAGATACAGGATTAAAATGAAAAACAGAAGTTGATAAGAAACTTTTAAGAAGAAGAATATTTTATTTGACGTAAACTATACAGTTTCTAATATTTCCCATCACGCATCTCGTTCCCGCGACCGAAGTCGGGAAGAGAGATCAGCCGATGCTGGGCCATGCTCAGGCACGACCAATCACCCATCTCGACCCCGCGTAAACGTCCCGAGTACGTGCTCAGAAAGCTCTATAAGCGCGGGTCTAGCTCTTCGTGTTCTGTAATTTGGATATACTAATATATATGTAACATGTTGTACAAAGTGAAACGTCCAGTTTCAATACGTAAATTATTTGCAGATAAATGTAATCTAGTCATGAATGCCGGTAACTTTTTGTTAGGAATCATATCCATTTTGTACAACACTAACACTCTATTTGTATCCATGTCACTGTGCCACTTTTGTTATATATATAAGAAAATACAAGAAAATACACCTGTTTTGTCAGTACATTATCAGTACATTAGAATCGTCTCGAATCCAATTCCAGTTATATTTCAAACTAGTTTCACATATAGTACATAGTATACATATATAAGTATAACTGGCATACAATGTCACTTTATAGAAAAAGACTATAGCCTGAAATCTGGACTACTGGATACTCAAATGTGGGACAATCAGGATTAAACCCTGCCGAGCACATCCCGTTTCCGTGCACCGCCAGATATGTTTTCCCATTCGCTGCACTAACCGATTATTCTATTTATGGTTTAATCCTGATTATCCCACATTTGGGAAAACATATCTGGCGGTGCACGGAAACGGGATGTGCTCGGCAGAGCCTCGACCATCCCGTTTCCTCAGCCTTTCCAGATATGTTTTCCCATTCACGACACTAACCTACTATTCTATATATCTTCAACCCGCACACCATTTGCGACGACAGTAGCAACGTAACGAAAGTCGCTAATAATATCATACTCCTGCCTTCTTGTAATGGACAACATTTTTGTTATATAACAGTCTTATAAACAAGGTGCATGATAACGTGGTAACAACAACAACAACAACAATTACCGAAACTTCCAGAAACGCCTCCGATTCAAGGTACGTATCTTTTATATTGTCCGTATTATGTAACGGATTTTGATGAAATATGGCGAATCAAACGCCTCTTGTTAAGGTGCATTTGGTGGTCTCGGTACTCGGCCCAAGCTTCTGTCGTTTGTGCGAATAATCGATGTCCGTGTTTACTGTAATACTGACACGGAAATCGATTCTTCGCACAAACGACACAAGAATGTGCCGAAGTCCCGAAACCACCAAAATGCAACTCATGAAGACGCGTTTGTTGCTCCATATTTCATCAAAATCAGTTGCATACGAAGGAAACTATCAGATCATACTTACTTTTGAGTGGGAGCGCTTTCAACACGTTCAGTCATTGTTGTTGTTGTTCTAACCACGTGATAATGCACCTTGATAAATAGGTTACGGAAACTCACGACTAACATCACTTCGAACTACATCCGGGAAATCATCCTTGTTAGAACTGACAGAATTTGTCAGTTTGGCTTAAGTAACTGGAATGGATTTTGATATGCTAATTTTTCAACCAATCCAATTATCGCAAATGATGTTAAGACTAGTCCATTTATGAAGAAGGGGGTGTTTTTGTTCTCAAAATATATGAAAATTACTGTTAAAATGTGCAGATCCTGATGAGACGGCTCGTCACGATCTACACTGGATCACACTGTTTGTCAATACCACTATAGATGTATGTAGTGTTGGAACTATTAATAAGCAACATGGTGCCAAACCGACAAATTCCGCCAATTCCACGGTATGTTATCGCGTGATTTCCGAACGTTTCAGAAGTGACATAATCTTTGACGTCATTTCACAAGTTCTTTTTTTACAGTAGAATTTCTGGAAAATCTTCCAAACAAAGGAACACATTTTAATGATATATATCGCACAAATGACGACGGCTTACGTGTTTTATGGCTGCACAAGTTCTTTCTTTACAAAACCTGATAACTTTCACGAAGAATCTAGAACCAGTTGGTTTATTTCTTCATTTTACGTAAATTTTTATTTACATTTTTGGTTACAGATTATTGGTCAAAACGACATATACGTAATTATAAGATTAAAGCAAACTATACACAGAGGTTGTTACGTTACTGTCTGTTTCACGAAACCTGCCCAATGCTTACGGTCATATAAACAACTTTAAGAATGAGCTTTCTTTTTATTTCGTGAAATTTGGTCAAGTATTGATTACATTTAACATGCGGGAAGATGAGGTATATGACCTGTGTGAGGAGTTAAACAACATTTTGGAAATTGACCCAGAAACCTGGCTAGATAGCTTGGAAATGATTACGAAAACAAAAGATACATTTTGAAAATCGGTTCACTATTTCTGAAATTAGAAAACATTCCCCATATTAAATCCCCATACACGTCTTCACTCTATGTGGATTTAACAGGAGAAATTTTGTTTTCGTAATCAAATCAATATTGGATCAAATTTCACAAAATAAAAAGAAGGGTCATTCTTAAATTTTAAAAAAACATTGTTTTTGCATTGTTTATATAGCAGTACAATTTGGGCAGCTTTCGTGAAACAGACGTTGTGTATTAGCTGTGTCTTGTTACGCTGTAGGTTAGCGCGGAACACGGTGAAGTGAGACTGACTGGCGCATGCCTACCCAGACGGGCAAAGTTTCCAGAAGACGACACATCGGGATTGCGCGCAGCCGGATATGTATATCTCGCACCGGAAGTTCTGCACGGCCACACGTACAGGCCATGCGCAGACATATATGCTTTCGCATTGCTGTCAATTGAACTTATATCATTGACTACCGTGTTTGAAGTAGACATTTCAAACAGTTTAACTGACTTTATTAACACTGTCAATGCAGTACAGAAACTTACTGGTACAATCAATCGCTTAGAAGTGGCAGAGTCAACGAAGAAGATGTTGATAGCTTGTCTACACGGAATAAGGGAAACACGACCGGAAGTGACGTCATTATCTATGGAATTCAAATGCATCGATCACAAGCAGAAATCGACATATTCGTTACAAGGTAGTTTACGAGAAAGCTACAACTTGTCAATAGGCCTCCTCCTTGGCTACCGTAAGAAAAAATAATTTTAACCCTTAGAAGGCGGGAACTGAAAACTGTCGTCTGCTGTTGTAACTTATTTTATATTTTCTCTAAATAAAAACATGGTTTGGCAGCATTTTAGAATAATTTCCAATAGCATATGCTACTGTATAGGGTAAACTGTTTGTGTAATCGACTCCTCCAACAGCTTTATGTCATTAAATCCCTCGACGGGAGTATTTTGTGCTGACGGCACTCTTGTTTTAATTTGAAAACAATGTTTTCGTTGGTTTAAACGTGCCACGTTTAAACCAATGGAAACATTGTATTCTAATTAAAAAACGATGTCTAAACGATATGCAATCGTTCGTTTGTGGAAACAGGAACACATTCGGGCTGTACCTGTTAAGGTCACTAATTTTACCATTTTCATTCATCTAGGGAGGAAGGGCTCTTCCAGAAGGAGAAGGTATGGTATTTGTGCAGCTAGTACTTACTCATTTACAATAACACAATCGCTACATGTATGCACTGACCGGATACCCGCTAAGTGATAAGGCATATACAAAACATGCGCGGGCAACGGTCCAGATAAAAGCTAGGTAGGGAGGGCAGGCTTGTGTAATACTACTAAGGTACTAAAGGACACCTTTAGCACACGAAGGATCGGAAATTAACATTTTTTTATTATTTTTAAACGGCCCAAAAAGTCTAGGGACGGCGCCATCATAGGTAGGGTCGGGCTTCCCGCACCACGTGACTGTGTCTAGGCCTACAGTGGGGTCAGCGTGTAAGTGCACGCACGAACGAACACGACAGGTTGGTTCCAACCTGTCGTGTTCGTTCGTGTGTGCACTTACACGCTGACCCCACTGTAGCAATATCCAAACCTCAGCTGATTTCTCTGACGTTTCATTGGTCGAGCGACGTCACATGACGCCAGTGTAACGTAAGCAAGTATGCGTTATTTTTAACGAAAACCATTTTATAATGGCCCATCCTCTAGCATAAAACGTTAACTTTTAAATAGAATGCCTCACGTTTACAAGGTGTATGATCACGTGGTTACAACAACAACAACAATGGCTGAAAGTTTTGAAAGCTCGCCCACTCCAAAGTAAGTATTATTTGATATTTTCCTTAATATGCAACGGATTTTGATGAAGTATGGAGCATCAAACGGGTCTTCATGAGCTGCATTTGGATGTTTCGGGAGTTCGGCGCATACGTATGTCGTTTTTGCGAAGAATCTTCGCAAAAACGACATCAGTTTGGGCCACAGTACCGAGACTACCCAATGCAGCTTAACAAGGTGCGTTTGATGCGCCATATTTCATCAAAATCCGTTACATAATAAGGACAGAATAAAAGAATACGTACTTTGAATCGGAGAGCTTCTGGACATTTTAGTACTTGTTGTTGTTGTAACCACGTGATCAAACACCTTGGTTTAGCAGGATCGCCTCTGAATTCCTACGCTTTTCCTCGCCTCGCCCGATTAACCCAAAGACACTACTGTCTGTTTCACGAAACATGCCCAAACTTTACTGCCATATAAACAATGCAAAAACAATATTTTTTTTCGATAATATTAAATTTATCAGACTTTAAGAATGAGCCTCATTTTTATTTCGTGAAATTTGATCAAGTATTGATTTTATTACGAAAATTTATTTGTTTATGGGAATTTAAGATGTGGGGGACAGGAGGTGGAGGAACTGGGGGAGGAGCAAAAAAACACGAAAACTTTTGGAAATTGACTTCGAAATCTGGTTAGATAGCATCGAACTGATCTAACAAAGAAAACAAAGTTAAATTTTTAAAATCGGTCCACGATTTCTGAAATTAGAAACATTTCTCCATGTTAAATCTCTGTGAAGATGTCTATGGGGATTTAACACGGGGACAGTTTTATCGCAATAAAATCAATATTGGAAAAACTTTCACGAAATAAAAAGAAACCATCATTTAACCCTTACACTGCCGAATTAAATGTTGTCTCGTCTGCTGTTTATTTTTTATTTTCGATTTTACTCATTAAAAACATGGTTTGACAGCATTTTAGAATCATTTCCAGTGGATTTTAAGGTACTGTCAAACCATGTCTTTATTTAGAAAAAAAGGCAAAATATAAAGCATCAGCAGACAAGTTTCGTGCTCAGCAGTCTAAGGGTCAAAAGTATGTTTACAGAGTGCGTAACTGCAGCCATACACAGTGGTTTGTAGATTTTAGCAGAATATGTTTGTGCGATGGCAGTCTGAAACATCACGGAGGTGAATCAACATGTCCGCAGGTGCGCGTTCTTAGCGCCTCGACTCCGGTATTATTTTGTAGCATGACGTTCTTATTATTTAACCGATGTTGATGAACTAATGCTCACGCACCGCGCAAAAGTATGTAGTATGTAGTATCCTCGATCGCTGGCTATTTCATGGTATTTCCAGCCGTTTCCCCAAATACTTCGACACAGTTCTTCACTTCAGTGCTGGCAACTTTTATCACGCCAATTTCAGACTTTTCCTTTTTGTTGATTTGTTTGGGGAATTGGCTGAACTATCAGGTAAGGACCCGAATTCGAGGATACTACATAATTCTTGCTATTTACCAACATGTGGTATTAATGCTTGTGATCATTGTCTTTCTTATTAACATGTCTTATTTGGATTAAAAACTAACATGTGTGTTAAAGGTAAATACCCTCTCAGTAGGCACAACATGTTCTTAAAAGGAATTAAATAAGTGTATAATTGTGTCACTATTCCACCAGTTCTAAAACTTACGAGTGCCCGCTATGCAGATATAATCATTTAGTAATATATATTTTACTGATTGTGACGCGCGGTGGTATCAGGCTATTTTCAAATGCAAATGAGGCATGGTATTTTTTAAATTATTTATACTAATTAAATGCGTCACCTGAAAACAGACATATTTCGACAGATTATAATGTATGGTCATTGCACATCAACAATAAATACAGAGAATAAATAGTAATGTCCGTCAACATTTTAAGGTAACACATTTATCGCCCCTGATATCAGTGAGGAAATGTACGTCTGATATAAAATGTATAATAATGGAAATCAATGCGTCGGGTAATGGTAAATGAATGTTTATTTTCCCAGGAAATGTATCAGATGTCTCTGATATAAATAACAGTTTGTACCTACTGAGTGGGTATGTACCTTTAACTCCGACCTAATTGTTTATAACTCTGTGGTTATCTGTGTTGTTACTGTGGAACCCACGCTGAAGGTTTGGAGTAACTCGGGAATGGGATCAAGTTATTATACCCCCTGCATACAAAGTATGTCGACGGGTACACAGGTGCCAGAAAAAGAATCAACGATAATATCTAGTTTCTAATATAAATAACACTTATCATGCTTATACTAAAAGTGATACTGACATGCGATGTTTTTCAGTCACCTGTGGACTGGTATATAGCTTTAGTCATTCCCGCCGTCAGTGGGTGGTTGGTCGGGCGAACGCGACGGCGTAAATTAACGGTAGGGATTCCTCCTTCTAGGAATCACGATTTGCCTGGTTTGGCCCTCATGTACGTTTTTATCGTTGGCTCTTTTGTTATTTGGGAGTTGAATTGGGTTATTGCCCATTATAAAAGTAGTAAGATTATTACTGATCCTACTGCTTTTGGGAGGGGGCCAAGTGATTCTGGTGTGGCGAGGACCTGGCATCAGATCAAGATTATTCTGATTTCAAGGCTAAATATATTGTTTTTGTATTGTAAATATTCAGTTCTGATTTTCTCCCCATTTGTACATGTACCTGCGTTAAAGCCCGACTGGAGACCTGGTTTGGCCCTCACATACGTCTTTGGCATTTTGTATGTGACAGTTGAATTTGGTTATACCCCAAATGTGAGTATTACGATTATTCGTAATCCTATTTTAGGGGAAGGGGCCAAGTGACTTTGGTGTGGTATGGACCTGCCACCAGGTCAGGTTATTCTAATTTCAGGGCTGAATATATTGTTTCTCGATGTAAATATTCAGTTCTGATTTTGGAATTTTTCCCCCAATGCAGCAGGTTAAAACGGGATCGGGATCACGTAGCGAACATGGGGTATATGGATGCAATAGTCGTCCGCCCGTCTGTCCGTCCGTTCGTCTGTTCGTCACGTTTTCCATTATGCTATAAATTCTTTAGAGTATAACCGATTGGCCCCGATGCACATGTTTATTATCATCCATATCTTCATTGCCGACCCCACCCATGCTCTCCGTGCCCAATGTCAAAGCCAAATAACTTTGAAATTCCACAGTCAGTAGATGCGTACCCGTGTCTCCATTCCCCATATAACGTCTTTACTTTATGAGCGATTGGCTTGTAACTTCATGTGCATGTTTCTCACATTCGTATTATCATTCCCCACCCCCCACGCCCCCCCACGCCCAAAGTCAAGGTCAAATAACTTTGTAAATTCACATTTAATCTTCATTTTTTTCTGTAGTTTTTAAAAAAGAACTGATATGACCCTTTAAGCAAAATATTCAAATATAAGGTTCGACAATGTCACGAGGGAACTGTTTGAACACCAAGGCAGTAGGCCATAGCCAAATCAAACAGCCACGGCAAACGTTTACACACGGCTGGATATGATAGAACGTTATTGTTACATTTACCTCGGAAATATCGTGTAACGTCAGCATATATGCAGTACTTTCGGTGCTTTGATAATCTTCTCCATTCAATATTCCGGAGCCACAGTACACGTCGCGAACGTTGTGAACTGGTATGGTGACGTAATGGCGCGTTCTAGTATCGTTATGAGACACATGCATTACGTAGGTGTTGGCTTGGCCCCGAAATGAGCATTGTTTACAGCCATTATCAAACAGCACGCGCTGTACGTTTGAACACGGCTGTGAGCGGTGCAAACAACGACAGTCATGTAACAATATTTTGATAATATTGACAAGATTAGCGCCGGCGGTAGTGTAAAATCTGAGACTTCGTCTGTCACAAACAGAGACACTGAGCACATTGGTCGAACGGCCAGACCGCAGGTAGTCCGAGCTCACCAATCAATCATGCATGATGGATGGATGGATGGATGAAATAATGGATGGATGGATGGATGCAATGATGGATGGATGGATGAATGAATAAATGAAATAATGGATGGATGGATAAACTAGGAATTAATGAACGAACGAACGTACAAATCAATCAGCCAAATTAATTAATAATTCATTAAATTTAAATAAAATCTTATTGGGCTACACTGGTCGAAATAGCAGTGTGTCTCATTTGTCGTGCCTCGTTCTGAAAATAGATACTTTGTATACATAATACCGCGAACCATATCTACCGGAAATGTACAGGAAACTGAAATCTTCACACTAAAAACTGCTTGAGTGGAGAAATTGAGGTTTTAACATTTGCGACGAATGTAGACCCAGATCAGTCCGCGCATATGCGCGGTCTGATCTGGGTCTACAATGTTCGCAATTCAGTCAGTGAGATACACGTCATGCTTCTGAAAAAACAGTGTAGATCCGTGTTAGGTTGAATCAGTGCGTTAGCCAAGAATAAATAAACAGACTGGGCAGAATTGCCGTAACGTCAATTGCACACAAGTTTAACATAATTGTAGTATACTACAAACTTATGTGCATGTATTTTGTCGTTCTTAACAGTATTTGGACCCCCATCCCAAATTTGCAAAACGTTTGCAAGCCGTACAAGAATATCCTGATCAGCATGATCAGTACATGATCGAACTGCGTCATACGTGTGTCCGTATCGCTCCATTATTACAAAAACCCACGAATGTCCACACATATCAGGAGCTACACTGGTCGCAAAGTCCATCAATAGTACGAGTGCGACCAATTCATATCATATCTCAACTTCTTGATCATAACTTGATAAATTAACTTCAGTCCTTTCTATATACTCGTACGTAACGACAAACATGACTTTAGAAAGTTTGCCATCAGCGTAGTTACATATCAGCTCAGTCAGGGTACAGGAACTCGACAAGGTGGATGACATTCCCGTGGTGGATTACAGTGACAGTATACTAGGGGTGTCGTGCAGATAGTCAACTGCATTTCCGTGCATAGTTTCGAATGAACATGTACATGTACTATATAGGATTTATATTCAGTCGCAAAGACAATGGATGCATATGAGACACGCCATGTGATTTTGTACCTTCGGACATCTGCGTAATTGCAAAATTTACAATATTTTCCGTAGATTGCGTCAAAAGTTGACAAAATGTTCGGAGTACATGCGGAATTATATTCCGCATGCACTCTGACAATTTTGTCAACTTTTGACTTAATTTATGAAAAATGTATTAAATTTTGTAAACGTATTTAATGAAATTACGCAGATGTACGAAGGTACAACATCACATGGCGTGTCTCAATAAGCTACGATTGGGCGTACACATGCAATTGGCCCTCTGGAATTACTTTCGTTTCCAATGCAGTAATTCATCGATATTTATTTCGTAAAAAAAGGGATATCTTCAGGAACAGACGTCAGAAATTGACACAAATATCCCTGCACATGTAATATTTAATTTTACATTTTGCTGGGAAAGCAATGCCAATATTCGACGTTATTTGCGGACGACATAGCTGATTTTCGAACATATGTGAAGCACTAAGAGATAATTCTACAGCCGCCTATTATGGCATCGTTCGACAAATAAAAGAATGAAAAAACATTGAAAAATGTGTTAAATAACTGACTCTGACATTTTATTCTTGAAATACAGTGTAGAACAAAGTATATACAATAGCGTAATCATGACACCAGAAGCCAACGGTACGATTGCGATGCTTTGCCTTGCTGTTTTCATGGCGCTGGCCGCCGTGACCTACTTTCTCTACAGGTGGTACAAGGAACGGTTGCAGTCCATGGACAAGGCGGCGAAGGCCAACAAGGCGATGGTCAGTCGGACATTCTCCCGCTTCTCAGGCGTAGATGATGAACTGGTAATTCGAGGGGCGTACACAAGGTGGGGTGGGGGAGGGGGAGATGAACGTAAGATTGGTACATAGGTACCTTATGTGAGTTACCTTACTGTAAACTTTGAGTAAAGACATATAGGCGAGGGGCGGTGGGGGTGGGGCGGTATATGTCCCCCATAAACCGCTACTGACGTCTTCGCTGAGGCATCATTCAGTTATAAGTTATTGAAGGTACAATGGAAGCCGGTGTGCAAACAAACGGGTTTCTGTGACATTTCCCGACACAGTTATTACCAGTCTTTATAAAAAATACGTGGTCCATTGTTTATTGTATGTCATATTCTCAGCTAACATGCATTATTTAACTGATTTCGGGAAAACTATGTTCGTACGCGAAAAAGTTTCTGGAACTGGTTATTACACTAAATTGGTGCAAGGGGACATTTGATAAGTGAATGATCGCTTTATGTATTTGTATCAGCGTCAACGCGAGGACCCATGTTCCATTTTGACGGTATACAATTTTCGCACATCTCATACGCCCGAGAAAACTATGTGTATACGTGTAATTTTAAATTACGGCCCAGACATTTGTTCGTGTACACGTATACACATAGTTTTCTCGGGCGTATGAGATGTGCGAACATATATAGTTTTCTCGACACACATGTCAATTAATGCATAATTATTTTTGTTGGCAATATGTTTTACTGAATGATGCCTCTGCGAAGACGTTAGTAGCCGTTGATGGGGGACACATACCGCCACCCCCAATGCCTATAGATATGTCTTTGCTGAAAGTTTAAAGTAAACGTGAACATAAATACAAAATGTACCAACCTCGTGGTGCTGCTACCACTGGGCTCCGCTATTTTGAGACCCGTGTACCTTTTTGACTCCCATAAGGTACCCGTAAACCAATCTTACGTCCCCCCCCCCCCACCCCCGTGTACAATACGTATCTCACATGAGTGATGATTCGATTAGACATGTATTACATGCGTTTACTGATTTCATGACAAACGAGGATCATATTATTATTAAGCACTGACTTTATCGAAAATGACGTTTTGTTTCAAATGTAGTAGTATCATACATGTGACTGAATATCTATGCAAAGTATATCTGACCCAGTTCTTCTTAGTATATATTATAAAGAGCATTGAGTTGCCATCACCGACATTTTAGTTTGTACAATGTCATGCTATCAAACAGCTTCACCAATTGGTGCGGTTGACACGTACAGCAAATAATATGACAGAAAATCTAATACAATTTGGTGCAATACGTCGCAGATATACTTGACGACAACGTCCTATACATATTATTTCAGCAGACGACACAAACAGCTAGAGTTTTTCTACCATCACTCAACAAATATACAATGTACATTTTTTCAACGTGTAAACTGTCAAACTGATTCACTGTATATTATTAGAAGCACATCTGCCATAAGAAAAGCCTTGGTTACTCTTAGGCCAGTAGACAATAGTGACAAAACACTCAGATAACTGCTTGTAAGTCACTATAGTCTGTTTCACGAAAGCTGCCCAAATTTTACGGCTATATAGACAATTCAAAAACAATATTATTTTCGATAATATTAAATTAAAGGAAAATTTAAGAATGAGCCTTCTTTTTATTTCATGAAATTCGGTCAAATATTGATTTTATTACGAAAAATTGATTTGTCTATGGGAATTTAACATGGGGGAAAAAGAGGTAAAGCAGTGTGGGAGGAGTAAAAAAACGAAAAAAATTGGAAATTGACTACGAAACCTGACTAGATAGCTTGGAAATGATCTAACTAAGAAAACAAAAGTTAAATTTTGAAAATCGGTCCAGTATTTCTAAAATTCAAAAAAAATTCCCCATGTTAAATCCCGGGGAAATTGTTTTTTCGCAATAAAATCAATATTTGACAAAATTTCACGAAATAAAAAGAAGGCTCATTCTTAATTTTTCCTTTAATTTAATATTATCAAAAGAAATCTTGTTTTTGAATTGATTATATAGCCGTAAAATTTGGGTAGCTTTCGTGAAACAGACTATAGATTAGATGCAGTATGTATGGTAATACAGGTATTGTCCTTACTGTTACACAGGCATTGCTAAATACTCAAACATTTTAACAAAGGGTCAACAAACCCTTCAAATATCAGACTTTGTATATAAATTTGATGAAAACGATGCATAGCACAATGTTCCCTGATGTGTTCCCATCATGTTGCACCACATTTTATTAATGTGTTTGTCATTATTAGTGGTACGTCTCAAACGCCATAAGAGGTAAAACTGGCCGCTGTCTTGTACACACTAAGATGGCCGACATGGCTACTCTATGCACCATTTAGGATATAGTAAGAAGAGAATGTTCACATGCATGGTATGAATACATGTATGAGACACGCCATGTGATTTTGTACCTTCGGACATCTGCGTATTTTCATTAAATACGTTTACAAAATTAACAATATTGTTCATATAATTCCGCATGTACCCTGAAAGTTTTGTCAAATTTTGACGCCATTTACGGAAAATTACGGTTCCCAAAAAAATATATATTCAGCCCTGAAACTAGAATAACCTGACCTGGTGCCAGGTCCAAACCACACCAAAGCCAATTGACCCCTTCCCCTAAAAATAATATGATTACGAATAATCATATTACTCATATTAGGGATATAGTCAGATTCAACTCTCACATAGAAGAAAGCCAAAGACGTACATGAGGGCCAAAAACCAGAATTCCAGTCGGGATTCCGGTAAGGATGAATCCCGATCGTTAAAATACCAATCGCATGCTCCTACCTGCCACCCACGCTAGCTTAATAAATGATACGGATTATGCTGCCTAGAATCTGACATAATTCAACATTTCCATTACTAATTCTCTTGGTTATTACATGAACAATCCGTTATACTCCGGTATAAACCTGCGAGTTGGTATGTATCCTACGGAGCCCCGCAGGGGACATGGACATTTTGTAAATTAATTCGTTCCCACGAAATGACAATTCGTTTCCTCAATTTAACAATTGGTTCCCTCGAATAAACAATTCGTTACAAAGATATAAAAATTCGTTCCCACGAAATAACAATTCGTTCCCGTGGGAACGAATTGTTATTTCGTGGGAAGGAATTGTTAAATCGAGGGAACAAATTGTTAGTTCGTGGAATCAAATTGTTAATGGGAACGAATTGTGAAATTGAGGGAACGAATTGTTATTTCGTGGGAACGAATTAATAAAAATAAAGAATTCTACGTCCCCTGCGGGACTTGATTGTAATTTCCAAAAAATGAACCAAAACTAAACTGGCACCATTATTTATAGGAACGCTGTAATCAGTTTCATTCGGTTAAACTAATATTAAGAAAAGCTACAGTAAACGTATCTAAAAACATAACGACACGTCGTTAGGAAACCACGTGATCCCACACAAGGGTTGGACCTATAACGTATTGTGTTTAGTGTAGTAGTGATATGTACGGAAGCCCATTAGGGCCACTTCACTTTTTCTTTTTATCTTTTCTTGAATTTTCGAGATCAATTCTTGAATTTTCAAGATACTTTCTTGAATTTTCGAGAGCTTTTCTTGAATTTTCAAGATGTTTTCTTGAATTTTCAAGATCTTTTCTTGAATAAATGGAAATTAAAAAACAGTGAAATGGCCCTAATGGGCTTCCGTAGATATGCTACCGACCCCACATATTTTAGACGTTTCTGAAAAAAAGACAAAACGGTCCCGATTTCAGTCACTTTCACCATAAAACCATGTTTAACCACTTTCATGCTGAGGATACGCCATTATATTTGCTTCCATGCGCTCAGAAGTATATGTCGCGACCACCATTTATCCAAACGGTTCAACCGAGTGGTCACAACATATACTTTCATTGAGAAATAACGAAAATAAAATATTTAATAAATTTCATACCTGTAAAAGTGTATTCCGAAAGGAATGCGTTAAACTGGTTTGCAATTTGTTATATCCATCAAATCAAGTTTGCAAGCCAGAATTAAGTCATATTGACATAATAAAAAGCTTACCCTATCCAAGGTGCATGATCACGTGGTTATAACAACAACAACAACAACAACACTGGCTGAAAGTGTTGAAATCTTGCCCACTCCGAAGTAAGTATTATTTGATGTTTTCTTTAATATGAAACGGATTTTGATGAAATATGGCACAGCAAACGCGTCTTCATGAGCTGCATTTGGTCGTCGAGGGAGTTCGACACAGACTTATGTCGTTTTTGCGAAGAATCGATTTCGTGTCAACCGACAGAAGTTTGGGCCAAAATACAGATGCCACAAAATGCAGCTTAACGAGACGCGTTTGATGCGCCATATTTCATCAAAATCCTTTACGTAATAAGTACAATATAAAATAATACGTACTTTGAATTGGATGGATTCTGGAAGTTTCAGTACTTGTTGTTGTTGTTAGTACCACGTGATCATACACCTTGCTATCTAGTATATTCTGGTATTTTACGTGTAAGCACTTGCACTTGCGACTCGCATTTCTTTCAGATGTTACACGATCCCGATGTAAGCGACGAAGAGTTGATACGGGCCATTTCTCCGTCTGTACGAATCCGCATGGCAAATAACGTAGACGCGGCATGTGAGCCCAGCCGCATACCGACGGTCTCAGAGTCGTGTGAAGAGCCCAATGGTGAAGTGATTGGCTCCCAGTCAGAAACGGAGTCATACTTGGAGACAGCATTGTGAACGGACACTGGGAATACACATGGTGAATGGACACTACATTGTGACTGGAGATATTGTGGATGGACACATTCTTAGAGGCAGCATTAGTATATTTTCTTCTCTGAATCTGATCTTAAAGACCGGCAACAGTAGACCATCTCTACAATCTATGTCTGCGTACAGGCCCGCAGCGGTGAATAAAATAATGCCACGGCGGACATTTGAGCGGGGGCTCTGGGGGACCTCACTCAGAAAAAACATTCAACCTAGACCCTCAAAATGGTGTTTCCTGCGTTCTGGAGCCAAACTATTTTATTTTCATATCTCATCGTTGATAACATTTGTTAATGATCGCAAATCAAATCTACCTGTTTTGCTGTGACCTCCCAAATGTCCGGTTTACAGAGGTTCCACAGCATCATGAGTAAATAAGGCATTGACCAACGAATCGGACACAATGCTTTATTGATTGGAGTTTGGTGCGTGGTATGGTGTGCTCGAATGAATTCACTAAGCTTCGTACGATAAAAATGTTTGTACGTTCACTTTACACGTTAACCTGGTCCATTAATGCAACATCTTTTCATGCAGAGGTAATTAAATCTGAACAAATCCACAGAAGACTTCCCAAACTGTTGTACATTTTATTTTTGCACCTACGAACTTCGTAGTCGTACGAAGTTTAGTGAAACGGGCCTCTGGTACAGTAGTGTTCGAGTTTTTGTTCCGAGTTTACACATCGTGTTTTGGTTTGAGCCAAGTTTGGCTCTCGTTTGCCAGAAAACCATTTTTTGTGCTCTCTGTCCGTTCCCAGTTTTGCCTTCACTGCGCATGCACAGAGATACGAAAACGGTTAAACGTTTAACCGTTTTTGTATCAGTGCGCATGTGCAGTTTCGGGAAACCACATTTTGCGTGTTTGATGCAATACGCAGGATAATTAGAGGAAATGCTGAGTAATTGTCACAGGGCGAGAATACCTCAATGAAAACGGCATTTTCATTGGATACGAACATCAGAAAACGGAAAACGAGTTGAACTCGGTAAAAAGCGGGAAACCCCGTTTTCAGACATTTGCAAACGTGAATACAGTGATTTCAATGGCAACTAGAAATACAGTGGAACTTCTCTAAATCGGACACCAAGACAACACCTGTGATGTTAATTTTTGGTGGGTTTCTTGGTCATTTATCTCAGGTGATAATGTTTGTTCGTGATCGCATAGTACACAACTATGGTTCAGAATGATCAAATGCCCGATATACAGTAAAACTTATGTAAGCCGGAGTCCGGTTTGGAGAGGTTTCATTGTACAGGGACCGCGCATTTGGACCACGTTCACTTTTCGTTTCCTATGGGAACACAAGCTCAAACGCTAATGTACGGATGAATTCACACGTACCCTTCCACAACTGACGCAATGGGCCTTTTGCATCGCGGCAAGTCTAGAAGAAGGTGCGGTATCCAGGGCCGTACGCAGGAATTCATTTGGGGGGGGGGGTTGGGAGGGGGGGTTTTGGGCGGGGGGTTATCGACGGCGCGAAGGGCTAAACATTTTTTGGCACATCCACGCACACCTCGGTAGATTAACCCTTTCATCCCTAAGTAACTGGAATTGATTTTGATATGTTAATTTTGCAACCCAATCCAATCATCACAAAATGATTTTCAGACCAGTCCATTTATGAACATGGGATGGTTTTGTTCTCAAAATTATGAAAATTACTTGCAAAAAGTGCAGATCCTGATGAGACGGCTCGTCACGATCCGGCTCATCTGGGTCTACTCTTTTTGGCAATACCAATATACAGGCATGTGGTGTTGAAAGGGTTAAAGGTACACGCCCACTCAGTAGGCACATGTTCTTTATATCAGAGACATCATCTGAGACATTTCCTGGCAAAACAAACATTAATTCACCATTACCCCACGTATTGATTGACATTAGTATACATTTTATATCAGACGTGTGTATTTTTTGATGTGCAATGATCATACATGTACTTCAATATCTGCCGAAAATATTTTTCTTTTCAGGCGACGAATTTAATTAGTATAAATAATACTATCAGTAAAATAAATATATTGGAATAGTGACAGAATTATACACTTATTTTTATGTCCTATACAAAGAACGAAGAATATATCACCGTAAATGTAAATGAAAACTAGAGTACATGAATGTAAACAATATACGGTACTCCATGCTGTGTGAAAGTTATAATTTATTTTAAGTAACTTTCAGAGCACCCATAAAAGACATTTGGTGCGTTAGATATCATCAACATCCGTCCGTTTGTTAGGAAGATTTTAAAGAATATCTACTGTAAAAATGACGTCACATATTACGTCACGTCGGAAAATCGGGTTCGGAAACCACGTGATCCCACACCTTGGTTTAGGCCTATGAAAAACAATATGTGGTGCGGGCAGCCGTACAGGAAAAAAATAGGTAGGGAGGGTATGTTTGTTTTTTTTAAATAATACTAGACGGTTGTCTGTTCCAATATGGTGGAATATGTTCACTATTTGGTACTTAAATTATTGTTGTTGTTATTGCTGCAGATACACGGAAGACTAGAAACAAAATTGCTACCCCGCTCCATACCTCTCGCGAAACACCTACCATGCTTCTAACAAGCAATATATATCAGTATCAGGGTACAGGAGTGTTCTATTTGATCAGGAGCTACACTGGTCACAAATCACATAAGTCCCATGTATCCAGTCACACACACATATATGTTATTGTAGCTTCAATGTGAATTGTCGAGTTGACCAAATCACCCACATGGGTATACATGTAGTAGTAGTAAGGGAGTCAAAATGATACCACCTACCGTGATATCATTTATAACCCTCTATAATACCCCCACCACCCCCGAAAATCAAAAAATTGGTTAACGAGGAAAATTGGGTCTCCCGACAGCAAATTTATGAATTTTTGGAGAAAATAATTTTGAAAAGAGGGAGTCCCAATTATATTGGTAATTGACTTTTGAAAAAAGTCGAAATCATTCATGCAAGTACAATAGTTTATATTCCTCATTTTTCTATTCCGATATAGCTAATTTATTTCGCAGATCAGCAACTAATTCTACCAGCTCTAGTCTACCACGTTCACCTTTAGCCACCTGACAGCGTAGTTGCTTATGTCTACAAAGAGTTTGGGCACTAACGAATTTACAAGGGCATCTAGGGCATTGAAATTGTGGGGGGACACAAGGAAACTTTCTACGTCTCGCTAGATGCCTTCGTAGATAGTCTTTACACGTAAACGTCTTACAACAAGTCTCACACTCCATTATATATGTATATAACCTATGAAATTTATCTGTTCAATTGGACGTGAAAAAAACATTATGTAAATTTTTGACGTCCAATTGAACAGATAAATTTTATAGGTTATAGTAAAAATATATACAAAAGTATAATACAGAAAATATGATAACGCCAGAAACTAGAGCAGAAATAGAAAGTTTGAGAAGAGAAGCCGAATCTCTAGGGATTACTTATAGTACACGGTTGAGAGTTAGGGGGTTGACAAAGCTGATTAAATGCCACAAAGAATGAGGCGTTTTATGAAGCGGTTTACCCGCGCCTATAAAAGAGGGGCATTTACAAACCTCTCACTAGCGGATTGAAGTTGGTAACTGAATTCAAAAAGAAAGTATTGCGGAGTTAAGGGCTAGTGTAATAAAACCTTCAAGCACCAATAATTTGTCCCAAATTAGACACACAGGTGGCCCAATACAAAATAATAAGAACAAATCTCTCGTTCCCGCGATAGTGGAAAAAGGTGAAGAAATATTGGGGGCTCACGATGAAACATTGGAAAAGGTAGAAAATGGAAGACGGGTAGTTACATTATCCTTTCGTAAAAACATTAACATTAACGAGTCTGAACGCATGTCCGAGAAACTCGCTCCGTATCTAACAACCAATTTTTATTTGAGATATTCATATTCTTACAAGCTAGAACATATGGAGGAAATTAAAAATGGAAAACCTGTAACTATAATAATGCACAAAAATCTCGGTGGTAGCGAACCACTATCATCAATGAAAACCGTTAAAAAATGGCTGTCAAATAAGGAGCAAACACGAATAATGTCCGTAAAATAGACAGACCGAATACAAAGTGGAAGTTTGTAAGATGGGTAGAGGTTTTCGTAAAGCTAATACAGGGTAGTAGGGGAAAAGATTTGGGACTACAATCCAAAGAAGCAGCAGGAGGAGAACTTCCAGAATGGCTGAAGAATAAAAAAGGTATGTATTCTTTAGATAAGTATAATGACGACCTTTGTCTGTTCAGGTGTCTAGCTATGCATATGACAGATAAAAGACCCGACAGATGTACAGAAAAGGCGAAAGAACTTAGTAAGCAATATTTTGGTAGTAATGTGGTTTCACCCAATTCCTTTTTCAGATCTGAAAAAGGTTGAAGAGTTTTTTAAAATCGGTATAGAAGTATATCAACCCACCGAATGTAAACGTATGGTGGTTGAAAAAGGTACCAGCGCACTATAAGGCAATAGGTAATAAACCAATGACAATAGGACTGTTTAATAATCACGCATTTCTAATAAAAAAATAAAACCTTAAAAAAAAACCTATCTAAAATTTACCACCTGCGATAATTGCAAGCAGAAATTCACGAAAGCGAGTAATATGAAGAGACACGGACCAAAATGTATGAAAGGTGAGACAAAAGTAGTATGTGATGGTAATTATTTAGAGCGCCGCGTTCGTCGTTCGAGAAAGGCGTTCTACCCAAAAAAGTTCTAACAGTTATGGGGCGATCGATTGGATGTACTCTGTGGAAAAGCGCGAGGGAATTCACATTCACCACGAACAGTGTGGACACGGGGGTGAAAGATGGATTTTAGGAGCTCCAGTAGATGGATACTGTCCAGAAACCAATACCGTATATCAATATCACGGCTGTTACTGGCACGGGTGTGAGATTCATGCAAAACATAGAAAAGAAGAACGCGCATCCACTATGAGAAGAGATACACTTATTAGAAGAAACAAAGAATTCAACCTAGTAGTTATGTGGGAATGCGAATTTCAAAGAACTGGTAAAGACATAAAGATCGGTTGCGACACTACTCTTTATCCATATCAGATAGTATACGATTTTGAGGCATATCTCAACCCAGAATTTGAAACTCTCGGTAATAATCTAGAGTACGAAGCCGAGCACGTTCCGGTAAGCGTCAGTATAGGAGATAATTTCTCAGGAACAGTAACTCATATTTGTGATAAAGATCCCGCAAAACTTATAGAAAAATTCGTAGAAGATTTGAAAGTTAGGGGAAAAGCTATAAGAGAAGAAGTGTGGTCAAGATATGGGTTTAATACAGAACATTTACGTAAAAACCAAATCGCCAAGATCGAACAGTGGATAGAGCAAGTACCGGTTATAGGTTTTAACAGCAGTAAGTACGATATAAACTTAATAAAGAAATACCTAGTAGGCGAACTGGCATCAACAACAAAGAAAGTAATGGTCGGAAAACGTGCAAACGCAACAATATTTCTATTTACTCCAGAGTTTAGATTTCTTGATGTAATACTTTATCTAGGACCCGGTGTAAGTTACGATAGTTGGATAAAAGCCTACGAACGCAAAGGACAGAAATCTTTCTTTCCTTATGAGTGGTTCGATTCTCCAGACAAACTGGATTACCCAGGACTACCGGATATAGAGAATTGGTATTCCAAACTATCTGGGAAAATGTTAATAGATGAAACAGAATTAAGTAAATGTCGTAGAATTTTCGAAGAAAATAATATGGAAACTTTCAGAGATTGGTTGAAATATTATAACGATTTAGATGTAGCACCGTTCCTAGAAGCAGTGGAAAAAATGTGTGAATTTTATAAACACAGAGGTGTGGATATTTTCAAAGATGCGGTAACACTACCTGGAGTAGCTATACAATATTTATTGAGAGGAACCATTAAAGAACAAAAATCTTCAAAGACGATTATACCGGAGGATGCTCTATATGCACCAAAAGAAGAAACATACGAAATGATGAAGGACGCTCTAGTTGGCGGTCCATCAATAGTATTTACACGATATGCAGAAGCTGGTGTTTCAAATATTAGAGTGGGTTCCAAACCGTGCAAGGCTGTTTTGGGGTACGACGCAAACGCGTTATATTTATCTACGTTAAATAAAGAGATGCCGTGTGGGAGAGAAACTATACACCATATAGATACCCCACATAACCCTAAATTTATTAAAAAGTTTTGTAAAAGAGTTTTATCTCGAGACTGGTTTGGGTTTGCGGAGGTGGATATAGAAGTTCCACACAACTTAAAAGATAAGTTTTCTGAAATGTCCCCAATATTTATAAACAGAGAAGTAGAGGTTGATGAAGTTCCCACACAGATGATAAAATATTTGGAAGATACTGGAAGAACTAGAGGAAATGGAAGAAAATTGGTGGGATCTATGTCGGCCACCAAAGTATTGCTGTACGCGCCACTGTTGAAATGGTATTTAAAACACGGCCTAGAAATAACGGGAGTTCATCGTGTTATAGATTATATTAGTGGTAAACCCTTCGAATGGTTCGCAAAAGAAGTTACAGCCGCAAGACGAACAGGCGATGTAGAACCAAATAAGAAACCAGTAGCCGACATAATGAAATTATTAGGAAACTCGTGTTGTGGAAAAATGATAGAGGCAACTGAGAGACATTTAAATACGACATATACACAAAACGAAACCTGTGTTGACAAAGCATTAAGATCTGCATTCTTTGACGATTTGGAAGAGATAGGAGATGCGTACGAAATATCTTCAAGAAAACCCAGGTGTGCGGTAAAGAGACCATTCCATTGTGGAATAGCGGTTTATCAACTAGCTAAATTGAGAATGTTGGAATTTTACTACGAATTTCTTGACAAATACGTAAAAAGAGAAGACTTTGAATTAATACAGATGGATACGGATAGTATGTATATAGGAGTTAGTGGAAAAACGATAGAGGAATTGATTAGACCTAACTTACTAGACAGGTTTGAAAAAGAAAAAAAGAAATGGTTGGCTTGGGATAAATGGAGCGAAGAGAGCCCGGACTTTTCAAAATGGAATTTAGCGGAGATAGGGCGATAGCGTTATCTAGGTAAGTGTTATTTTGTAGAAAAATTCATTTTTATTATTATAAAAACTCTGCGAAAGGAATGTCCAAGAGAACTAACAATTTAAATTGGGATAGATATAAACGAGTACTAAGTGAAACTACAGAAGATGGAAAACACATTATAGATGTAGCACAAAATAGGGGATTTAAAATGAAAGACGGTGTTATGAAAACGTACTGTCAACAAAAATTAGGACTCTCGGCATACTACGATAAAAGACGTGTGTTACCAGACGGAATACATACGGAACCTCTCTAATGATTTATTTAATAATTTTGAAAAAAATTAAGAAAATTAGCAATCTAAAGACTCTGATGATCCGGGGGTAGCTGGGTGTCAGAAGGCACCGCGAGAAGTTCTTCGCGAACAAACCCTCGAGATGGCCCATCATCCAAATAGTAGAGCACGGGCTCATCGGGCTTGGTAATAGATCGATCTAGATGATATACATTGAGAGACCACACAGGATCAGTCGCGCGGCGGCTGCCACCTTCGAGCTCTCCCGGTTGATAGAGGTACCGGACGTCAATATCCGATGGAAGCCGTTGCTCCTCTAAACCAACGGGTCGCCCGCGCGAGACGGCAGAGGGCTCGCTCGTCACCCTTTTAAACTTGATGGCATCTACGGACTTCTTACCTATCAATCTGGTCACCTCTCCGTTCAGTGCGGAGACCACGGCGCGCAGTCTGGCCACCCACTCGGTCGATCGCGAATGAGGGTCTACAAGTTCTTTAGCGTATTGGTGTCCGAACAGTCTCTCAGCCAGGGTTCGATTGAAGCGTTCCACGATCCCCTTGTCCCGGTGGATTTTGATGCGGCCGCGTCTGATAGAAACTTCGTGCTTAGACAATAGATGAGAGACCGCGCCCATGAACTCGCGGCCGGGATCGACCTGGAGAAGATTCGGCCATTTGAGAGGCTCCTCTTATATATTCGGGAGAGAGCCTCGGCCACCTCCTTAGACTCTTTAGTGGCCAACGGCTCAGCCCCCTTATAACGACTCGCTACGTCAACGACTGTCAGCGCGTACTTGTACGTCTTACGACCGACGCGATCGTGAGGGACAAACAGGAGATCCGCTTGGTGAACTTGGTTCGGTACCGGCACGTCGAATTTTGGGCGCGGAATATTGTGAGGCACGGGTAAATAGATCTGCCAGATGGCCTGCTTCTTGAGCCATTCCTTGACAGCGTTTCCTGAAACCTTGGTCGCCGCCGCGAGGTTCTTGATGGCAGCGAGTCCCTTCCAGTAGCCGCGGGGGCTATAGTACGTGTTCGCTAGCTTGCGCGTTAGGCGAACCGATAGTTTGGTATTAAGTTTGCGCGTGTTCATCGTATGCGATGTATTCTAATATATCTGACAATCTCCAACATGCCCTCGCCAGATCGTCCGGTAACTGCGTCGATAATAATAAACCTTTGTTGGAAATACAATCGCGATTGGGGGTTAAGTTCTGAAGGAAATTGGGAAAATCTAATCCCCCAGGATTGGTGGAGGAATCTAACATCCGCTTTGCGAAAAGAAAAGGGTGGCCACTTTTTCGTCCTCCCGCCACGTCTCGAGAGAATCTCGGGCCAGACGAATCATACCCTTTGCACCAGCTATGCGGTGTTTAAGGGCAGTGTAGCCTACATCGATCATAGCAAAATAAAGTTCGTCAACTGACATCGTTCTATATATATATATTTATAAAAAAATTATTTAAAATAATTAATTGAAAATCTCGATTGAACTATAAGTTAGCCGACGATACCCACCACACCCATTCCCACGACGATGAACGCAGATTCTCGCGGTCTTTTTGGGGCTCTGACGGTACATAGAAATCTGAAAGTTGGGGCTCGCGATCCAGCGGCGCGAGACTTTTCTGCGGATATGCCAGCGCGTACTCGCGGTTGGCTTCTTCAACGTTCTGAAAAGTTTGTGCGGCGTGATTTTCGCGGCGAAGGTCTTCATTGACCCAGTCAAGATGGGCGGTTCGTTTTTTCGACCACGCTTCCTTTGCGCTATTGAGTTGTTCTACAGCTAAATCGTGACGCTTACGCTCCTCATCCACGTTCGAGCTTCTCATTTTAGAGAATATAAAGTTGCTACCGCTGAACGCCAATGCGTTTACAAGCGCACCACCTACTATTACTGCAATTGTAGCCATTTATTTCCATATATTAACTGGTAGAATTCCAGCTTTAACTAGATAATCTCAGGTCCAAACTGCGGCCGCTACATCTAAGGTCGCGAGCCCTACGTCTCTCGCAGTAAAGTCCAATTTGGGAGCGGATCCTCCTAGGGCCATCTTTGATAGTCGAGCATACCCGATACTGAAACCCGATATCACCACGGCGTGATAAAGCGCATTCACTAACATTTTACCATCTTGTTCAGCCATTATAATTATTGCATATAAAAAGGGTGACGGGAAAATAGCCGAATTTCTGAAAGAGACCAGGTCGGGGGTTGAGGGGGTCCGAGAAGACCACAAGGAGGCCATTGCGGAGGCCTATGTGGCGTTGCGCTCAGAGGACTCTCTCAACAGAGAAGCGGCACTTAGTGAACTAGACGAAAAAATAACCAAATTTCGAAAAGAGGCCCGGTTGGGGGTTGAGGGGGTCAGAACGGGTATTGAGAAAGCCCGAGAAGACCACCAGGCAGACCTTACGGAGGCTTATAGGGTGTTGCGCTCAGAGGACTCTCTCAGAGAAGCAGCGGTTGGTGAACTAGACGGAAAAATAACCGAATTTCGAAAAGAGGCCCGTTCGGGTATTGAGAAAGCCCGAGAAGACCACCAGGCAGCCCTTGCGAAGGCTTATGAAGCGTTGCGCTCAGAGGACTCTCTCATCAGAGAAGCGGCGGTTGCTGAACTAGACAGGAAAATAACCGAATTTCAAAAAGAGACCCGGTCGGGTGTTCAGAAAGCCCTAAAAGGCCACCAGGCGACCATTACGGAGGCTTATGATGCGTTGCGCTTAGAGGACTCTCTCAGTAGAGAAGCGGCACTTACCGAACTAGACGGAAAGATAACCGAAGTTTCCGATAAACTGAAACATGATCGTATAGCCGCGACCAAAGCTCTTGAGGAGGCCTCTTATAATATTCGTACTGAGGCATATAACGCAAACAGTGCGCTTGCCGGAATAGTGCGAACAATGAAAACGCTAAAACGTGCCATCACAGTTTGGGCTGAGAAGCGGGGCCCATTGGTTGAGGGGCACTATGAATATTCGTTCAGTGCCAAAGCGAGTAATAAATGTGGGGGATACACTATGACAGCCGCAGGTGAAGTTATCCAAATGGCGGTCTGCTCGGTTAATGGTAGTGGTAAACCTGTGGGCGCGGTCGCGATAAATATTGTAGTAGATGGGGAAGTTGGAGTCACTAAAATCTCTGGAGATAGTTCGACGGTGGTTTCGTTCTCCGGTTATGATCGAATTAGACTTTCCAAAGGTAGTGTTATTAACTTTGTTACGAAAATCGGTGACACAGAGAGTTCTTCCACTATTGTCTCGTTGTTAATTGAACTTATTTTGTAAATACTAATATATTGAAATAAATTTGTAAAATTTAAATATGAACGAATCAACGCTTCCAATTGTCAATACCACTCCATCAACACTGTGTACAATTAACGAAAGAAGTTCAGATTGTAGGTTGAATAATATCGTCGCTATGCAGGATATTTTAGTTAGAGAATATACAAATAGAAAAAGAAACGCTAAAAAATATAGGCGTGCGGTGAACATGGCTGAAGTATCTAGCACGGCTCTGGCGAGTGTTTCTGTGTTGTGTGGGGCGGGGACAGCTGCAACTATATCCACCACATGTGCGGTGTCGGCCGTTTCTGGGTTGTTGTGTATGGTAATTAGGGCGTCGGGTGGAAAACTCGAGAAAAAATGTAGAAAACATGATAGAATATACATGAAAAATACCATCGACGTTATGGTGTCCAAAGCGTTGGCCGATAAGAAAATATCAAATTTAGAGTTTGAATCCGTGGTGGAAGAAATGGGGAGATATGAACAATTAAAAAATGATATAAGAATCAAAGCGCGTGCCACCATGCCCAAGATTGAGTGTACTGATTGGGATAAATTTAGGGAAAAACTTGGAGATAAAGTCGGAAGAAATGCTACAGCACCATTGTGATATTTTATAAAATAATTAATTTTAATTATAAAATTAATTAAAATTAATTATATTGTCGCAGTAAACAATTTATTAATTAATTTTAGGAAAATTATTAACAATTTAAAAAGAAAAAAAATAATTTTTTTTTTAGCTTCCACCGAGGCTTGAACCCACGCCAGCAAAACCCTTCTGGGTCCACCCCGCTAAGCCTTCATTCTCATTGATTCATTCATTCATTCTTTTCTTTTTGGCTTAGCGAGGTGTATGTAGCTACCCGTACTGCACACCCCCATCTTTCGGCTGATCTAGGAACCAGTGTCGAAAGTCTAGGCAACCTTGGAAGTGTCAGCACGGGTGCACTGAGCGTTCATTTTTCGTCAAGGGGCGTCCCCCAAGACAAAGTATTGTTGTTAATTTTACATATATTAAGCTAAAACCGTGTTGTGCAATACCAATATTTACTCTTTTTTTATTTGCTTTGTATAATAAGTTGTTTTTTGTTCGTTTTTTAATTTAATATATAGGTTATAACGTTCTAAATTATTAAAAGTAAAATTAAAAAAATAAAAAAATAAAAAACATGCCAACCAATCACAATGTAAGAAATACTTCCGGAATATTGATAGCGGGTTGTGTAATACACACCCACGTGTGTGTAGTATATATTACAGTGTGTTTATGTTTCATTCCGGAATATCGATAGCGGGTTGTGTAATACACACCCACGTGTGTGTAGTATATATTACAGTGTGTTTAGTCATCCCGGAAGACGTAATCGTGTAATCTCTCTATAAAATGGACACTTAATATACGTCTAAGGTAGGACACATAATTTGCGTGTTTATAAAACGTGTAAGTGAAACATTGTCGTCTGCTTGGTGTTGTGATTACAATATAAATTTATAAGTGATATCGTAGAAATGTACGTTCGTAAACGAATCGTTGGGTTTTAATAGTTTTATATAATACGCCTTAGTTTCATATCCGATACGCATTATCTGTCTTAATGTTCGTATTTGCCTCTTGTATAGTTGACATAATTGTCGGTATAATATTGTAAATGCAACGTTTTTGTCGGAGCGTAATAAATTACGCTGGTATTTCATATATTCGATATCGCCTAGTGTTCTCATTTTATATATTTATATACATGATTATAACCCCCGTATTCTTCGTAAACTTCTTCAACACAGCCATTAAAAACTTTCAATTCCAATTGTATTGTATTATCCATTTTCTCTTTTATATTGGTACTTGTTTTTTCTGTTCAATTGGACGTGAAAAAAACATGATGTATTTATGACACCAATATATACTTTCAAAAGTCAATTACCAATATAATTGGGACTCCCTCTTTTCAAAATTATTTTCTCCAAAAATTCATAAATTTGCTGTCGGGAGACCCAATTTTCCTCGTTAACCAATGTTTTGATTTTCGGGGGTGGTGGGGGTATTATAGAGGGTTATAAATGATATCACGGTAGGTGGTATCATTTTGACTCCCTTACTACTACTCATGTAGTTTAACCTTAAAAAGCTGTGTCGTCGCATTTTCTCATAAAACATGCTTTTACATATACAGTGGAACCTCTCTAAACCGAACAACCTTGCGACATCGATGTGTTAAATAATGACCGATTTCACTGTCAAATATCAGTGGTCATGATTCCAATGTACACAGACATATGTTCCAGTGCTCTTACATCGGAATTACACTGAAACATCTCTAAACCGGACACCATGGGGGCCTCCAGGGTGTCCGGTTTAGAGAGGTTCCACTGTAATAACGTTGTCATCACTTCCAATGATAATGATTCCAAAATACCGCACGGCCATGTTTCATTAAGACAAAAACACAGAACATGAAACAACAGCAGACGGCAAATTCCGGGGTCCTGGGGCCCGTTTCACTAAACTTCGTACAACTAAAATGTTCGTAAGTGTAAAATTATTGTAGCAGATGATTTTATTGCCATTATATGTATTTTATTCGCATTAAACTATTTATCGCCGGTGGTCTCATTGTTGTCAATTCATAGTATTTCCCGTAACATGTATAATCTGAAACAGACTATACATTTAGCTTCATGCGACAAGTTCGCCTTTGGTATTACCATAGTTGGTAATGTCCGTCTGCCCGTCATGACTCGTTTACTTTTAGTATCTAATGCTGCCATATTTGGTAATGTCGGACATTTCACTCCAGGCTTGGAGAGTACGTCCACCCGCTTGGCTTGTTGGCTAATTCTGATTGGCTAGTCCACTTCCCGCCGTTTTCACTGCGCGCGCTTCGTGCGCGTATGTATGAGCATTCCATCGTAGATTCTTTCACTCTGTATGGAACGTTTCACGAGAATACTTGCGACGAGAGAGATAGACTTTGGTCCTGAGATTCGGAGATTCATATCATCATAATATAAGGTATTACATTGTAAAAGTGTTCGCTTGGTTGTATTGTGTCATATTCGGTTACGTTCTTCGCGTATTTTGACCTATTGCTATTTATCCGTTTACGCTGTTGCATTTACCCGGTTATGCTGGTCGCGCATTATCTCCCCAATCCGTCCCGCGTATTCTAAACATGCACTTGCACTTACCGAACCAATTGCAGGCTAACCCTACCTACCATGTGAGTGAGCTGTAACGAATGCGTTTGGAAAGCCTCATAGACCACATCTAAGGTTCGTGTCAGTTCGTATCATGTGAACTGGTTATTATTCGTAAATACATAAGCTTACCGACGTCTAAGAACAATACGAATAGCACATTGTAAATAATGTACTCTATATCTGGTATACATGTAGTCCGAGTAAATTAGTCTAAGGCGCATTTCTATATGTACCTGTTACACTGCCATTCATCTGCGTGATACAATACATCATGCGTTACAACACCGAAACTGTAACCGTTTCGTGTATTATAGTATATGTTGAAACCGTGTGCATCTAACGACGTACATTGTCCCAACATATACCAGGTATTGTACTTGCCGATAAGTAAATATCCATGCTCGATATTTAGTGTATTCATTGTATATTTCAGAGGCTATATTATTCCATTCACAACCATGGCAATAAACTGGTTACCGGCGATTTGGATTTCGTGGTCCATTACCATCCATCAACGGATATAATCGAACTTACGCCCGTCAGTTTGTTAATACCACAAATTGACCCCGGCCACATTGGAGCCCCCAGTGAGGATCGGACTCACGACCCCTGGTTTACTAGATACGCCATGGTCATCCCAACAAAGAATCAAACAGCGAAAACTACAGCGGAAGCATTTTTCAACAGCTTTGTAGTACATTATGGAATACCGACCCGCATTCACAGTGATCACGGAGCACATTTTTAAAGTGAGTTGATCAAAGAACTATGTGGTTTGACGGGAATGAAGAAAAGCAGGACATCAGTGTATCATCCCATGTCCAACGGTATGACGGAAAGATTCAATAGAACATTAATGGGGATGCTAGGAACATTGGAACCTCATCAGAAACAGGACTGGAAGAAATGCATAGCGCCACTAGTACATGCATATAACTGTACCAGACATGAAAACACCGGCGTTTCACCCTTTGAGCTGATGTTCGGTCGGGCACCAAGGTTACAAATAGACTTAGTGTTTGGAACTCATCCGGAGTTGGAGAAACAACCACAGTCGGAATACATACAAGGCTTGAAACAGAAACTCAAGAACTCGTATGATCTCGTTCAGAAAGCAGCAGAAGGAGCAAGAGAGAAACAGAAGAAATATTATGACCAGAAAGCCAGAGCGTCAGATTTAGGAATTGGAGATAAGGTACTGGTGAAGATTTTGGCACATGATGGTAAACATAAGATAGCGGACAAGTTTGAGGACGAGGTGTACTTGGTGATGAATAATCCAAACAAGGACATTCCTGTGTTTGTAGTGAAATCAGCTACAGGAAAGTAAAGAACATTGCACATAAATCACTTGTTACCGGTGGGTACATTCAACACCGAAAGGCCTGTGCCTGTACCTCGACGGATACAGAAGCCGACAGCCAGTGAGCCACTTGAGTCTACACAGACGCAATATGAAGAGGACACTGGGGCAACTATGATGGATAATGAGCAATCATTACTCGATAACAATGGCGCCGAGGAAACGGATTCAGAGGAAGAGCGTGTTGACGTGACATATTTCACCTCAGAAGCCGTAGGGGACGCCCACGGTTCTGAACATCAGGGGGAAAGTTCAGATACAGTGTCTGAAGCGGAAGCTGAAGCAGAAGCTGTAAATGTGCCACAACCAATACCGCCAGTAACAGTACCACGAAGATCTCTGAGAGCAAAGAAGAAACCCAAGTGGCATGACACTTATCACATGCAACAGACAGCTACCGGAGATACAATCAACAAGAACAATGCATTGCAGTTGTTAACAAGAGTTCTTAACACAATGGACGCACTCATGGAGTAGTCAATATATATATTCGATGTGTGGAATGACGAGACGTCATTCTGAAGCCAGGGGAAAATGTAGCAGATGATTTCATTGCCATTCTATGTATTTTATTCGCATTAAACTATTTATCGCCGGTGGTCTCATTGTTGTCAATTCATAGTATTTCCCGTAACATGTATAATCTGAAACAGACTATACATTTAGCTTCATGCGACAAGTTCGCCTTTGGTATTACCATATTTGGTACTGTCCGTCTGCCCATCATGACTCGTTTACTTTTAGTCTCTAATGCTGCCATATTTGGTAATGTCGGACATTTCACTCCATGCTTGGAGAGTACGTCCACCCGCTTGGCTTGTTGGCTAATTCTGATTGGCTAGTCCACTTCCCGCCGTTTTAACAGCGCGCGCTTCGTGCGTGTATGTATGAGCATTCCATCGTAGATTCTTTCACTCTGTATGGAACGTTTCACGAGAATACTTGCGACGAGAGAGATAGACTTTGGTCCTGAGATTCGGAGATTCATATCATCATAATATAAGGTATTACATTGTAAAAGTGTTCGCTTGGTTGTATTGTGTCATATTCGGTTACGTTCTTCGCGTATTTTGACCTATTGCTATTTATCCGTTTACGCTGTTGCATTTGCCCGGTTATGCCGGTTATGCTGGTCGCGCATTATCTCCCCAATCTGCCCCGCGTATTCGAAACATGCACTTGCACTTGCCTAACCAATTGCAGGCTAACCCTACCTACCATGTGAGTGAGCTGTGACGAATGCGTTTGGAAAGCCGCATAGACCACATCTAAGGTTCGTGTCAGTTCGTATCATGTGAACTGGTTATTATCCGTAAATACATAAGCTTACCGACGTCTGAGAACAATACGAATAGCACATTGTAAATAATGTACTCTATATCTGGTATACATGTAGTCCGAGTAAATTAGTCTAAGGCGCATTTCTATATGTACCTGTTACACTGCCATTCATCTGCGTGATACAATACATCATGCGTTACAACACCGAACCTGTAACCGTTTCGTGTATTATAGTATATGTTGAAACCGTGTGCATCTAACTACGTACATTGTCCCAGCATATACCAGGTATTGTACTTGCCGATAAGTAAATATCCATGCTCGATATGTAGTGTATTCATTGTATATTTCAGAGGCTATATTATTCCTTTCACAACCATGGCAATAAACTGGTTACCGGCGATTTGGATTTCGTGGTCCATTACCATCCACCAACGGATATAATCGAACTTACGCCCGTCAGTTTGTTAATACCACAAATTGACCCCGGCCACATTATGATGGTCTGTAAATTTCACATTTAACAATGTTTTCTTTTAAACAATTATTGGATTTACATTTATTGAAATTTCTAGACGATCCTAAATTTGCACTTACGAACATTTTAGTCGTAAGAAGTTTAGTGAAACGGCCGCCAGTCTTCCTAGGGCTAGTGAAGAAAAGATGGGTGGCATGTTTTGCTGTTAGATCAGTTCCATGTGAGATAAAAGATGTGATCGTGATCATTTGATCACTCTTCATAATTGCTGGATTCAATTGGGCAGAAAACGAAAGTGCTATGTATGTTATGTGATTTACGTTTGCAATATAGAAACTATTAAATGTTCATGCCCACTCAGTAGGCACAAACTGTTCTCTATACAGATACATCATCGGATACATTTTATGGCAAAATAAACATTGATTAACCATTGATTGTGGCATTATTATACAATTGTTTATATCAGACGTAAATTTCCACACTGATATCAGATGCGATAATCGCGTTTCCTTAAAATGTTCACGGACATTACTACTATTTTTTATTTTTTTTTGATGTGCAATGATCATACTTTATAATTTATATAAAATATTATTTTTTTCAGGTGGCACATTTAATTAGTATAAATAATTAAAAAATATCATCCCTCATTTGCATATGAAAATAGCCTGATACCACCGCGAGTCACTATCCGTAAAATAAATAGTATTAAATGAGTATATTTGTATAGCGGGCACTCGCAATTTTTAAAACTGGTGGAATAGTGATACAATTATACACTTATTTAATTCCTATAAAGAACAGCTTGTGCCTACTGAATGGGCATGTACCGTTAACCCCAAAAATGTGGGAAACGTATATTTGCAGCCATAATACGTTATAGTCAGCATACCTTTGTGAAGACGGCATATGATGTGCCTAAGTTATATGGGTGTTCAAACTCCCAAAGCTCTACATCTGAACTGTGTCTTGATATACGGATATTACATTGTAAGTTGCGTAGCGCCGTTTTGAGAATATTACGTTCAGTATGGACATTCCCTTAATGCTTAATATGCCCGACATCGATAGTTATCACAATGGTATCCTGCAATTTCTGGCAAACCTAAAACCAAACAAAGCAGCAGGACCGGACTATATCAAACCCATCATTCTGAAAGAACTTAAGTGACCCAGCTAACTATAGGCCCATTTTTCTCTAACATGCATAGTATGCAAAATGCTAGAACACATAGTAGCATCAAACATCACCCGCCACTTTCAAAATCACCAAATACTGTATGATCTCCAGCACGGATTCAGAGAAAAAAGGTCATGTGAAACACAGCTTCTACAACTTGTGGAAGAACTATCGAGAAATGTTGACCATGGCCAACATGTTGACATATGATCTTGCTGAATTTCAGCAAAGCGTTTGATAAGGTAAGCCACCCTAAGCTTCTATACAAACTGCACGAACATGCTGTCAGAGGACATGCATATAACTGGATCACAGCTTTCCTCACTGGCCGGACTCAATCTCACATAATTGGAGGTGAGGAATCAGACTTGGTAAATGCCACATCTGGGCTACCACAAGGCTCTGTACTCGGACCGCTGCTTTTTCATGTGTGCATAAATTACCTACCGGAGGGAATCACATCTCAGGTTAGGCTGTTCGCGGATGACACCGAAGTATACCCTACAATTGGCAGTACATCAGAAAGCCGTACCCGCTAGACAAACTAAAAAAGTAGGAAGCAGTGTGGGATATGGATTTCAATCAAGGTCATACATATAAATAGGTCCAAGCACCCTGTCCTCTCCAAGTACACACTTCATGGCCAAGTCCTGGAAGTCGCAGACCATGCCAAATATATTGGTGTAAATATCAGCTCCGATCTTTGCTGAAATCACCACATAGACAAAACAGTTACCACAGCAGGTAAGACACTGGGCTTCCTGAGACGCAACATAAAGACAAGCCATGAAGGTATCAAGGAAACGGCATACAAGACACTAGTTCGAATATGCCTCCACACACACAGCACATTATCAGGAAGGTGGAAATGGTTCAGCGCCGAGCTGTCAGATGGGTAAAGAAAGCATTACTCATGATAGTGTAACCCAAACGCAAGACAGCCTTCCCAGCTGGCCATGTTCTACAATGTTGTGTACGGACTTGTAGCTGTACCACTCTCTGAATAGCTCGAGCGTCCCATAAGAATGACACGAACATGCATCCGCTCTCCTTCCGTCGACTATACACCTCTGCCAGTTACTACAAATTCTCTTTCTTTTCAGTCACCATAGTCTTGTGGAATATATTACCCGGCAATCGTGTTATGCTTCCCAGTTTGGAGAGCTTCAAACTGGAAGTGTGCAGGATAAATCACGCTCATCCATAAGAGCATACCACTGTTTTGAACCTGTTTTAACTCATGATAATAGCTGACCTAATCTTCAGGGCCCGGTTGCTCAAAATATTCGTTAGCTTAAAGGACTGTTAGCCTAACTGAACTGTTAAATCCTTAACGGACTGTTAACTACCAATCCGTTAAATATTGGTTGCTGAAAACATTTTAATGGATCTGTTAACTTTTAATTGATGGTTAACCATACAGTTAAAGAATAAACACACCCCACAATGCACTGTAACCACTTCCCTTTCATGTACAGTACACTCTGGCTGCCATAAAAGCAGAAAAGAATAGAGAAAGACCGAACAACCGGTCCATTAGCGAGATAACTCTTCTAACAACATTGTATGAGGACAATATAGCTGTCATAAATGATAGGCATGGGACAAATGTCACGAACAAGAAGAAAAATGCTGTGTGGGAAATAAGTTCTCTTGGTGTGCCACACAGAACAGTGGAGAACGTAAAAATCAAATGGTGGAACCAGCAGAAGACTGCGAAGAAAGAGTTTTGTTCCAAGAGGAAGAGCCTATGTAGAACTGGCGGTGGTCCCCGGGTCCAATCTCCATCACCGACGTCGAACGTGATCGAAATGTTGAGCGACACTGTTTTTGCCCAGTCTTTCTGGCGTACCTGGGGGAATCGAAACCTTTGTTTTGGAAGGTATATGTAACTCACAGTGAGTGAGCATGGGGTCAGTTTCACTAAAATTCGTACGAATAAGAAGTGTTCACACATTGTCTACACCATATCACGGAAGCTCTACACCGTGTCGCAATACCGCCAGTTGAAGTTAAATTAACTTAAACTTATTCAAATTAGTAACAATCTATTACATAAAAAAATAGTTGTGCATATGTCATAGGATCATTGAATTTGTGTCTTTCATGTGAATGTTTTCATTTAAATGTATTTCAGATTATCAATAAATGTTAAACATAATGTGTTGTAGTTTCCATGTTTCTCCAAAACGTTCTGTATACTCTTAATACATGTACTTCGTATGGCCGATAGCTTGTCATTACGCGGCGGTTTAGTAGCGCGTATCACTAATACACAATTGCATGCTCACCGCTATGCCCCATTGCACTCGCCATATGATAGTTATTGGATGTAAATCGTCTCTATTCCGATTGTATTTTGTGTTACAAATATATACTATATATATTTCAGGTACGTTCGTTTTGTATCATTAATAATATGGTTATGCTATGTTTATTCTGTAATGACTAATTGGGACTACAACATATCATGCATATGCTTTTAGGAGGTTTTGTTATGTTCTTTTGTTCTCATGAGGCCATTTGTCTGGCCGCCATTATTGTTCATCGTGTCGTGTATATGCATTGTGCAACCCTGTGTTGGCCCTGCGATCGTGTATTCCAACGCGATCGCATGGTAAACACAGGATGGCACTCGCCATATGACAGTTATTGGATGTAGATCGTCTCTATTCCGATTGTATTTTTTGTTACAAATATATTCTATATATATTTCAGATATTCACCTTAAATCCAATACATACAAGACCTCGACACCAGGCTTGCTTGTTTGTGTAGACACATCACTCACCCGGTGACATTTGGCGCCCAACGAGGGACCGTGACTGATATATATATACTACCTAAAATGTACCAAATAATGGAATTCAGAGACGAATTAAATATAGAATTCGGGGACGAATTCCAATTTGGCGGGGAAGTATGTCACGGTACTAACTCACTGTGGGGAGGAAATGTGTGTTCGTGCCCGGCTAGCTCAGTCGGTTAGAGCGATGGTACGGTAAACCAGAGGTCCCGGGTTCGAGCCCCGGGTCGGTGCACATTTTTCTCACCCTGTGATAGTTTTTGGAATTATTGTATTCATTTTTCCCTTTGACGCACACGTGCTCGAAATTACCCGTGAGGGTGTGAAGCAATATGAAGATAAAAGTGCAGATCATGTTGAGACGGCTCGCGAGATATACACTGTTTTCAAACATCGGGCTGATATGGCCAGTTGGCGAGCCGCCAGCGAGCGAAATTTCACGGCTTCAAAATGCAAAATAAGTTTATCAGAAATTTCGTGAAAAATAAATAAATTAGAAACTGACACCGAAACTTGTCTAGATGACCCGGAAATGACCAATCTGATGACCAATATTGCATTAAATATGTTTAACCCTTTCTACACCACATACCTGTATAGTCGTATTGGCAAACAGTGTTGATCCAGATGAGCCGGCTCGTGACGAGCCGTCTCATCTGGATCTGCACTTTTGCAGGTAATTTTCATATTTTTGAGAACAAAAACACCCATTTTAAATAATTGGGAGAGTCTGAAAATCATGTTGTGATGATTGGATTGGTTGCAAAATTAACATATCAAAATCCATTCCAGTTACTTAGGGGCGAAAGGGTTAATTTTCGAAAATCCATTGGCGGATTTGACATGTAACATATAGTAGTTCAAAATTTGCCGATTCGTTCGGAAATGGATTTTACCCAACGACGGTGGATTTGCACGTCCAGCAGGACTCCAATCATATGGTTAATTAAAATATCGTTCCTCCCCTTCGGCCACCTGAAAAATAGAGGAAAGTGATCGATTGATTTATTGGTGTTTAACGGCCTATCAACAGCTAAGGTCATTTACGGCCGAACCAAAGGGTTCGATCCCGTATGTGACCTGCTGCATTGGGGGGAAATCCCAAAAATCAGAAATTAATATTTACATCGAAAACAAAATATATTCCGTCCTGAAATTAGAATAACATGACCTGGTGCCAGGTCTATACCACACCAAAATCACTTCGCCTCTTCCCCTAAAAGTAACAGGATTACGAATAATCGTAATACTCACATAAGGGGGTATAACCAGATTCAACTGTCACATACAAACATTCCAAAGACGTACATGAGGATAACACCAGGTCTCCGCTCGGGATTCCGGTAAGGATGAGCCCCGATCGTTAAATTACCCATCGCATACTCCCACGTGTCACAAAACATGAAATTATGTTCATAGAACACGGATGCCCCACATACCGCTCTGATAATAAACGAGGCAAACTCAATTCCAAAATGGAAGATAATCCATGACCCTTGGGTCGAATCAAAAATCGAAATAAACGTTGCGCATCTGCTCATCATAAGGAAGTTACATACAGTAGAAATTCCGAATACCGGACCCTCTAAATACCGGAATCCTCACAGAACCGGACAATTTTCATAGTCCCGATTTAATTCCTTCTTTATTCAATGTACTAAAAACCTCTGAATACCGGATCCTCTGAATTCCGGAAAACGGACGATTTTCCAAAAAAAAGAAGATTTTTCAGCATAATTTTACCTCTGAATACCGGACGGGTCATAATCGCGGCAGGGGATAAATTTCACACAATGGTCGTGTTGGATTTCCTGTCAGAAAGGTGTGATAAGAGAGACGTTGCGCATTTGACACGGTTCACAAGTCAAGTCACATGGTCGGGGTTGTTTATTTTTAAAAGGATGTTACGCCGTAACTGGTTGCGTAGTGCGCACTCATTGCAATTTTGTGTCTTACAACCTACACATATTTCCGAGCATGTGATCGACGCGTGATATTGGAAAACCGACCAATGAAAACAATCGTTTATTCAGACTTTCGTCAAAACAAAGATGGATACTCGATATTTACATTTACAAATCGGGCCGTGTTTGGTCTTGAATTAAGTAGCGAAAAACATGCCGCTATTATCCATTGAAGACTTAAATCGATTGATGCGGCTGTAATTGACGACGGCAGGTATATGTAAGGTAATGATGAGGTCAAATAATCATTGAAAATTGCCGATTAGTCTTCGCTAATTGGAGTACACGTTTAGTGACAAACCAATTTATACACCGTATTATCGGCACATAGGCCACGCATACTGATCAGGTGACCAGCGTAGGCCCAGTTCAGTCAGCGTATTTTTCATTGTTCCCGTCAGTGAAAAACCTCTAAAAACCGGAAACCTCTCTAAACCGGATTTTTTGTCCGGTCCGGAGGCTGTCCGGTATTCGGAGTTTCTACTGTACCAAGTTTCAGGTCTGTAGCTATCTATTACGGTTTAAAAGTTTCAGGGGTGTGCCTATTAGGGTTTAAACATTGTATCACTTACAAGCCAAAATTGGAAAATTCTAAGTTGAAAAGGGGGAAATAATCCCTGACAGCGAGGTCGAATTAAAAATATAAATAAACTTTGCGCATCCACTCAGCATAAGGAAGCTACATCTCAGGTTTCAGGTCTGAAGCTAGTATGGTTTAAAAGTTTTACGACAAACAAGGTTGGTGACAGAGGGACGGGACGGACAAGTATAACACTAAATGCCCCCTCCACTATCGTAGTGGGGCATAACAACAGAGGAAAAGGTAGGTTAGGAGAGTACATCGGATCACGTTATTTGAGCACAGGGCTCCGACCAGTGTTGGCACCTATTCCAGTAAATAAAAGGTTGAGGTTGGACCAAATTGCAACATTTAGTTTCTCAACTGTTTTCAAGTCTTTGATATTAGTTATTGAAGAGAACAAATGTTTATCAAAATCAACCTTGAGGAAGTACCTGAAACTAGGTCAAATTCAAAATGGCCGCAATTGAAATAAAGGAAAAATAAAAATGTCATAAATCGTATATAATCATGAAATAAGATGCAGTAAGTGTATAATGTGAACGAATAGCATAACTCTAACCAACGTGGAGTAATATTTATTGGGCATTCTAGGCAACCCAGAATCCAAAAATGGCTGCCAAAATATATGATAAAAATACACTTTTGACAATTGAAGGAAACAAAATAATTGTTGTAATGTTGACAAGAAATGCCATAAATAGTTTCTCAATTGCGTTTAGCTCCATCATTATACTATGTTTACATTTCAGAAAAAAATGATATGTATGCCAAAATATAAATTAGGCAAACTTTCTAAAATAGCCGAAATACAAGATGGCCGCCATTGCAATAAAACAATCACTATGTAAATCAAAGAACTGAAAGTACTGAACATAGGGTACTACAAGATTAAACTAGATTGATTGATTGATTGATTGTTGGTGTTGCAGTTTCATTAACCCTTAAAGGTACATGCCCACTCAGTAGGTACACCATGTTCTTTACATCAGAGACATCATCTGGACATTTCCTGGCAAAATAAACATTCATGTGCCATTATCCCACGTACTGATTGGCATTAATATACATTTTATATCAGACGTAAATTTACACACTGATATCAGGGGCGATAACCGTGTTTGCTTAAAATGTTAACGGACATTACTATTTAATCTCTGTATTTATTTTATGATGTGCAATGATCATACTTTAAAATCTGTCGAAAATATTTTTTCAGGTGACGCATTTCTTTAGTATAAATAATCAAAAAAATATCATGCCTCATTTGCATATGAAAATAGCCTGATACCACAGTGCGTCACTATCAGTAAAATAAATATTACTAAATGATTATATCTGTATAGCGGGCACTTGTAACGTTTAGAACTGGTGGAATAGTGACACAGGTGCGCTGCCAAAACAGGTTTTTAAAGAGATTAAAATATACAAAATGAGCAGACGGCAATTTCATTTGTCAGCGTTGTAATGGTTAAGGGGTAAACTATTGATATGGCACAACTTGAAGTACAGGATGCACTGCTACAGTATGTACCAAAACATTCAACAACATTACAGATTATGCATAGCAATATCAGAAAGATACGGTAACACATATACAAGACATCATCAATTCAAGTATGCAGATATCTATGATCATTATAGATATATTGAAAACTGATTGAAGAGCAATAGTTACAATAATTCCGCCATGGAAGAGGTGTCGCGCCTGAAAATGCCTTATCGGTACATCGCCAAGTTTACTTCTGTTTTGTGAATGAAATAGTTGGCCCCGGATCGAGTATATTAAAACATACAAATGACGTCATTTGGGAAACCGCTGACAACACTTCAATGTATGGAAGCCCAAACTTGTTAGATTTTGTTTGTCGTATTTCAGTACTTGCATTAATATGGGTATTAATATACGCTGGATATGTTATACTGTCATTAATTTGTTCCCTGACTGTAAGTTATCACCTTAAATACTGACTTATTGACCCCCGTCCCTGAACGTAGAATTGACACTCATGTTGGCGTGTATTGGCTACCATAGACAAATGTCAATCAGGCCTAATTTGGGAATGTCACTAAAATCCGCTGTAAATCCATCGATAGAGAGAGAGAATGAGGATTAAACATCAGTTAGATCTACACGTGCGAGTGTCGGATGAGTGCGAGTGTCGCACAGGTGTCGGGTGAGTTTAAAAATAGGCTGTCGGAAGGTCAAACTTGATGTAGTTTGTGTTTTAAACGCGTTGCTTGTTTCGGAGAGTATTCGGAGGGGAGTTAACTCTGTTACTAAATTTAGCGATGACCGCACGATTTGTGCCGCAAATGGGGGCAAATCACGCGCAACAAAATAATCCGATGTATTTGTGTACGTAGAACATCCGTTGTTGATATTGTGCAGTGCAAGTAGTTTTTCATAATATATTTTCAATTAGCGTTTGCGTATGACAGTTAAACGTTGAGTAACACAATGCATTTTGTTGTTATGGTTACTCCAAGATATCACTACCTACCATCGCATCGAGGGGGGTCTGGGGCGTGGCTAACTGTCGGAGGCGATGCCAATACATAGGTATACCCTATGTAAAAACAGGTATTAATAATCTCAGACACATGGCACATTTATTTATATATTAATTCATAAACTAAATGATAATAACAAAATCCAAAAACAAAATCAATATTGTATGTAGACAACGACAAGTATTATTGCACTCGTTGAACACTTTTGTGTCAAGCAATTTAACATCATTGATATGTCTGCATCATAAATAAAATGAAAAGTCATGCAGAGCATGATGTTATTAGCCGATCACATCAGGGTTCAATATATGTCCACATTTCAGTAGTTACAGAATCTCAGGGAAAAGTGAGAGAAGTGTTGATTTCCTCCCCAACCAAATTCTCCCAGTTATATTTAGTAAATTACTATGGTTTTGCCATTTACTAGGCGGTTATTTTGAGTTTTCTGACAATGGAGTATATTAACTGTAATATTATTCCAGTTGAAATAATTAACCTTTGAATATAGGTGAAGGCGCTTAGCATTACACAAATATGTAGCAAGTCAACCGAAATCTCATAAATACCCGATTGTTGGCGGGCATCTTGAAAATATGATAATAATATACTGAATGTTAGTGTAGTTTACGTAAATTATTTAATATATCCATCTGAAATGTTTTTGAACAACTTACACCAATTTCTAAATTAAGGACCATGACCTACCTATTGGCTCATATATTGGCAAATTTCCACTTCCGTCAAGCATAAAGTGCAATGACCTTGAAATGACCTTGAACTTGGTTTAAAAATATGGCACCCGGAATTTTTGAAAACCTTACACATTCAAGTTTATAAAACACCGGGTGCCATAAATTAACACGAGGTGCCGGAATCTTATATATATACCTATTGCCCAGACTGTAGAAAGATGGCAGAATTTAAGAAAAACAAGCGTGTAAAAAGGTGATTAATTTGGTGTGTAAGTACTGTATGTGAACTTCAATGTATGTATTGCCAATGCAGATATACTGTCTGTATAATCGAGACGCACCATGTGATTTTGTACCTACAAACAGGTGCACAATTTCATAAATATGCTGAAAGTTGATGAAATTCTCAAAGCAAATGCGGAATAGAATTCCGCATTTGCTCTGAAAATTTCGACAACCTTCGGTGTCATTCCAGGACAATATCGTAAACTTTGTAATTTTTTTATGAAATTACGCCCATTTTTGTAGGTACAAAACACATGTCACATCTTAATTATCATTATTACACTGGTGCTGCACTCCGCGCCGGTGGAAAATGTAAGACAATCCACTTGAACAATACAATATGCACCATTATAAAATGTTTCTAGATGAGTATTAAAAAATCAATAAAATTACTACTCGTTTTATTGCTTTTGCCGGTATACTGGTATACCCTCACACATGAGTGTTATCACCAGTTGAGTGCTAGGGGACAATGAGAGGAAAAACGAAAAAGACTAGAAAGAGCAGTAGGCCAAGGAAAGGTAGAAGGAAGCACAGAGAGAGAAAGAAAAAGAGAAAGAAGAAGGTTTAGAATTAAATGAGTCTGGAGTGCTGGACCTTCAAAACCTGAGCCTAAAAGGAATCCAGCGACTCTGCTAGGCAGGTGTCAGTGGGTAGTTGGTTCCACTGTACAACGGTTCTGGGGAAGAAGGAGAAACGAGTGTAGTCTTTGTCGGCACGCAACTGGCGGTATTGGTGTTGGCGTCTACCAGTGCCTCGTGTTAAGTAGTATCCTCATTTATGGCTACAAGATTGTTCCTAATTTGTACAGCATACTCAGTCTGGCATCGACCCTCCTCTGTTCAAGTGATCTCCACTCCAGACTGTGCAGCATATCGGCTACACTAGATGTGTTGTGATAACGGTTAGAAACCCATCTTGCAGCCCTCCTCTGGACCATCTCGAGTTGGTGTACAAGCCTATGCAAAGCTAAGTCACCCTCATTGTCTTTGCTAATGCTCTTGGGGTCCCAGACTGTGGAACAGTATTCTAGTTTAGGACGAACAAGGGATTTATAAGCTCGTTCTTTGACAGTCTTCGAGTTGATCCTGAGGTTACGTTTCAGAAAACCTAGAGTCTGATTGGCCTTAGATGAGACGGAGTTTATATGTTTATTCCACTTCAGATCGTGGCTGATGTTAACCCCGAGGTACTTAATACAAGGAACTGAAGAAAGAATTTGGCCGTGGAGAGAGTAGTTATGCATAACAGGAGCCTTCCTGGTGGTAATGTGAATAACCTCGCATTTGTCAGGATGAAAAGACATTTGCCAGTCGGATTCCCATCTCTCGAGATTATGAAGGTCGTCTTGAAGTTTGTTGCAGTCAGATGGGCTATGTAAAGCTAAGTACAACAATGTATCATCTGCAAAGAGCCGGACAGTACTATGGGTTGTGTACTCTGGGAGGTCATTAATATAAACAAGAAATAACACAGGACCAAGCACAGAACCTTGTGGAACACCAGATAGTACTGGAACGGACGGAGAAGCTTTCCCTTCAAGGACGACACGCTGAGAGTGCTAATCCCTTCAGGCCATAGGATGAGAGTTTGTAGAGGAGCCTATTGTGTGCTACCTTATCAAAGGCCTTAGCGAAATCCATGACTACAACATCATTCTGTCTACCACTCTGCATGTTGAGGGCTATGTCGTGAACAAATTCAATAAGTTGACTTTCACAGCTACGCTTCTCCCGAAAGCCATGCTGGAGGGGATAAAGAATATTGTTCCTATTGAGATACAGCATCATATTACTGCAAACAATGTGCTCCAAGAGCTTACAGCAGATACAAGTTAGAGAGACAGGGCGATAGTTCGAAGGTGTCGTTTTGTCACCTTTCTTGTATATTGGTGTTACATTGGCTTGTTTCCAAATGTCTGGTAGAGACCGCTGCTGAAGTGAGGTAGTGCAAAGTAGAGTAAGAATTGGCGCAAGTTCAGCCGAGAGGCGCTTCAGAATAGTAGGAGTAATATTGTCTGGGCCTGGGGCCTTGGATTCTGAAAGTTTTTGCAAATGTTTCTGTACACCATTTTCTGTTACCTCTATCTCAGGCATGTAGTTTTCTTTTCTGGAAAAAAGGTCTGAAACATATTTGCAGTAAAAAACGAGTTTCATGGGAGTTTGCTGAGAGAAAACAGAGTGCAACTGGTCATTAAGCAAATTGGCTTTTGAGATTGGATCGGTAATAGATACTCTGTTTCTCTTCAGGGATTTAAGTCCAATAGCATCTGTTTTTTTGTGCTTAATAAAAGTCCAGAAACGTTTTGTAATATTGAAATTTTCAGTTACTGAGTTTTCATCTTTTGGAGTAATTAAGTCCTCAGCATACTCCCAGTAAGCTCCTCTGCTCAGTGTCTGTATATGGTGTTTAAGAGTTTTTAGTTTACTTGAACCTTCAGGGGTAGGTTTAGCTCTGTTTTAAAGTAAAGTTTATCCCGTTTTATCCCTTTTTCTAATAAGACGCCTTATTTTACCATCAATCCAAGGTTGTCTATCTTTTAACTTTGCAGTTTTGTGCGGTATGAACTGGCTGATGGCTCTTTCGAGCTCCGAAGTGATATTGACCCATAATTGGTTAACCGGGGTTGAAGTGTCAAAATCTTGCAATAGACTTTCCCCAAAGGTAGTAATGTGCTTTCTAAGTCCCTCCCAATCACCTTTACTGTAGAGCGCAATCTTCCTGGGGGTTTGCTTGTTTCTAATAGGCCTAATGTCAATTTCAGTTAGGACAGCATCATGGTCACTTACACCTGGGATCACTTTGCATGAAGAAATTATATTGGGGTTGTTTGTGATAACAAGGTCAATGATGTTGTTGCCCCTGGTGGGCGAGTCTACAAGTTGAGTCAGGCCCATGTCGTCTAAGAGGTCAACGAACTGAAAGGTAAGAGTGGGATAGCCACAATTCTGTTTTATACAGTTGTTTGGCCAGTCGTATCCGGGAAAATTCATGTCTCCTGCAATAAGAACATGGGAACCAGTCATACCCAATCTCCGAAGTGACTCGGAAAACTGGTCTAAACTAGAGCTGTTGCCCTCACTAGGCTTGTAGTAGCTACATAAATAAAGTGGTTTACAGCCAGTAACCTCCCATTTTCATCCAGGCAATCTCGCAGTCTGTATGCAGATCGGGAACCTCGCTGCAAATAAAGTCATCTTTTGCGGCAATAATTACCCCACCACCTCCCCGTTTTCTGTCAACCCGAACAACATTTTCCATGTACTGTCTGGGTAAGATTTCACCCAAGTTAATAGTGGCATCTATCTTGGTTTCGACCCCTATGATAACATCAGGGTTTACGCTATCGATCATATTACTAAGATCAGTACTGTGGGCCACGATAGAGTTAATGTTTACACTCAGTACTTTCAGAGGTGTTAATGTACGACATGTGCGTGTAGGTTTTCCTGTACAAGGGAGTCGATGAGAGGTTCTTGGGGAAGAACTGTATGTGGGATCTCCTGGGCTGCTCTGCTCAAAAAGTGTGCTGAAATTGCATGGGCTTATGGGCTCAAACCTGTGTGTCGTGATCAGATCATCAATAAAGTTTGATGACACAGTATGCTGATTAATTGCGTTGCAATTGAGACAGTGCCAGCTTAAATGTCTTGAAACATTTTTTTACAATTAATGTCGCCTATTGTATCTTTCAAGCGGATTGTCTTGAAATATTTCCAAATGTTTGTAGATGAGTGTTAACAAATCAATAAAATTACTACTCGTATTGAAACATTTTTTTACAATTAATGTCGTCTATTGTATCTTTCAAGTGGATTGTCTTGAAATATTTCCATCGGCACGGAGTGCAGCACCAGTGAAGTAAGTGGACTGTTTCTCTAACGGTGCATCACAAATATAGAAAAGTATATGTGACCGTGGCTTGAGAAAAAGGCCTTATGGGGTTTCATCAATCTGGATATTAATCTGCTAGCACACTCCTGTATGTGAATGTGCAGGCTGATCTGTGCCTACACTGGTCATATTACCATTGAAAGGAAGTAATATCATGCTTACTATGAGTGTTTATACTTTATTATTACATGCTTTATGTGATAATCATGATAATTGAATAAATGATAAAGTATACATGTTTAGCTTCTATTAAAAATGGTTTTGAATTGGGATATGAATATGATTTTAATTTCAAAAGGTGCCAGCAAATCTGATGAAGAAAGTCCACACCCCAGGCACAGCAATACCAATTCAGTGATTTCGATCGGCTGCTGGCATGGTACAGATAAACAGGTCGGCTGTCGGTCGGTATAGTAGACTATACCGACCGACAGACAACCTGTTTACCGGTACCATGCTGGCAGCCGACCGAAATCGCAGAATCGCTATTTCCCTGCAATCAATAGAAAAGTAAAAGTTTGATGGCGAAATAAGTAAATCCGAAAAAGAAGATTTCAGAATTTACAAAAGGACACGAAGAAGTGCAAGGACCAGTGTAGATCAATTTGGTTCAGTTAAAATCAACAATTGAGTCACACAAATTTACTAGTCCACACGAAACGGTAACAATTTTGTCAGTGACCGGCTTACCAAACTTATCCTTGTTCATGAGACAATTAATGGGAAGACCAACCGTTCAATATGGTGTACTGCTGTCGAATTGAACCAATAACCCGTTCCACATGTATTCTTGAGTGGGCAAGTTTACGCGTTGATTCCACGTCCAGATAGCTGATCACGACCTTTCGTAAATGTTGGAATCTTCACTTCTGCAGCTACCGAGCTGACACTGTCCTTGACATCAAATCCTCTGTCCGCCAACACTAAATCCCCAGGTAATATCTTGGACAGGAAGTCACTGTTCTCTGTCACAAACTTGTCACTTACACGACCACCCCATGCTTTCGATATGAAGGACACACTGCCCTGAGGAGTAATTCTAATTAGAAATTTCACAGTGTGGTGGTGTTTGTATGAAGACCATGTTTCTGCTCTGGCTTTCAAACCACTTTGTTTCTCAATAAATACCTCAAAACAATCAATTATCACTGCACACCTGTGGCCGAAGTACTTCCTAAATTCCATTTGCATAGTTTTTCTCAATGTCTCGCGCTCTGGTCATCTTATGAGTTTCTTTAGCCGCTTGTACATACAGTCAATTGTCCGTGTAAAACAGTCTAGATATTGTTGATTGAGTAGTGTCAAATTCATACATAAGACAGAGATTTGACAAATTTAGTCGCAATTTCACTATCATTACCTTGAATTTGGGCATGACCAGACTGGATGGCAGGTGAGGCTCAAGTACATTAAACAATATAGATAGAACTGTGAATGATGGTAATCCTGTTAAATGTTTCACCTTCTCGTCACTACCCTTAAAATAACTTGCAGTGAATTTAGTTTCCAAATGGGCCACTTTTTCCTTAAGCTCCCCATTCTCTGTACGCAGTTCCTGCAGCTCCAGCGACATAGCCTCCATGATTGGACCATGAACATCAGTCTGTGACTGAACGCCGTCTTCATCAACGCTATCACCCATATCCATACCCGTCTCAGTGTGATCAGGTCCAACAATAGTTGTGGATTTAGCTGGCTTCCTTCTCTTCTTTTCCTGCTGCCGATCATATCTTGATGTAGATAGTGTCGCCTTTGTCCGCCCAGATTAACTGATGGTGCCCAGTTTGGGTTAAGATGGTCATACAACTCTGCCTTCTTTCCTGAAACATATACATGATATATATAAAAAAAAAAAATACATGTGTACTTGTCGGATATTGTAACTTTGCACATTTAGTTACAATATAATAACTTATTTTTATTATTTCTTCTCGGATGTATATGTTGCATACACCATCTGAACATTCTTGAGGAGACGGTTCAGATGAGTGGTCACAACATTTACATGCACTTTTGAGGAGAAATACAAAATAAAAGGTGTACTCTAAGTCATATGAAATATCACTGAAATATGGACAATTTATGACAAATTTTATACATATGACATGCACCATGTGATTTTGCATGTACAAACATGTGCGCACTTTGATGAAAAATATTTACAAAATTTACAATATCTTTCATAAATAACATAGAATGGTGGCAACATGGTGACATTCTGCATTTGCTCTGAGAATTTCATCAACGTTTGGCATGATTTACAGTAAATATCGCAAAATCTGTAAACATTTTTCATGAAATTCCACACAAACTGCAATTTTGTATTGTCTGAGGTCCATCAAAATACACCATCTCGCACGTCTTCAGCATCTTAAGTACAAGTACAGTGAGAGCACGGGTGTCAAACATTATAATTCAGTGGGTGGCCGCAGGGCTCCAGATAAGGAATTAGTAATTGAGTATTGTTACTCCATCAGTTCTGAAGCAATTGGGTATTTCAAAATTTTAATTGGATAAAATTAAATCACACTACTGTTACAGTTTACACATCAACAGACAGCAATTATTGAATACTTTGTTTCGAAATGAAAACATATCTTGGCATTTCATTAGAATTGTCTCCTTGGATGTGTTTTCATGGAAAAATATGCTACATTGTGGTCTGTTTATTGTTTTCTGCAGCATGATAAAGGTACCACAATTGTGCTCATTGCTTTTTGATACTCACTACTTCTGATTTCAATTGGGTTTTTGGCAATTTTAATTGGGTATTTACGCAAATACGCAGCTTATATACAAATACGCAGCAAATACGTTCTGATTTTGGTATTTTCCCCCCAATCCAGCAGGTTGAAATGGGATCGAACCCGTTTGGCCGGCCTTACATGACCTTAGCTGTTGATAGGCTGCAAATAAATAAACAAACAAACACTATGGTATTAAATGTGGTAAATCGCGGGTTTCCAGAGACGAAACCGATGAAACAGGAAATGCTACTCATTTGAACCATCACATTGAGATTGGCCAGGATTACTGTAATAACCCGAACTATTGGGACAATAATAGGGACTTCCCAACACAATTTGTATCCTAACACCGCTCCAGATAAGGAATTAGTAATTGAGTATTGTCAGTGCTCCAGATAAGGAATTAGTAATTGAGTAGTGTTACTCCATCAGTTCTGAAGCAATTGGGTATTTCAAAAATTTTGTTGGGTAAAATTAAATCACACTACTGTTTACACATCAAAAGACAGCAATTATTGAATAGTATGTTTCGAAATGAAAACATATCTTGGCATTTCATTAAAATTTCTCCCTGGATGTGTTTTCATGGAAAAATAAGAAAAATATGCTATATTGTGGTCTGTTTATTGTTTTCTGCAGCATGATAAAGGTACCACACTTGTTCTCATTGTTTTTTGATACTCACTACTTCTGATTTCAATTGGGTTTTTTGCAATTTTAATTGGGTATTTACGCAAATACGCAGCTTATCTGGAGATATGATTGTTACATCATTTCTGAAGCAATTGGGTATTTCAAAATGTTAATGGGGTAAACTTAAATAACACGACTGTTTACACATTAACAGACAGCAATTATTGAATAGTTTGCTTCGATATGAAAACATATCTTGGCATTTCATTAGAATTGTTTCTAATGAAATACCAAGATGTGTCTTCATGGAAAAATAAGAAAAATATGCTATATTGATAGCCTGTTTATTGTTTTCTGCAGCATGATAAAGGTACCACAAGTGTTCTCATTGCTTTTTGATACTCACAGTCACTATTTCTGATTTCAATTGAGTATTTACGCAAATACGCAGCTTATCTGGAGCGCTGGGTGGGGTTCACACACAATGTAATGATTACACCAGCTTAAATTGTCTCACCAGCTGACAAGTATAACTATCGGATTATTTATAATATCAAGGACTTACCATTGACACCCGAACATTTTGGATATTCTTGTGCCCAAATTCTTGTCCAATAATTTCTAGCCAGAAATTCAGGTGTCCGATCCGAACTCAGTTTCTCGCATTCCACACCTTGATTTGTGATTACTGCAGACAATCTATACTATTCCAGTGTCCTTTCGCGATCTTTACGATCACTATATCCGTATATAGAACACTTCACACCCACTAACTAACTGAATGTAGGTCAAACTTCGACGTGTTTTGATTTGTGTATCGATATGTTGGAACATGGCGGAGCTTCCGGTTTGTGACGTCAAAACTTTATTCATAGCCAATTTGCAAACCGCTGAACTTTTGTAGTTATTTACGTTAATTTATTCCCAAATTGTGTTATTTCGCTTATTTAAAGTTTTAAACAGAGATAATGGCCAAAAATGAAAAATTATCCGGTTGATGTAGTTTGGAAGTGATACAACAAATTTCGCGTTTGTAGATTACCGAATATAGGAGAAAAGGGTGGTTACAAACTTTTTCACAAACCGATGGATAACCAACATATAGCCGATCTATTTTATAGATCGGCTAATAATAAACATATCAAAATATACCATACAAAACTCATCAATCAAGATGGCTGCCATTAAAGCAAATAGAACCCAAACCATGATGAACGATGTCAACCGTATTTATCCACTATAATTCAAGGAATATTGGTGAACTTTTATCATTATCTATGGAAATAATAAATGCATGTTCAATATAAGGTGTTTCACACTTTTAAATTTACAAAATATTTTCAAAATGTCCGCCAACATTGCTAGGAACACGAACTCTATGTACATAGTATATCAAATCATTCATACGTTTATTGGTTGAGGCTGTGAAATAGAGAATAGTAGGTTAGTGCCGTGAATGGGAAAACATATCTGGCAAGGCTTAGGAAACGGGAAACCTACTATTCTATTTATCCCGTCAACACCTACAAATGGGTTTAAAATGCAAAACAAAAAACCAGTCACCGGCACATATTCATACGCAGTGTTTCACGGCACCGTGTTTCACGCACATACGCACTGTGTTGACGGGCTAAATTATATGCATTAGGCTATCACAGCGACATTGTCTGATACAACATAGAGTAGCACTAATCAGTTGTATCACAGGCACCATGTTTTTGTCCATATATACTGAGCAAAACTAGAAACGTCCCTCCATGTTTAAGGAAAGATTCATCAAAAACCAAAAGGGTTACTTTTAAAAATCAAAATGGAAAAACAAGTTCATTCATTTCTGTATCAAAGCCAATAAATTGCATTTGGATATCTTGTTAAATATTCGAGAGATAACCGGCCAAGGGCGGTAGGGGTCAAAATCAAAAATCACAAAAACTCAGAAATGTGTTAATTAATGTTTAGAGATGGAATTTCAATAAGTAATGTGGCAAATTCAGTAAATCTCGTTAGTACCGAGTGTGGCCACCATTTGCATGAATGCATGCAATGATCCTACGCCGCATCGACGTGACGTAACGCAATACCAGTGCGTTGGGCAAATTCCTCCATTCCCGTTGTAACGCCCGTGTAAGATCGCGAACATTGTCAATCTGATGGTTAGCTCGTGCTTTGCGGCCCAGCTCATCCCATATGTGCTCAATGGGATTGAGATCCGGGGAGACCGCGGGCCATGGCATGACGTCGACGTTGTTTTGCTGTAAGTATTGAGTGGTGACCCTGGCTACGTGAGGGCGGGCATTGTCGTGCATCAATGTCACACCAGGACCATGCTGACGGATAAATGGTAAGGCATGTGCATTTAGCACATCTGCAACATAACGTTGTGCATTGATGTTGCCCTGTACAACAACCAAATCTGTCTTCCGGTTTCCCATGATCCCACCCCAGACCATTACGCTCCCTCCCCCAAACCTGTTCTTCTCAACAATGCAACAATCGGTGAATCTTTCATTTTTACGCCTGTATACCGTAATCTTCCGTCAGCATGACTAACTGTGAACCGAGATTCATCGGTGAACAAAATTCGGTTCCAGTCAGCCCTTCTCCAGTTCAGATGACGTCGCGCCCATAACAGTCTGGCAGCACGGTGACGTTGGGTCATTATCTGACCAGTGTACGGCGGCGTGCCCGGATTGGTTGGGCGTTACGACGTAACCGGTTGCGAATGGTCTGCCCTGAGACACCGTATCGCCTAGCAGTGACTGTGGCTGCCAATCGACGTTGACGTAAGTGCGTCAACGTAATGTAACGATCGGCTCTAGCCGTCGTTACACGAGGCCTACCAGGTCGCTGCCGGTCGTGAACAGCCCCAGTCTGCTGGTACCGGGCTGCAAGACGATCAATCGTCTTCCGACAGCAACCAAACCGAGGCGCGACCGCCCTGGCGGCCGTCCCACTCGCAAGCATCCCAATTGCCTGATTTCGCTCGTTTTCGGAAAGCCGTGGCATATCGAAAACAGTGAAAAATTAAAAAAGTTTTTTAATTTTCCGAATAGCCCCTCTCGCATGAATGGTACGACATGAACTGAATCACCTTATCGATGACAAGTATAGCGTGCACGTGCAAAAAGTGGAAATCAACGTTCCGGTCACTGGCCGCTATGTAAACCGTGTGTATCGGCTAAGCTCTACACGATCGTATTCTGAACATCGCCACGGTTTAAAATACATGTACTTTGAACATGTGGTACATACATAGACAGAGCTACACCGGCTATAAAACAGGGACGTTTCTAGTTTTGTTGAGTATATGTTCAATATTGTTTACAGCTGTAACATGCCATTTGATTTTACAAACATAAAACCACAAATAAATCACTATATTGTATGTCGCTGCATAGACGTTTGAGCTGGAGGCAGCGGGGCCGCTCCCCTCCCAATGTTGAAAGGGTATTTGGATGATGATTTCGTAAATCAGCGTTTGTTTTGTTTTCCTACTAAAAGGTACATGCCCACTCATTAGGCGCAAAATGTTCTTCATAGGAATTACATAAGTGAATAACAGATATAATCATTTAGTAATATGTATGTTACAGATAGTGACTCGCGGTGGTATCAGGCTATTTTCATATGCAAATGAGGCATATTTTTTATTTATTTATGCTAATAAATGCGTCACCTGAAAAAGTCATATTTTAGACAGATGATAAAGTATGATCATTGCACATCAAAAAATAAATACAGAGAATAAATAGTAATGTCCGTTAACATTTTAAGGAAACACGGTTATCGCCCGATATCAGTGTGGAAATTTACTTCTGATATAAAATGTATAATAATGCTAATCAATACGTGGGGTAATAGTGAATGAATGTATATTTTGCCAGAAAATGTCTCTGATACAAAGAACGTGTTCTGCCTACTGAGTGGGCATGCACATTTAAGTGGCACCCTCTCATTTATAGGCGAAGAGTATTACGGTTGAGATAGGAAAAAATAAGCCAAAGCTGATATTTTTCAGAAAATGGCCAAACTATCATTATTAATAACATATGAAAACTCCCCATGAATCCCACTGATACTTAATCCAGTATTCAAGATGGCGTCCAAAATGACCGCCACAATGAGAAAAATCATAACTAGTGCAAAATCCACTAAACCAATAAGGAAATAATGTGCCGAAACATACTGAATATAACTAGTGAATCATAATGATCAAAATTGTAAAATGTAATACAACAAATTGGCGTCAAAGATGGCTGCCAACATCTCTAAACTGAGCAAACATGTGAACCATTTGGAATAATTATATTATAATGTAATAGTTAGGTTAGGAGACATTCCAACTATACAATATGTTTAATACATATTTCATATATTATGTGATGTAAAATGATATACAAGATGGCCACCAAATGGAGAGAAATGTCGCAAAATGACTCAATTTGTATATGAAACATATAACATTTACCCTAATTAATGTATTTAAATTTGTTATATGGGTCATTATGAGACATTTGAATTACGCAGTACATTTGCTGCTTATTATACCCACTTTTTTAAAAAAAATGGGTATATTGTTTTCGTCACGGGTGTCCGTCCGTCCGTCCGTCCGTCCGTCCGTCACGTTTCTTGTAACTCGAAAAACTTTTTCACCTTCATACCTACGCACCTCATATGTGCTATGTAGCTTCGTTATCATGTGCAGAAGCGCAAAGTGAATTCGGATTTTTCATCCGACCCTCCATCATGGATTATCTCCCCCTTTCGGACTCAGAATTTCCCATTTTTTCCTTGTAACTCGAAAAACTTGTTCACCTTCATACCTACGCGCCTCATATTTCCTATGTAGCTTCGTTATCATGTGCAGATGCGCAAAGTGAATTCGGATTTTTCATCCGACCCTCCATCATGGATTATCTCCCCCTTTCGGACTCAGAATTTCCCATTTTTTCCTTGTAACTCGAAAAACTTTTTCACCTTCATACCTACGCGCCTAATATTTGCTATGTAGCTTCGTTATCATGTGCAAGATGCGCAAAGTGAATTCGGATTTTTCATCCGACCCTCCATCATGGATTATCTGCCCCCTTCGGACTCAGAATATCCATTTTTTCCTTGTAACTCGAAAAACATTTTTCACCTTCATACCTACGCGCCTCATATTTCCTATGTAGCTTCGTTATCATGTGCAGATGCGCAAAGTGAATTCGGATTTGTTCATGCCGACCCTCCATCATGGATTATCTCCCCCTTTCGGACTCAGAATTTCCCATTTTTTTCCTTGTAACTCGAAATACTTTTTCACCTTCATACCTACGCGCCTCATATTTGCTATGTAGCTTCGTTATCATGTGCAGATGCGCAAAGTGAATTCGGATTTTTCATCCGACCCTCCATCATGGATTATCTCCCCCTTTCGGACTCAGAATTTCCCATTTTTTTTTTCCTTGTAACTCGAAAAACATTTTCACCTTCATACCTACGCGCCTCATATTTGCTATGTAGTTTCGTTATCATGTGCACATGCGCAAAGTGAATTCCCATTTTTGATCCGACCCTCCATCATCGATTACCTCCCCCTTTCCGACTCAGAATTTCCCATTTTTTCCTTGTAACTCGAAAAACTTTTTCACCTTCATACCTACGCGCCTCATATTTGCTATGTAGCTTCGTTATCATGTGCACATGCGCAAAGTGAATTCGGATTTGTCATGCGACCCTCCATCATGGATTATCTCCCCCTTTCGCACTCAGAATTTCCCATTATTTCCTTGTAACTCGAAAAACTTTTTCACCTTAATACCTACGCGTCTGATATTTGGTTCGTAGCTTCGTTTTGATGTGCTGATGCGCAAAGTGAATTCGGATTTTTTATCCGACCCTCCATCATGGATTACCTCCCCCTTTCGGACTTAGCATTTGGGGAAAGTGGGTATATTGCGATGGCGCGCCATCGACTTTTTCTAGTTTTATTTATTATAGTATGAAAAATGTTTTTTTGAAGATGGCCATCGAATTTGGAGAAATATCGCAAACTTACTTACATCTATATATACGGAAAATCAGCACAGGAGATGAACAAAACACACAGTTTGTTGGTTTTTTTTATGCTTCATACATGTCTCAAATGGGCAGACTTAATTCGTTGCAGCATAGTCAAGCACATTACGTTTGCAACTGCATAACTAATTGGAATAACCTACCAAATTAGCAAACTTTTGAACACATTACCAATGGCATTATTGTCACGAAGCACTGCATTGAAAGTATCGATCATAACTACCTTTGATCGATATATGTAGTCTAACACAAAAATGATGGTACCTAGAAATATAATGTATTTATGGAAGATGGGCAGCATACTACTAACAGTTGGGAAATCCATTTGCACGGATGAACACGATAGATCGATCGAGTTTGAAATATCCATTTATTTTACAATACTGCACTCATGACCATATTTACCAAACAATAATTTAACGTACATATACATGCAAGATTCACATTCTAATTTGTGTGACATTCCACATTTTGACATCTGCAGAAACTGGTACAACATACGTACACTATACCCCCACTGTATTAGTCCCATGCATAATATTCATGTAATCATATAAATGATCGATATGATTTTCCCTTGTCTAGATGCCAGGGATGGTTGAATACTATTCATGCTGCTTTGTTTGGCAATATACTATGCTGTATTACATGTATCAAATGAGACACAGAAAATAAAATAAGTATAAACAATATATAACATTAAACTCGTGTTTCTAGACCACTAGAATGCTATGTAGATATATATATTAATTGTGTTCAATGGGCAGTCAATAGTTATGGTCATTTTAGGCACTGATCAACTGGGCGTAAATCCCGTATTGTATCTGTAAAGAGGGATCCCAAAATCAGAACTGAGTATTTGCATCAAGAAAATATATATATTAAGCCTTCAATTTTGAATATCCGGATCTGGTGCCAGGTCCTCAATGCACAAGCGTCACTTAGTCCCAGCCCCGAAACGTAATCGGAGTACACCAATCTTACTGCACGTACAATTGGAATAACCAGACTCAGCACTCACGTGAGGGCCAAATCGGGGATATCACGGTTCCGGTAAGAATGACTTACATCGCTAACATACCCGTCTCATGATCCCAGCCAACCGCCCACATATGTCAGCTAGTGTAAAAATGTTCATACGGACAAAAGACTCCTTAAACGTCGGTTGTTAACATCAAACTTCGAGGCAATGGGACCAGGACAGTTTGAACTCCGCCAATTCGATTCCCTAGAAGGCACAGTGAAACCTCTTTAAACCGGACGCCAATAAAGCATGTGCCATCTCAAAACCCCAAAATCAGAACTGATTATTTACAATAAAAAACTATATATTCAGCCCTGAAATCAGAACAATCCTGATCTGATGCCCAGTCCTCGCCACACCAGAATCACTTGGCCCCCTCCCAAAAGCAGTAGGATCAGTAATAATCTTACTACTTTTATAATTCAAATCCCAGGTAACCAAAGATCCAAAGATAAAAACGTACCTGACGGCCAAACCAGGCAAATCGTGATTCCTATAAAGAGGAACCCCCTACCGTTAATTTACGCCGTCGCATTCGACCAACAACCCACTAGCTATTTATAAGACGTTCGATGGGATATATTCGCGTGTTTCACCCCGAACTTACGAGCACAAGTGCAGCGGCAGTTTGGCATGCCGAATTCCCATCTCTTTGGCTCTCCTCAATGGTGCATCCATTCCTGGCCTGTATTGTGGTGTGGCGCCTGTGGAATAAAGGGTGATAGTGGTTGAAGCAATGATGCTTATAATATGAGACGTACCATGTGCTTGTGTACCTTCGGACATCAGCGTCATTTCATGAAATACGTTTACAGAATTTACAATATTTTTCGTAAATGGCGTCAAAAGCTAACAAAATGTTCACAGTACATGCGGAATTATTCCGCATGTACTGTGAACATTTTGTCAGCTTTTGGGTGATCCCAAAATCAGAACGGAATATTTACATTGAATATATTTACATCTTTACGGATTTAATTACTAGAGATGGGGATTATGGAATTATCTAGCTTGTTTTGTGATTGTCACTGTCATACATTATAGCAACACGTACATGTAGTGTTAAAAACGCCTGTTTCCGGGTATCAATAATACATTGGAACCACACGCTAGGCCGGATACCGTGGAAAGCCCCGAGGGTGACAGGTTGTACATGACAATTCAAGAATTGTGATTCATTTTTACGAGTTTTGCGATCACGAACGTGCAGTATCCTTGCCGATAAATTACAGTGACGCCAATCTAAACAAACACGCTGACACTTTATAAGTGTCTGGTTTAACCTTTCCAATACCATAATTACAGGGTGTCCGGTTTAGAGATGTTTCACTGTAAATCAGGCATTTGACCATTCTCAGCCATAACTATATGCTATATGTAGTCCATGATTTAGGACCCAATTTTGACTCATCGGTACCACTCAAAGGGACAATATGGGACACATATTTTTGAACTGATGTACATCTCTAGTGTATATGTATGCATGATTGAAAGTGGTAGCTTAAATTTGGAAATTGTTGTTACCGACCATTCCAAGACGGGACCTTGTAGTAGTTTACATATATATGCTTTTTTAGTTCATGCTATTTATGTTCTATACATTAGAACATTTGAAAATAACGAAACAATTGTAAAGTATGTCTTTGAAATATTGACCTTGAAGCCACGGCTCCTTTCACGAATCCGAGTTTTCGTGTAAATTAAAAGCACAGACATGTTGCTGTTGTTTTTTTTTTCAAATCAGAATTCCAACAGTAGAAACATATACAAAACTTCTGTAGCCGATTTCATCAAAATTGCAAAGTATACTTATTTAACAAAGTATACTTTGAGGGAGTTAAATGCATTATTTCATATAGAACTAACGACTAATATTTGATGATTAAAAGTATGCAGAATTATTATACTGAATTTATTACATTATCACAGCCAAAATGGCTGTGATAATGTAATACATGTACATTCAGTATAATAAAAATTAATAAATTTATCTTTAAATTGAAAATTTCTCCCTCAAAGTATACTTTGCTAGATAAGTATACTTTGCAATGTTAGTGAAATAGGCTACTGGACTGCAACGCACGATGTGTATCAGTGAACTTGGTATTGATAATGCATTACATGTTGCACCTTCACATAGCTTACTCACTGACTAATGCGATCACGAACGGACATTATCACCTGAGATAAATGACCAAGGACAAGATCACATATGTTTTCTTTGTGTCCGGTTTAGAGAGGTTCCACTCGGGTAAAACACGGTAAAGGCGCCTTTTCCTGATTTTGCATGTTATATTGGCCTAGATAACACATTTTCTAACACAGATGTAATACTTATTATGGGAAACTAAGGGGGGTTCATCCTTGACATATACCCACAATTTCAAGACTCTGGCTACATGCATATTTTTTTTAATGGCTACAAGTATTCAACAATAAGTGTCTTTTTTAGCGTTATGTAGTTGCACTTTTTTGAAAAATGCTAATTTGCAAAATGCAATAGTTGTACATTAGGATGAAAATACAACCAGTAAATCTTGCTATATTTGAAGACTATTTCAAGACGAAAAAAATGATATATATATCAATGATGTCGGTCAACAAATGGTTTATTTTTTAACAAAAGTATCCAACATGTGCTTCGTTATGTATTTTTTTGCTTCAGTGACCTTGACATTGTTATATTTATAAAAATAAGGTACACTGTCAATTTATAGTTTTGTCTTTTCATTTTAAATATTTGGTTATGGATGTGTGATATGTAAAAACTAAAAAATGTAGAGCAAAAAATCACGTTAATATTTTGCACTGTAAAGAATGAGAAAATAAAAATGCATAAAATGTTTGTAGTGTCCGTAACCAGGTCAGGAATTTTCCACTTCCAATTGAAAATATACACTCTTATATATGATGATTGATAGGTGCACTGTTAGGAACCTAACAAATGTAAGAATTACAGAATTATTTCATACTAACACGTCTCTGAGCGACAAAATGTGGTTACGGACACTACAAAAAGCATGTAGTGTCCGTAACCCTTAAAATGTGCTATATTTCCCTGTCTGTATTTCAATAATTATATCGACATATTATCTGATGTTCAGTTTTATAAACATAAAATACCTATAGCACAGTTTGTTGATCGCTGTAATTGTACAATAGCCTTCACATACTATGTTGCATATAGCTTATAGATTGCCATTGCTATTTGTGAAAATTATTACTTGGATTTTTTTTGTGAATAGTACATCCCGGTGATGATAATTTATGTTTGGATTATATTAAATGACAGAAGGAACACTTACTGATGCTGCAGACAAGGAGTTTGTGTTCCAATCAGGTGTTTGTGTTTTAAATTAGCGAGTTGCTGGACCGATCATTTGGTATAGTGTCCGTAACCCATCAGAGCGTTATGGCATATCATAGGGTATTAGCATATAATTATTTAAATATCACTGATTTGTTAGGATATTAAGTTCCTACTTCTATTATTAATGTAATATGTTCAATTTATCATGTTAGCCATGAAATTGAATCCATGCACCAAAAAGCTAATGTCGTTCGCACTGAAAATGCGAAAATGTATGAGTGTACCTCAAATGTCATCTTCATTATGAGTGACTGTCATACCCTTGTACTAATGTGTGCGTGTAGAATCTATACCATCAAGTCTTGATACATAAACCCATCTTCAAATACACTCAACAAACAAAATGTCAGAGTTATGCAAAGTACGTGGTTACGGACACTACAAAGCTGACCATGTTATAGTGTGCATTTGGATAAAGTACATTCTATTAATAATAAAAATAATAATAATAATACAAAGCTAACCATTTTATATTGTGAATTTGGATACAGTACATAAAAATAATATTAATAATAATACTATTGAATATAATGTTATATTGTCCCATACACGTATGTATATCGCGATTTCCTGGAACAACAATGAAGACATCGTCTGCATAATGATATCTAACATCTACTAAACCAATACATGTAAGTATAAATGGTATACATCAACAGCTATTATAAATGGTGAATAATCCAGACATTCAGAATAACTTCTATTTTTTAAGTCCGATATTGAATGTTTCCATTCGAAAATTAGATTAATTTTGCACAGTACAAGGGAAAGAAATCATTTGCAGATATAAGCCTTAGGAAAAAACCAAACGTGATCAGGAATTACTTTGAAACAAGTCACAGCAAAAACGTATGCGACGGATTAGGGGCAACTGTTAAAAAGGCATGTTACCGAGCAGTTGTAAGTAATCAAAATGTCATCTGGAATGCGCAAGATGTATTTAACTTTTGTAAGAAAAAACTGACAAGCCAGACAACAGACAGTGAGACAAAGAAACAGCTCATTTCGAAGCGAGAATTTGTTATGGTCAAAGACATAAAAAGAAACAGATCAGAATCAAATGTAACTACATTGGCAGGCACCCGGAAACTACATGCTGTAAAAGCAGTAGGAATTGACTATCAGTTGAATATACGAAACCTCAGTTGCTACTGTAATTCATGTCTGGAAGGCTCAGAAAAGTGTGAAAATGAAGGGTACGTGACCGGATGGGAGAAAAGAACATTACAGAGAAACAGAAAGATCAGTTAGACGAACAAAGAACATTTAGTTACAAAGAGGAGGACAAGAAAAAGAAACAAGGAACACAGCTTGACGAAGAAGAGGAGGGCACTCAAGGATCACATAGTAATGAGCAGAACAGTGAGAACACAATCCGTATCCTTAAACATTATTTAATTTATATATATATATATATATATATATATATATATATATATATATATATATATATATTACAACTTCCAAAATATAGGGGGCTAGCTGACAAATTGAAAAGGTATCTTAACAATTGTAATTGGTTACCGGGATAGCTGTATATCTGCTTGCACATATCTGCCTACGTATCATGGTTTACACGATTTGCTATTCTGTGAACCGATCAACATATCCATACAATACAGTTGCATACATAATACAGTATGGTTATGTGAGGTCTGTAGGACAATTATAAATCCAAGAACCAAACTTTTTTTTAATTATTTGACTGGATATAATTATGAAAGGCATAACATCATGTTGATCCTTAACCACATTCTCTATAGCTGCAGACGACACAGTATCCACACTAAAGCCGGGTGAATTTGTTGCTGTCTGTCTGTCGACAAAAAGTACCGGGAACATCTTTCTGGCTGAAATTGTCAGTGTCGAGGGCACTGAATGCCAAGTGCGTTACATGAAGAAATCTGGGAGTGTTTACACCTGGCCAGATGATAAGGACATGTCATTGGAGCCAATGCAACCTCTAGTTGCGACTCTCACCGCGCCAGAACTCATTAATGAGAGGGGACAATTTAAATTTTGTAAAGTTGAGCTCAGCACAATCAAGTCTCAACAACTGAAAATATACAAGCAGGTGTTCTTTAAGTAGTGTATTCACTATTGCACTTAAAGCTAGTTGATCACACCTGAGACTAGAATATTTTAATTAATTTTTGATGTAGTGTCCGTAACATTTTTCTCAGTATCAATTCAATAGTTACTTTATAATGTTCTAATATAACAATCCAAGATATTGATAATCGTCGTGATTATTTACATTACCGGTATTCCAAATAATGATATTTTGTTGAATGTTTCAAAGAACCTCGTTGATTTCATGAATCCACAACTGGTAATTTCCAAGTAATGACAGTCTAACTGCAAATATTTAATATAAAAATTAAATATGCTTTTGTTAAATTTGATAATAGTGTAGTGTCCGTAACCTTTTTGGAAAGTAACAATACATTCATTTTGTTTATGAACTCTGAGCTATGTTAGCTATGTTATCATTCCATATGTGTTGGAACTGAACTATTGTCAGTATCGCATGTATATTTACGTTAGTATTGCTGAATTTACATAACTGCAAAGTGAGTTTTATTAATTGTTTTGAAAAAATATGGGCATTTCGCAATATTTTGTTGATTATTTATTTATTTTATTAAACTCTTAATTTTAATTGTGTATGCATCCAATTATGTTAATTTACCATACTACTTACAGTTCAACTGTAAATGCTCCGGAAAGAATGATTTTGCTTATTTGGTGAAAATGTAGTGTCCGTAACCATTTTTACAGTCCAAAATTGTTTGCTTTTATCTGGTTTTATATGCTGTCCATAGTGAATAATTTATATTTATTTTATGTTACTGTGCTCAACCTGTAATATCTTGGCAATGGCAATATTGTTGATAAAATGGGTTTTCCTTTAAAAATAATGATTAAGTTTCAAATGATAAAAAATACTGGACTGCAGTTGTTGTATAAATGCTAAAAAAATATGATGTTATATGAAAAAAGTTACTGTTTTCTATGTTTGATGTTCCCAGCAGGGTTTATTAGCAAGTTATTAAATGCTACACCATTCCCTTGGCCCTGGTCTTTAACTTGTGTGTTATATACCCTATGTAGTGTCCGTAACCCAGACTCGACCAGTCTTGAAACAGACAAAAAAAAAGTATTTGTAGATGGTTCCCCAATAAATCATCATATATTTAGAGGCTTAATATGACGACCTTCCGGATAAAAATAAATTTGCATGAATTCTACAAAGTTGATAAATGGCCATCTAGTGCAACTCAAAAGGCGCGTTTACCGTGTTTTACCCGACTGTATTTACAAACATTGATGGTCCAGCAGAGACGGCGCGTAACGAGCCGTCTCATCTGGATATACGGTGTTTCTGAAACGTTTTCAAAGAACTATGAAAGTGAAAGTGAATTGGTTTAACGTCCTACAAACAGCTATGGTCATATAGAGACTATGAAAGTATGTTTGATGCCTAAGGCGAGGTTTGAACCCACGACCTCCGAATTGGAAGTCAGGGGCACGTTTCACTAAACTTCGTACGATTACAATGTTCGTAAGTGTAAACTTATGATAGGCTATGAATTGCACATTAACAATGTTTTCTTGTAAACAATTATTGGATTTCCATTTAGTGAGCATAGGCTGCATATGCAGCCTATGCTCAATAAATATAAAGCCATCAATTGAAATTTCCAGACGATCCTAAATTTAATCTTACGAACATTTTAGTCGTACGAAGTTTAGTGAAACGGGCCCCTAATGTTCTAATCCCTAGGCCACAATCCATCCCATTTCACAGAACTCAATCTGCCCTGTCGTGAATGGAACAGTCTATGCCAGATGAGACACGCCGTGAGGTTTTGTACCTAAGAACATGTGCGTTTTTCCATGAAATAAATTTACAGAAACTGTGATATTTTCTGCAAATGACGTCGAAAGATGGCAAAGTTTTCATGGCAAATGCGGAATTCAATTCCACATTTGCTGTGAAAATTTCGTCAACTTCGATCATAAATTTTATAAATAATTTCACGAAATATCGCACATGTTCTCAGATACAAAATGGCGTATCTCAGATATGTCGGGAATACATGGTTAAACAGGTAAACAAACTTGCTGTACTTACCAATCACGTAAATATCGTTGGAGTTGTACTGGAGAACTGTTTTCGAGTCGGCCGACAAATAGACTAGCTGCTCCTTCGGGAAGAGCTCGGTCATGCAGTCATAATGCAAATCCATTTTCATATCGTAGTTTTCCATTTCCATGCGGCCTTGGAAGAATCCATTTGTCTTTATATTAGTCGCATACAGTCGAAATGGCTCAGGATGTATCATATTTTCCTTGATGGCATACCTAAGCAACTTCATCACGTCACTCATTATATATTGTGAAATATTTTCACCATCTATTCCCATGTCAAATACAAGAGGATGGCCATGAATGACAGAGTTTGCAAAAGCTTTGTTGTGCATCTGTTTGAGTCTTGTTTGCAAGGGAAAATTATACGTTCCCCTCCGAACGTGTCCGTCTTGAGTATGGTTACTAGTACTACATTTCTTTTGTAGATCTTTAAGTCGTTTCTCTTTGAATGCAGCTTTCTGTAAAGTACGACTGCCGCAAGATACCTCGGGTCTGTACCACTTTAACAGGCATTTTGTTCTACGATTCTTCGAATTGCATGCCATGAGTTCTACCCACATGACGTTTGTTATGGTCGTTGGAACCTAAATAAAACTAAGATAAGTCAGCAGGGGGTAGTTTAACTAAACTTAGTACGTCTAAAATGTTCGTAAGTGCAAATTTAGGATCGTCTGGAAATTTCAATCGATGGATTTACATGTATTGAGCATAGGCTGCATATGCAGCCTATGCTCAATAAATGTAAATCCAATAATTGTTTACAAGAAAACACTGTTAATGTGAAATATAGAGACTATCATAATTTTGCACTTACGAACATTTTAGTTGTACGAAGTTTAGTGAAACGGCCCACAGGAGCGATACATTACTGAACATTTTCACCGCTAACTATCTGGAATGGAATCTACACGGACACGGTGTGTGTGTGTGTGCGTGTGTGTGTGTGCGTGCGTGCGTGCGTGCGTGCGTGCGTGCGTGCGTGCGTGCGTGTGTGTGTGTGTGTGTGTGTGCGTGCGTGCGTGCGTGTGGATAGGTTTAGACGATAGTGACAAGACTCAAACAATGGGTTTCAAGTCGAAATACTTTTCTTTGTCATTCACTCCGCACGTACTGTCAGGGCTCCAGATAAGGAATTGGTAATTGAGTATTTTCACTCAATCATTTCTGAAGCAATTGGGTATTTCAAAATTTGAATTGGATACAATAAAATCACACTACTGTTTACACATCAGCAGACCGCAATTATTGAATAGTTTGCTTCTAAATGAAATCATGTCTTGGTATTTCATTAGAATTGTCTCATTGGAGACAATTCTAATGAAATACCAAGATGTGTTTTCATGTACTGTATCAATATACTGCGGACTAAGAGAACAATGAAAAGTCATGCAGAGCATGATGTTATTAGCCGATCAAATCAGGGTAAAGTGCATCGAACATATGTAGGTGTCTCTGGTAACATTGTCAATGGTAAACTATTTTCGACCACAGTTCTGTACCCAGCGTTGACATTTTTCTCGATTTTGTGCAGGTTTTGGAAACCCGTTCCCAAATCCATCCAATAGCAGCAATGCCATAGCAGCAATGTTTTGTTGTCACCATTATGTTGCGAAATATTCCAGCGTAACACCTGTACTGTATGCTCTATTTATCTACAAATTACACTCCGCAATACACAAAGTTGTAGTCACTGTGTGTGTGTTTGTCCGAATTCTGTGGCAGCATGCGAGTGGGCGGAGCTACCAGGGCTATATATATCTAGCGGTTACAGTGTCATCTAAAAATAGACGCAAGCTCCTGCGTATTCAGGCACATGCCCAGATTGGCCTAATGTGCCCCATCCGTGATTTTTTGCGCGATGTCGGGCGCAAGACAATCAATAATTTGCGGCATTGACAATAATTAAGGGGGATTGCCGCAATCGCGCGTGCTGGATGCATCCCTGCCATCCCTGCATGATACGTAAACAAATCAAAGTTGGCTATGAAGGGCAATTCTTCGTTTTGATTGGTGGAAAATTTTGTGAATATTAACTAGCGTCAAATGACGCGCATACGCGATCCAATGGGATAAACCCGAGATGCTGGGATAAACCCGAAAATGCTGGGGTTACTAGTAAGGAGATTTTGAGCAGAGGTCGATTATAAATATGCCGAATAAACACATTTTACGCGATTATACGTGGCTGAAACTTGTTCTGTTTAATAAATAAAAGCTTTAAATTAGCCCAATAATCGGCGTATGTTGGCGTATATGGCCATTAGAGCCAACTATGGACTTCAACAACAATAACTTCCGGGTTAAATCTATTCAGGCGTTCAGCTCATTAAGTATTCAAAATTGTGTTATTTGGCTATAAGTAAAGTTTTAAACGGAGATAATTGCCAAAAATGCAAACTTTATCGGTTGATGCAATTTGGAAGTGATACAGAAAAATTCGCGTTCGTAGATTACCGAATAGCGGAGAAAAGGGTTGCTACAAACTTTTTCAGAATTCGATGGATAACCAACATTTATAGATCGGCTAATAATTAAGTACTCGCACTATCGGTGCTGCGGGGTTGTGTGCGTGCGTGTGTGTTTTTCAACAGTGTATTCATATATGGCTGTGACTGAGGAAATGGGTCTCATGGGAAAATGTGACCAGTGTAGATCCGGACAATATAGCACACTCCTGTAGCCTGATAGCGATCTGTACATATATATAAGCATGGCGGGTGTTTCATTGATGGAATGGCTAACTGTGCATATCCTGATCAAACTGTGTGGATGCACCGGCTAATCTAGGTATACACTGGTTGCAAAACCCCTAAGCCCCATTTATCCAGTCACAGCCATGTATTTGTTTCAAACAATTGGTCCGTTGGGGCTGATGACATTCGTGGATATTCAAACTTCTGATTTGCTACAGCTAGCCTATTTCACCAACATTGCAAAGTAATACTTATCTAGCAAAGTATACTTTGAGGGAGAATTTTGTTCGGTCTGGTTAAAATTTCTTTCAAATTTACGAGACGGAATGTTCTTGCAGTTTCGCAGAGATTGAGTAGTTATTACCTTATTATAGCATGTGTGTGCTCTATCAATACATTCCAATTTGATTTCTTCAAATCTCGCTTGCTCATCCAAGTTTAAATTGTTCAGTATTTCTTTCGCCTCTGCTTCCTTCATCTCCTTATGGTGAATCCTATGGTCTGGACCTTGATAGCTGATGGTCCGGTGGCCAATCGTCGACGCCGAGACGGCATCCGAAATCAGAAGGCGAGAACTTATGTAGGCCCTACCGTTGGCATCGCGTCCCCCATTTAACAATTCACGTGTCTGTCTCAGGATGCTACCGCGGGAAAGCATCTGAAATTCAACATACATTACGTATGTAATACAGGATTTTATAGTTAGGCCATACAGCAATACTTTGGTTCTCAGATATCGCCATATCCATGCGCGCCAAGCATTTTGTCGTCATGGAGAAATAAAATTATACTATAAATTTGCCACATGATCAATAAAAAACACTACCATGCAAAAACATGTTCAATCCAATCATGACTGACGAAAATCTTGTGATGTTTCACGTCTAAAGAAGTTATGGTAGCTTCATAGAACATATTATTTTTGTTTGAAATGTTCGTCTCTGCTTTTTGTCAAGTAACTTAAACTCAAATATATATATATATACTGTACATTTAAAAGAAATCCGCCATCACGCTTCACAATCCGCAAACCCCGTGTCTGAGAACCAAGGTACTTACTTTTGTATGGCCTTAATACAGTGGGGTCAGCGTGTAAGTGCAAACACGAACGAACACGGCAGGTTGGAACCAACCTGTCGTGTTCGTTCGTGTGTGCACTTACACGCTGACCCCACTTTATGTGGATATGGTTCCCTAAAGTAAATAAATATTTAAGGAATAAAACCATGGAAGTTGCGTCTACTGGAGCATGAAAAACATTTGGTCTGTTTAAAGTGCATGGAGTCTGAACAGTGCAAATATTTATTATTAAATAATATGTTTTATTCCCAAATGTGGCTGTGACTGCTACCCTATTGGACAGCCTTCTGTACGACGCTTGTCCAGTGACCCCCTACCCAGAGTAGAACTTCATGAAATGCATCTATCTGTATGTTAAATTCATCGTAAAAAACCTAATCCGAGGGCTAAAATTGTGTAAACAGCGGTAGATATTTTTACATTTCCATGGTAATTGTACATTTTCTATGCAAAATGTACAGACAAATCATTAACAGCTTTACAGTGATTGCTGTCAATAAACTTGTGAAACTGTTATTAATATGATACACACACATTTGATTCGGGCTTGTTTGTGCAGCGCAGCCTTCGCTACGACGATTATTTTTCGATTTACTCCATTCCCAGAGTAGTACTACGTCATGAAATGCATCTATCTTTATACAAAATTCATCGTAGAAACAGAATCCAAGTATGTATTAAAATTATGTTAACCACGGCCAAATACCATACATTTTGACATTTCAATCGTAATCATAAAATGGATGTAGAAATAAATGCTGACAAATTGCTAACAGTTATTGCAGCAAGTACTGTCAATAAACTTGCGAAATGCGGTTTCATTAATAGGATGCACACACAATGTATTCGGATAGATAGTTATCTGTAACACGTTGTGTAAACATACCAACCGATATTGTAACCAAGCTGCAACAATTCACTAATATAGCTTTCTTATGTTATTATAATAGCAAACAGTTTGTACCAGTTTCTTCATCATGATATAACTTTAATATTACTTGACGGATTGCTTCAATATTTGGACACTTGATACATGTGAGCATTTGGAACACACTCATCGGCGACTTATAAAATAATCCCAAAACATATGCTTGAAACTGATGTAAATGATACATTAACATGCCTATGAAGTAGATTAGTACATAAATTGACCGGTTCTGCAAGTAAAAAGTGTCTATAGACTAAACCAGCTGGCTTATTGTTTTTACTTTAATATTACTTGACGGATTGCTTCAATATTTGGACACTTGATACATGTGAGCATTTGAAACACACTCATCGGCGACTTATAAAATAATCCCAAAACATATGCTTGAAACTGATGTAAATGATACATTAACATGCCTATAAAGTAGATTAGTACATAAATTGACCGGTTCTGCAAGTAAAAAGTGTATATAGACTAAACCAGCTGGCTTATTGTTTTTACTGTATTACACTGCGCATGAATATCTGATGATTTAGTGTGGTCAAACCTATAAAGACAATTTATGTTTAGAGATCTGGCGAATTTTCCGACTATTCACAACTATGTCCTATTCCCTGACATATTATGGAGTTTGGGGTCAAGTTATCCAGTAGTTTTCGTATAATGTTGGAAAATGGTCCCGCCTTGGAAAGGTCAATCAGAAACAAATGGCTTTATTGCTCAGAAAAGGCCACAAAGCTGGTTTATACCACTGCTACTGTATGAGTAGTGACAATATATGTGGCAATAACGTGAGGTTAGTTATGTTTGAAGACAAGTAGGTTGTCCAGTGTATGTCACCAGGACATATTTGATGACTAGATCCGGCTTCCAGAGGATGTCGAATTTGGCCGAAAACATAAAAGTAAAAAACATTATGTGAAGTCAAAAACTCATCTGAAAATTAATTATATACACTAAAATGACACTTGTCAGCAAGTACTGTAGTGATAATTGAGACTAACCAATGTGTACGTAGGTCGTTCAGAAAAAATGTCGTCCAGCAAAGCTTAATGACGAAGTTTTGCCACAAGTTTATGTTGATGCAATTCCTATTCTGCTCGCCGTATTAACATATTTTAGAAAGCATATCCCTGAACTATTTATTTTCCAGAGAGCTGACTGCACTATATGGATGTACTTAGTGCTGCTTATAGGTGAACCACCACCACCAAAGATTGATCCTATATAAACTAACCAATGACCACACATTTTGCTATTCTCTGCTACTTTCATTTTTCGTATGGATGTTATGGGACCTATTTTCCCATAACCTGCACTCATTCTGCTCTGGATATTCACAAATTAAAATATACTGTCTGTTCCACGTTTTGCTGCCGACGAACATTTGGCCATTAAACACATTAAATCTAAAAAATATTTAAAAGCAAGTATTTTTTCATCAATAACAAAAAAGACACCCTCCCTAATTTTTTTTGTTTTGAAATTCCATCAAATATTGATTTTATTGCGAAAAAAATATATTCCTATGCGAATTTAACATGGGGACTAAAAATAGATTTTTTTTTAAATATTTTTTATTTGTCAACCGATTTTCAACATCTAACTTTTGTTTTCTTAATTACATCATTTTCAAACTATCTCGTAAGGTTTCAGAGTCAATTTCCAATTCTTTTCGTTTTTTGATCAGATAAAAAAAAAAGAATTTGTTTGGGAATTGACTCCCCACGTTAAATTTTAGCCTGCCTGCCTGTCAATCTGTCTATCGACTTCGAACACTATAAAGCCAACATTTGCAAACACTGTAGATACAGATGAGCCGGCTCGTAAAGAACCGTATGCCTGCCAGTGTGTCTGTATGTACTCTATCTGGCAGACTACGCACTGTCCGTCTGCCTCAGTGTCTCACTGCCTACCTGTCTGTTTGTCAGGCTGTCTGTCGGTTTGTCTGTCGAATTTGAACACCATAAAACCAACATTTGCAAACACTGTGGATGCAGATGAGCCGGCCGGTAACGAACCATCTGCCTGCCAGTGTGAAATGTATTGCCTGCCTGCCAGCCAGCTGCCACCCTGATCAGACTGCACGTTAGTTTACGTCTGTACGTCCGTCGATCCGGACTAAGTTACATTACACCCCTTAGGGGGGCCCGGGCACATCCAGTGTTTACAAACAGGAATGATCCTTAAGAAATAAGAAACAATAGGCTTAAGTGGTACGTACAAAAGAAGTTCATTGTTTTCTTTTGTCTTAGGCCACGCCACGAAATTGTGTCCGTCTGTCCTTCTGTCCGTCAATATTTTCGTCTGTCCATCCGTCCATCAGTATAGTTCCTGATCAAATATCACACTTCTGTAGCCTGGTAACGATCTATATTGCTTAGAAGCTGGACATGTGTTTCATTGATGGACTGGTGAACAGTGTAGATCCTGATCCGACTGTGCAAATTGTGTATACCATTATCAAACTGCTGCCTTTGGAAGCTGACCTAGCTATATACTGGTGACAGAGACAATATGCCATGTTTAGTAAGATAGTGAACCATGTTCTTCATCAAAGAGTGTCATATACTGTCATCTGAATTTCAAAGATATTGTAGTCCCCTGGTTAGCCCCAGGGATGTTTCTGCTGGTTGTAAACTATATTTGCACAGCACATGAGAAAACACCACTTGTTGCTGTGTCATAAGAATTAGCTATTTCATTAGGTAGATCCTGCTTCTTGGTTAGGCAAAATTTAAGTTTTACTTTCATTTCAGTTATTCAGCAAATAAATACAATAAAATCTGATGAGGGACTACACCATTCATTTGACACTGTATGGTACGGTACTGTAGACTCTGTATTTTGCTGATTCCAAACATGATCCTGTCTGTTTTGTAATGGACCAGTATAGGTCAAATTTTGTTGAGGTGGAAATCTCCCACAAAATTGTTACTTAAGCTTTCAATATGGTACATAAGAAACGCCAGTTCATTAGACCATCCGTCATCATTGATATGATTGTTTCAAAACGTGAGTAATGTATTATACTGCACATTGTATTGATACAGTTTTGTATTTTCCAAGTAAAATAATCACTCTAGATTGTAATGTTTTTACGGCTTTAAAATCTAACCAAAAATGCAGAATTTACAGAGCTCCAGATAAGCTGCGTATTTGCTTAAATACCCAATTAAAATTGCCAAAAACCCAATTGAAATTAGAAGTAGCGAGTATCAAAAAGCAATGACATTGTTGTGGTACCTTTATCAAGCTGTAGAAAACAAACAGACCACACATATAGCATATTTTTCTTATTTTCTATGAAAACACATCTTGGTATTTCATTAGAATTGTATCCAAGGAAACAATTATAATGAAATGTCAAAACTATTCAATAATTGCTGTCTGTTGATGTGTAAATAGTAGTGTGATTTTATTTTACCCAATTCAAATTTTGAAATACCCAATTGCTTCGGAAATGATGGAGTGACAATACTCAATTACTAATTCCTTATCTGGAGCTCTGGGATATCAAGGAAATTGAAAGTGTACACTATCGTTATCAAAAGCTTTATTTTGAACACTTCATTAAGCAGCTACCTGAGTGCATTGTCACTGGTGTCTTACTCGCCTATTATGCGAGTAGATATATGGCTTTACCTATGGGTAATGTGTACACTAACAATAAACTGTGCATCATTTAGAAAAGTATTACACATGGAAATATATTTTGAGATTGATGGGAGAAATCTTCAGATATCTCGTCTTTTGCATAGTTTTCTGGCATAATATTTATAGCACGCTATTTTCTTATTTGTCTATGATGTATTGAACCACATTTTATTACTTTTAATGTCATAATATTTGCTGTATGTGTCAAACGGTCGAAGTGGTGAAACTATTCAATGGCTTGTACATACAACTAGAGAAAATGACCGGGGGCTTACGTATACCCCCGGCCACCGCCTGGACCGACAAATATAAAGTTTAACGCAAATATTTTAAAAACTTTAACTTTATGTAATTTGACCTTGACCTTGGACTTGAATGCCGCATGGGTGTGGTATTGAATGAAAATATGGATGATGATAAGGAAGTATATGAAGTTTGAAGTCAATCCGACTTACCGTTGCAGAGATAATGGGTACCTGAAAACTTTAACGCAAATCGTTCTAAGTAATTTGACCTTGACCTTGGACATGAAGGCCGCAATGATTTGGTATGTAGTGACAATATGGATGATGATACGGAAGTATATTAACTCAATCCGACTTACCGTTGTAGAGATAATGGGTACACACAAATTGACGCAAATCTTTCTAAGTAATTTGACCTTGACCATGGGCATGTAGGCTGCATGGGTGTGGTATGGAATGAAAACATGGATGATAAGGAAGTATATGAAGTTTGAGGTCAATCGGACATACAGTTACAGAGATATTGGATAGTTGATACCCAAAAACTTTAACATGGACGGACAAACGGACGGACAAACGGCGGACGGAATTACGACAAAAATTCAGCGGAATCAAATGTCTCGCCTTGTCCCGCCGCCTTGACCTCGAGCCTGGGCCAGAAAGCAATTTGCACTGGCCCGAACCATCTGGCGGTGAGTCTTAAGATGCAAGTAAGATTTTTGTTTTATCTTAAAAGAAACAAAAATGGTAAAAGTGTATTTAATATTTATAGTATTTCTTGTCAACAAACTGTTACATACGCAGAAGTTGCTTCATATAAACATAGAAAACAACAATCAACAACCAGGTTTATTTTACTACATTTGTTAGAAATCAGTATATTCTCACTTTTGGCACCAAAACATAGAGGATATGGCCAGTTAGAAAAGAAATGATAGGAAGGATAGTTGTTCATGTCAAAATGTTACATACTGCTGTAAATCAGATCAAAGTGTTTTAACGGACTGGTCATGGCAATATATAAGCAAAATCAATGCATTTAACATAAAGCTGATCCTAATAGGTTTGTTACAAACCAAACATCTTGTATAATCTTATAATAATTAATTTATAAAAAGTTTATAAAATAAATCCTGTCCCTGTAGGTTTATTATAAGTTGTAAATAGCTCAGGTAGTGCTATTTACTGTATAAATAAAGGAAGGTATATGATATGTACGTAACATTGACGAAAACATGTTACAGTACCTTAAATATGTTGCAATGGAGTATTCAGGGAATTTAAATGATCAAATTGTGGATTGAAACAAAATTTGGTGATAATGGGATGGTTGCAAACTATAAACTGCTCATGTAAACTTATTACTAACGTAAATAAATAAACCTGAAAAATGTGCATGTAACATTTACAAGAATAACATATTGCAATCTATTTATTTATTACACATTAATCAAAACATTTTCTGTGTAAACTGTTAACAATCATATTATCTTTATACAGTTTATTGTCTTACAAGAATAAATTCCAGTTGCCACATAGTAATAAGCATCCGGTTTCTAAAAAAAAGTATTGCTTGGCATATTTGTCAATGTTACATACGCGACTTCGATCAAATGTCACAATATACTGTACTTCTCAAGGTAAGGCATGATTTAAACTAATGCCTCTACAACAAATAAGGTCCAAATAGGTTTGTTACAACCCATAAACATATAGTATAATCTCATTTCTAACAGTTTAAAATGAGCATGGAATATGTGTATGTAACATTTGACGAGAAAAATATATTGTTGCCATTTTTTCATCAACCAATAATCAATGCATTTTCTGGTAAAGGTGATTGTTACTGCACAGTAAAACACGTCTTTACACAACAAAGAAACTAAGATGCCATTTGAAAGCAACATAGGATCACCAAATACATATTACCTCTTTGTCAATGTTACATACACGAGATTCAGCACATTTCTATCTCTCCGTAGTCAAAGGCATGTATATTCTGCAAACAACTGCAATTGTCCAAACCATAGTGGCTTGGACTATGCCACGTTGTAGTTTTTCTAACAAAGAACAAAATCCAAACAAAATATCTTAAATGTCCCCCTATTAGGCCAAATACTGAATTATGGCCCCTATGATAATAGATTAGTCGGTATATAGCACTTACGACCTTATGCTACTAGACAAAACTGGAAAAAGAATTTGAAACAAGAGGGCCATGATAGCCCTAATTCGCTCACCTGACTCCATGAACACCAGAGGAGAATGTGACATTGAGTTCATGTGTTTTAAACAAAATTGTGCCATTTTTAAATGGCGGTCATCTTGGATTAAGCGATGACTCTCATTTTACCAAATCTGAAAATGCTTCACCCAAGGATCTTAACTTCCTATGAAGTTTGGCCAGCATCGGTCATGTGGTTCCTGAGAAAAAGACGTTCAAAATCTTGAATATATGGACCTTTTGGTGACCATCATGGATGTTCTAATCATCCGATTCCGACAAATTTTGCACCAGAGCAATCGCCTCATCGATACCTTCAATCAGATATATGACATGAGCATATTCGGTCAACAATAAAATTTGACACCAATTTGACCCCACGGGCCACGCCCATTTTTGACCCCGGGGTCACCATTTTCACAACTTTGGAAGAGCATTGTAAATCGATCATTTCTACCAAGTTTAGTCGAAATCCGGCTGGCGGTTCATGAGAAGAAGATTTTTGAAGAATTTATGCTATTTTTAGACGGCGGCCATCTTGGATTAGCGATGACCTCCATTTTAACAAATCTGAAAAGGCTTCACCCATGGACCATAACTTTTAAGTTTGTCTACCATGGGCCAAGCGATTCATGAAAAGAAGAATTTTGACATCTCTAATAAAAGAAAGACCTTTTGACATTTCGGCGGCAATCTTGGATAACATAACAATCCGATTTCGACAAAAAATGTACCAGAGTGATCGCCTCATTGATACCGTCTATTTGGTATATAACATGAGCATATTCGGTCAAAAATAACATTTGACCCCAATTTGACTCCACGGGCCACGCCCATTTTTCACCACGGGGTCACCTTTTTAACAACTTTGAAAGAGCATTGTACGTCGATCATTCCTACCAAGTTTCGTCGAAATCCGGCTAGTGGTTCATGAGAAGAAGATTTGTTAAGAATTTATGCTATTTTTATACGGCGGTCATTTTGGATTAGCTATAACCTCCATTTTAACAAATCTGAAAATGCTTTACCCATGGACCATAACTTTTAAGTTTGGCTACCATGGGCCAAGCGGTTCATGTGAAGAAAAATTTTGAAATTTGTAATAAAAGAAAGACCTTTTGACCTTTCGGCGGCCATCTTGGATGACATAACCATCCGATTTCGACAAAAAATGCACCAGAGTGTTCGCCTTATTGATACATTCAATTTGATATATGACATGACCATATTCGGTCAAAAATAAAATTCGACCCAATTTGACCCCACGGGCCACGCTCATGTTTGACCCCGGGGTCACCATTTTAACAACTTTGAAAGAGCATTGTACATCGATCATTCCTACCAAGTTTTGTCGGAATCCGGTTGGCGGTTCTTGAGAAGAATATTTTTGAAGAAGTTGTGCTATTTTTAGACGGCGGCCATCTTGGATTACGTAATGACGTCATTTTGACAATTTTGTAATCCCCCTACCTAAGGACCATGACCATAACGTTTGGTGACTATAGGCCCAATGGTTACCGAGGAGAAGACGTTTGAAAATGTTCACGGACGACGACGACGGACGACGGACGACGGACGACGACGGACACATTGCGGTAACAATAGCTCACATGAGCTTCGCTCAGGTGAGCTAAAAAAAACGAGGCAAAGCCACGAAGGCCAGGTCTTTTCAAAATAGACACTTGGATAACATAATTATACCCACTTTTGTAGACTAGATGGCCGTGGCCTACATGTCGCGCCTTGGGGCGAGGCATGGACACTAAAAAAAAGAGATATAGTAGATGGAAAAAAGCGGGCGCGATGATGATAAACACCCATGTGAAGTATCAAGGTAATGGGTGAAGCAGTTGTAGAGATATTGTACACAAACAAATCAAAGTAATTTGACCTTGACATTGGGCACAGGGGCCGCACGGTTGGGAGGTAGAATGAAAATATGGATGATGATAAACACCCATGTAAAGTTTCAAGGTAATGGGCGAAGCAATTGCAGAGATATAGTATAACGAAAAACTTTAACCAAACAAGTTTAACCAGACGTACGTTAAAAAGTTAACGTTGAAAATGGCTAAGTCAATTACGTAGAAATAATAGGTCAAGGTAAAACAAATGGTCACATGTTGGATAGTTGTATGTGGTGAGCACCCCTTGGTTATGAAGCTGTGAAAGTTTGGTGGTCCTAGGTGGTACAGTACCAAAGAAATGGACTTAAACACGAAAACTTAACATTGTAAACGCGAAAAGTTAACATTGACTGCGCGGAAAAAATGGGTCAAGTTCAAAAAAAGGTAACATGTTGGATAGTGATATGTGGTGGGCACCCCTTGGTTGTGAAGCTGTGAAAGTTTGTTGGTCCTATGTGTTACAGTAACAAAGAAATGGACTCAAACACGAAAACTTAACATTGATTGTGGACGCCGCCCGCCCGCCTGTCTTTCGCCAATCCAATAGCCTGGATTTTTTTCCCAAAAAAACCTGGCTAAAAATGGAAACAACTTTTAAAAAAAAAAGTTTAAAAGGATTTTGTTTTCAAAAAAAACCTGGCTAAAAAAAAAACCTGGCTAAAAATGGAAAAAAAGTTTAAATTTTTTTTTCTTTAAATTAACAAAAAAATAATGCTCGCTACAGGAGCCCAGAATTTTTATAATAGTCCTATATTTATCTACATATCATATCTGCACAGGTCCACATATTGCCACAATATTGTCAACACAGTTTACGAAAATGTAATACCCAGGTATAATAATTTACCTGTATAAATTACCTGTAATAATTTAGCTGGACATTTAGTGGTCAATCTGGAAATTTGCCACAAGTGTTCAACTGGAGAAGGCTATTAGTGTTCTCTCTACAGGTAAGGTGTACAGAGCGCACGAGAAAACGGGTCTTCATGCATTAATGTTCAGTTTGTAGCATAGAAAGAAATATAGTTTGACCTTGACCCTGGAGCGCGGAATTTTTTGTAATAGTCCTATATCATAGTCCTATAACATATCATAGTAAAGGTATGTATAAAGTTTGATGACTGTAGCTGATAAGGTGTTGAAGTAATGATCGGAACACGAAAACTTAACATTGAATGATGACACCGACACCGACACCACACCGACACCGACACCGACACCGACGACACCGACGACACCGACGCCGACTCCGGAAAAGCAAAACCTATGTCTCGCTTTCCGCTTCGCTGGTGAGACAAAAACTATATACACCGGCCCTCGAGATGCATACTTCGTATGCCGGGGGTATAAAGATGGCGGAGATGGAAACTCCATGTACCACATAGTATACAGTAACAAGATAATATTCACATATCTTATATTCATATATCACATCACTCTTATGAAGCAATTATGTTTGAAGCCAAGTGTATCTTTCCAGGGCTCCAGATAAGGAATTAGTAATTGAGTATTGTCACTCCATCATTTCTGAAGCAATTGGGTATTTCAAAATGTTAGAATGTTATAGAATCACACTACTGTTTACACATCAGCAGACCGCACTTACTGAATAGTTTGCTTCTAAATGAAAACACATCTTGGTATTTCATTAGAATTGTCTCCTTGAAGAAAATTCTAATGAAATAACAAGATGTGTTTCCATGGAAAAATAAGAAAATATGCTATATTTGTGGTCTGTTTATTGTTTTCTGTAGCATGATATACACATTTTTCATTTCTTTTTGATACTCATTACTCAGGCCAGTAGTAGTAAGGGAGTCAAAATGATACCACCTACCGTGGTATCGTTTATAACCCTCTATAATACCCCCACCACCCCCGAAAATCAAAAAATTGGTTAACGAGGAAAATTGGGTCTCCCGACAGCAAATTTATGAATTTTTGGAGAAAATAATTTTGAGAAGAGGGAGTCCCAATTATATTGGTAATTGACTTTTGAAAGTATATATTGGTGTCATAAATACATCATGTTTTTTTTCACGTCCAATTGAACAGAAAAAACAAGTACCAATATTATTAGAGAAAATGGATAATACAATACAATTTGAATTGCAAATTTTTAATGACTGTGTTAAAGAAGTTTACGAAGCTTACGGGGGTTATAATCCTGTATATTAAATTCTATAAAATGAGAACACTAGGTGATATCGAATACATGAAATACCAGCGTAATTTATTACTCTCCGATAAAAACGTTGCATTTGCATATTATACCGGCAATTATGTCAACTATACAAGAGGCAAATACGAACATTAAGACAGATAATGCGTATCGGATATGAAACTAAGGTGTATTATACAAAAATTTTAAAACCCAACGATTCGTTTACGAATGTACATTTCTACGATATCGCTAAAGATATTGAAAAATTATTATTGAAAAAAAAACAACTACTAATTAATTTATAGCCGAGTGTATTTTTCGTTATCAAAGGTATGTAAACTGGCAATCTGAATTTATCAATTTTATCAACCTCGAGCGGTCGGATAGGAACGCCGTTGTCATGCAGTTGTTTACCATAGCGACCACATTTGTAGGGATAGAAATAAAAAATGTTTAGCTCCAACCGCGGCGCGAACCCACGACCCTCGTCTCCATAGAGTATCGCCTTAACCACACGACCACGAAGGCTGTTATGATAAACACTACCTAGTGTTGTACAATTATCGATTTACGACAATGTTTCAATTACACGGGTTATGAACCATGCGTAAATTGATAGCCGAGGTAAACAGAGCCGAGTGTATCAATTACACAGACGGTGTGTACAGTGTAATCCTAGACTGAATTTGTTATGCGATTACGGCGTAATTCTCAGTGAAAAACACATGTTGCATAGGTATGTAAATTTGTTTACTGCACCAATATAAGAAAATTCATTATTTTTTAAAAAATCACAATGGTGCTGTAACATTTCTTTCGACTTTATCTCCAAGTTTTTCCCTAAATTTATACCCAATCAGTACACTCAATCTTGGGCATGGTGGCGCGTGCCTTGATTCTTATATCATTTTTTAATTTTTCATATCTCCGCATTTCTTCACCACGGATTCAAACTCTAAATTTGATATTTTCTTATCGGCCAACGCTTTGGACACCATAACGTCGATGCTATTTTTCTTAGACCTGGCGAGAACGGATATTCTATCATGTTTTCTACATTTTTTCTCGAGTTTTCCACCCGACGAGCCCTAATTACCATACACAACAACCCAGAAACGGCCGACACCGCACATAAAATCCCCGCTAACGGGAACCGTTATAATGGTGGATATAGTTGCAGCTGTCCCCGCCCCACACAACACAGAAACACTCGCCAGAGCCGTGCTAGATACTTCAGCCATGTTCACCGCGCGCCTATATTTTTTAGCGTTTCTTTTTCTATTTGTATATTCTCTAACAAAATATCCTGCATAGCGACGATATTATTCAACCTAAAATCTGAACTTCTTTCGTTAATTGTACACAGTGTTGATGGAGTGGTATTGACAATTGGAAGCGTTGATTCGTTCATATTTAAATTTTACAAATTTATTTCAATATATTAGTATTTACACAATAAGTTCAATTAACAATGAGACAATAGTGGAAGAACTCTCTGAGTCACCGATTTTCGTAACAAAGTTAATAACACTACCTTTGGAAAGTCTAATTCGATCATCACCGGCGAACGAAACCACCGTCGAAATATCTGCAGAGATTTTAGTGACTCCAATCCCCCGTTCTTCCCCATCTACTACAATATTTATCGCGACCGCGCCCACAGGTTTACCACTAGCATTAACCGAGCAGACCGCCATTTGGATAACTTCACCCGCAGCTGTCATAGTGTATCCCCCATATTTATTACTCGCTTTGGCACCGAACGAATATTCATAGTGCCCCTCAATCAATGGGCCCCGCTTCTCAGCCCAAACTGTTATGACACGTTTTGGCGTTTTCATTGTTTTCACTATTCCGGCAAGCGCCCTGTTTGCGTTATATGCCTCAGTACGAATCTCATAAGAGGCCTCCTCAAGAGCTTTGGTCGCGGCTATACGATCATGTTTTCAGTTTATCAGAAACTTCGGTTATTTTTTTTTTCCATCTAGTTCGGTAAGTGCCGCTTCTCTGCTGAGAGAGTCCTCTAAGCGCAACGCATCATAAGCCTCCGTAATGGTCGCCTGGTGGCCTTCTAAGGCTTTATCAATACCCTGACCGGGCCTCTTTTTGAAATTCGGTTATTTTTCCATCTAGTTCAGCAACCGCCGCCTCTCTGATGAGAGAGTCCTCTGAGCGCAAACACCTCATAAGCCTTCGCAATGGCTACCTTGTGGTCTTCTCGGGCTTTCTCAACCCCAGACCGGGCCTCTTTTTGAAATTCGGTTATTTTTCCATCTAGTTCGGTAAGTGTCGCTTCTCTGTTGATAGAGTCCTCTAAGAGCAACACCCTATAAGTTTCCGTAATATCCGCCTGGTGGTCTTCTCGGGCTTTCTCAATACCCGTTCGGACTCCATCAAGATCAAACCGGGTCTCTTTTTTAAATTCGGTTATTTTTTCGTATGTCAGTAAGTGCCGCTTCTCTGTTGAGAGAGTCCTCTGAGCGTAACGCCCCATAAGCCTCCGCAATGGCCTCTTTGTGGTCTTCTCGGACCCCCTCAACCCCCGACCTGGTCTCTTTCAGAAATTCGGCTATTTTACCGTCTAGTTCGGTAAGTGTCTTCTTACTATGAGAGTTCTCTAAGCGCAACGCATCATAAGCCTCCGCAATGGCCTCCTCAAGGTTCGACTGGTGGTCTTCTCGGACTTTATCAATACCCGACCCAGGTCTCTTTTCGAAATTTCGGTTATTTGTTTATCTAGTTCAGTAAGTGCCGCTTCTCTGATGAGAGAGTCTTCTGAGCGCAACACCTCATAAGCCTTCATAAGGTCCGCCTGGTGGTCTTCTCGTGCTTTCTCAATACCCGACGTGGCCTCTTTTCGAAAATCGATTATTTTCCCGTCTAATTCAGCAAGTGTAGCTTCTTTGCTGAGAGAGTCTTCTAAGCGCAACGCATCATAAACCGCCGTAATGTCAACCTGGCGGTCTTCTCGGGCTTTATCAATCCCCAACCGGGCCTCTTTTCTAAATTTGGTTATTTTTTTACCTAGTTCGTTTAGTTCCGTATGCGTTTCTTCACGACTTTGTGTATTCACAGCCAGGGCATATTCTCTAAGTTGTGATAGTAGATTCTTTTGTGAATCTCGTCCGTGGCCCTCGATATAGTTCTATTGATCAAGGCCTTTGTTTTTTGGGTAGTTAAAAAGTCGCCCTCTGTCGGGATGAATCCCCCTTCTGCCGGTTCCAAATTATTTGAATTTGTCACCCAATCGGAAGAACTACCTGGTCCGTATATACTCATTTTCAATAATGTTGATAATATATATTACGAACATGCGTTTAATTCTAAATAATTTTCTTAAAATTAATTAATTTGAAATTTCTAGGACTACCGAAATCGGGTAATCGTTCTTCAACTCTCGCCCTTTTTATTCATCAAGAATATAAATCTTCAACTCGTGGATGTGTCCCGATTCCAAAACTTTCATCTCGGGGTGTGGGAAGTCTAAGGTCAGGGTCTCACCATAGAAACAGTCGCTGGCGGGCACGGTTTTCAGTAATATGCTGGGAGTGCCGTCTACCGTGTTGTACGATGTGTTCACCCGATCCAGGTGCACCCCGAGAGTTTTCGTGACGGCGAAGTTCACCGGGTCGTGCCGACGTGCTCGCCAGGATCAAACACTCCGTCATCGTTGTAAGGGTATGTTATTTTAAATCCTAACAGTGAGCCCAACCCCGGTGAGATCCTTAAACGCCTATCAACGGTCAATGTCGTGAGCCCCCTGGCTTTCGAGATTGCGAGAGTGACTACACCAGGAATCTTCTCCGCGACAAAAGCTTGGAGATCTCCGAAACTCCAAAGACCCTGAGGTACTATAGCATCTGGAGTTCTACGAAATCCTGAGGTCACTGGTTCAGTTATGATGTAGTTTCCGAAAGCCACAGGGCTTACACCCTCGACTTCTAATGTGAAAAACTCGAGCGTTTCAACGTTTTTCCACCCGACCGTGAACATTATTGATCTAAGGCCTACCCGGCGTTGTCCGCAGCAGTTGTCTATTAATTTTTGAAGTTCACAACTCCCTTTTTGAACATTAGTGATAGTAGCAAACAATAATAATATCTTTCAATGGATACACAAGCATTTAGCTTTAACTCTAATGCAAAGTATAAAGTTGGTGGTGTATACGCTCAAAAGAACACCATTGGTTGGCTTGTGCACCCTAAAATAAGAGTCAGTTTGGGCATGGGTTTCGACACAAATTTCACTAACATTTGAGAAATATAGGGTGACCAAGATTAGTACGGTGGATGGGGTAAACAGATGGCGGGCAACTCCGATGCAGTTCTGGCAGAACCAACTAAAATTTTGCCGTGTGGTGTGCCACAACTGGGTGTGGTGTATCTTTCGGAGACCACATAAAACCAAGTAACAGCATGATGAGCAGTAGCTTATACAACTTTCATGTTTATTATACTATTAGAAGGATTTTGAAAGAATTACGTGTTCCACTACCTCAAGACGACGGGTGGAATCCCATTTCCAACACATACAACCGTAAGGAGTTCGAACGGATATGTGACGAATTTGGTGTGGACCCAAACCGTGATTGGAAACAAAAAGTTTACACCAAGAACGATTCAATGGGCGACCCCTTTTTTTGAAGAAGCTGGAAATGATGTAAAAGTTGTTGATGGCACATTCGATAGCAGTACTATGAGGTACACGTCAAGTTTCCTAATACATAAAAGACCAAGTTTTTTTCTTGATATGTTCTCAGATAAAACCTACTACCAAACATATCCGGCTTCACTACACCAACCATGTAAAGTTGGAATAGCATGGAGTACATTTATATTAGATAAAAGCACTGGATTTACTCAGGCCGGGGTTACTCGCCTCAACGACTCCATTCCTACATATGTGTGGGCTATACTAGGTGCACAAAAACAAACTCGCAGTTCTATAATAGGATTCGGAACGGCGTTTGACGCGCAAAAACAGTTCTTGGTACTTGTTGAGGACGCCATCTCAGCTAAGGTGGACCTGGAGAAGGCGATCCAGAATTATCAAGACGTTTTGCAGACTGCCAGCACCCCAGTGGACTATGTATTTGGAATAGGTCTTTATATGGCGCCGAGCAATATGATACTATACTACGAGACGACCCGGTTGATGGTTACAATAATCAGATCGTAATCGCCACCGCCAATCAAAAAATCGGTCACAACGGTAACGTGAACACGGATATCATCAAGCGCACCCCCAACACGATCGGGTTCAACAGTGTTGAGGGAACCGATTTCATAAAACGCCCAAAACACAAAATGGATACACATCCCTCAACACAATCGAACCCAGTACCCCCAATTAGTAAATTGGATGCACCATCGAGTTCCATCAACAGACCAATCGCGATTGGGAGAAACACCAATCAATCACAGATTGGGTGAAATTGGAAGCACAACACACGAGGAGGAGAAATTAGGGCTCGTCGTCGCCCTCGTGTCGATCGGATTATTTGCGCTTTGGTTTTAGTAACTCTCTGGCGAAGAATAGTAGGAGACCGGCGATTGCCACGATTAAAGCCCAAGTATTTTTGGCTAGCCATCCGACCGTTTTTGATAATATAGATAGCAAGTAAGAAACGATACTTCCGATCAGTCCAGGTAGTGCGGCAGCCGCCTTTTCGGCTAATTTAGCCAGGAGACTGGCGAGGGCTTTTAGTTGTTTTTTTACCCACTCCTTGGCTCCGCCTGATGGCGCGGGTGCTGGTGCGGGTGCTGGTGCGGGTGCTGGTGCTGGCGCGGGTGGTGGCGCCGCTCCACCAGTGAAAGCTAGAACTATGGTCGTATAGTCATGCCGATAGCAACGAGGATGCTTGCTATCGTGATGCCCTGTTCTCTGAACAGAGTGCGAAGACGCTCACCGAGTGTCGTCTCCTCGTTCAGGACCCTCGAGATTGTTTCGCGGATCCGACTTATTGGTTGCTGGAGAGCCTCACGGTTAGTCGAGGCGGCCTCCAAGCGAGCTGCTCTTTCATCACGCAACGACTGTAGGCGTTCGGTGATCCGCTCGGTAGATTCTATATCGACACCGGCTTCTTCCTCCAGTTTTCTTTCTTCTAGCGCGATATGTTCATCCAGCGACGAGAGTTTGGCGAGGTTACGGACCAGTTCGCCCCGGACCGTTTGCATAACCTTATCGAGGCCCCGGAGTTCTCGAAGAGGTAACGATGGGTCATCGTTAGACAGGTCGATTTCGCCGAACGTGGTCTCCATAGTGTTAATAGCGTCGGTGGCTACTCGAGGGAGTTCGCTGAGCTCAACAGTTTCTATATCGGCGGCCGTTTTCGCCATCGTTTCGTCGGTAGACTGTAGGGCCTCTACAGCGCGGTCGGCATAATTGTTTTACAACGCGTCCAATCTGGAAATCCTAGTTCGCTCCTTATGAGTTGGCCACCGCCCCGGTATCCTGCAACGGTGTTTAGCTATAGGGGTTTTCCGTTCTTCATGTTGACTATTGGGAGATTTGATGCTTTTAGTCGCAATCTACCTTTCAGATCCAATTCGAACTTGGAGTAGTCGCGACCGACAGATTGGACCACACCTTTTTTTGCCAAACTGTTGTAGTAGTCGTCTACAGCTCCCTCGAGTAATTCCCGACTTTGACCAACGCTGCTGGTAGCGCCACCTAATTCCCCCGATTGGATTGGAACTGGAGGCTGTATCAAGGGCGTTTCGTCATTATAATCATCTATGTCATAATCATCCGCATCCGCATCGACGTAATCGTCTCTGCCGATTTCATCCATGTCAATATTGTAATCAGCCATATTAATTTCTTAAAATTAATTATGTATTAAAGACAAAACCATAAGGGTTTAATATAGTTTCACTAAATTATGTCTTCGAGTCAATACGGTCGCAAACTCAATCCATACCGCAGACTGCGTGAGCCCCTCGGGGCAAAAGGCGTGAGACAGAGTGTCGTTATTACGAACAACCCATCGACGATCGACCAGAACCAGCAGCTCTTGGTCCGCTTCCCCAACCTCGGAGCTAACGACGTCATTGTGCCGGGTACTGTTCGCCTCGCTTTCACTATTTCGCTGACGTCGACGGACGCGGACCGAACCGTCGTTCAGAACCTTGGTCGCGCCATCGTCAAGAAGACCATGATAAAGATTTCTGGTAATGAGGTGATGTCGATCGACGACAGCGACGTCTACCATTGTTATCAGGACCTATGGAAGACGGCGCAAGAGCGCGAAAACGCTGTCTATCAGGGTATTGACACCAGCAAAAATAAGAACGTAACCAAACTTAGAATCGGGGCTGGTAACAAGGTAGATAACAACGCGAGTGACAATGCGGTCGCGGGCGCTTACGGCAACCGCTTCTACATCCCGCTCGACTTTGAGTTGCTGGAGAGACACATGCCCTACTATCAGAGCGCTTTGGCTGACCGCCTCGAATACGAACTAACGTTCAACGACTACGGCCGAGTTATCATAGCCAGCGACATGTTATCGACGTATACGATCGATAATGTTTCGCTGGAGTACGACATGGTCACGATGCCCGAACTACGCGCGATTGATCAGAACCCAGTACGCCGGGCGCGTTGCCATACTTTACGACCGAGTTCTTCGCCATCGCAAGATGACGAAAGACAAAGGCGACACATTGTGGAATATTAACGTCAACGTACCCGCTCGCTCGATGAAAGGTATAATGATGTTGTTCGAGGATGCTCGGTTCGCGTTCGGTGCTAGAAAAAACCGACAAATTCTATAACCCCAAAAATCACGAAGGTAGAGGTGACGATCGAGAGGTTCCCATTCAATCAACTCTACAGCGCGGGTCTTCGCGCGCACCAGCAGTGGGACGAAGTAAAAAGAAAGCAGTTTGCTGCCGGCTCTAAGCGCTCTCCGGAGGTTTGCAGCGGTTGCCAAAGACCTGCATCTCTCGTCCGTCTCCCTTGCGGAGTTCCTGAATACCAAATACGTGTTATGGCTAGACATGCGAGCCAGCGACGACGACCAAATACACGGCAGCGGACGCCAAGTTGAGAACGCTAGCGAGGGTGTGACGATCCAGATAACCAAAGAGGCGGACGGAGCCGGGCCATTGAACGTGTACTTATATATAATTACAGACGCACAACTCAACATCGAAGATGGCCGATACGTCTCAGCACTCTATTGATTTAATAAAAAAATCATCTAACGATTTATTAATTAATAAATTTGATAATTCTAAAGAATTAATTAAGAAAATTAGCAATCATTCTAACGATTTATTAATTAATAAATTTGATAATTCTAAAGAATTAATTAAGAAAATTAGCAATCAATACCAATTCACGATTGGAGATGCCCACTCTGCCATAATATGTGGGCAGACAGGATGTGGAAAAAACGGTTTTCATCCTCGACTTGCTCGAGGAGTCCTACCGCGATGCCTTTCGTCATAAAAACATTGTGATCCTGTGTCCCACTGTGCGGCACAAACGATACTTATCAGCGGCGACGTGGATATGGACCGACCCTGAGATATACGTTATTGACCCAGGTGATAGGCTTCACGATTGGTTGCGTGGTTTATACCAAAGATTCCAGGGTGAGCCCACCCTATACGTGATTGACGATTGCTCGGCCAAGGCGTGGCGATTGACCAAAAAGAAGGACATGCTCTCCGAGCTCGCATTTTCTGGCCGCCATGCTAGGCAAAGCGTATGGATATCCACTCAAAAGTACAACGCCGTCCTCAAGGATCTGCGCGAGCAAACGAAATGGGTCGCCCTCTTTCACTGCAAGGACCGAGACTCATTCGATGACTGTCTTCGAGAGAATGACGTTATCCCAACGCGCGAGGAGCGCATGGAGGTTCGACAGATGCTTTCGGAAACTAAGCACGCCAAGCTTTTGCTAAAGACTGATCAACCAACTGCTTACGAAGTTATCAATTAATTTTATAATTAATTAGCAATTACTGAACAAATGCTGAACAATGCTGAACAATGCTTAGCAATTGCTGAACAATGCTGAACAATGCTGAACAAATGCTTACAAATGTTGAACAAATGCTGAACAATGGTTAACAATGTTAACAATTTGGTGCTCCGCTGCGAGCTTTGTTGCGAGCATAATGGTGATCATAAGTATCGGGTGGTGCGCTTTGCAATATGTTAAATGTGATGACACTGTTTGAATAGTTAAATTAATTTTAAGAAAAATGAACTGCGACGAACTTCTCGATCAGCTAATAGAAGAAACCTCAACTCCGACTGCCAACATAGATAATGATCCGACAGAGCAATCGGAATCAACTCCAACGGCGTTGGTATTGGGTTGAGTGCAACGACTCCGAATGAAAATGAAAATGCGGCGCGACGAGAGCGGCTAGCTGCGCTGGTTGCTGGGGGACAATCGGAGCATTATCTCGGTAGGCGTCTCTCAGTTTTTCAGGTGGATAAGATGTCAGATGCGGAGATCGATAAAATGTATGCGCGATACGAATCTAGGTTAGGTGCGGAGATGACAAAAACTCTCGGATCGGCGGCTATTCATTTGTACGCAACCGCCGTTAGTATACTTCTCCCTATACCAAACACCGCGGGATTGATTGACGATCTAGAGACTGACCCTTTTATAGGTCACACTCTTAGAACAGCCTGCTGCTCAATTTATCACAAGTTTGGAATGTACTTAGCCCCGCTGACAACCGCGTTGACCACGGGTAAAACACTGTCAATTTGGACATATATGCCCACGAACTATAAGCCCTGAAAATGATGACACAAGACACACCCGCGAGAGTGACGGAGTTGAACCGATTGCTCCAACCCAATCGAACCCGAGTGTTACTCTGCCACTGGATGACATACCGCATATAAAAAATCCCAAAAGACAGGCAGCTGGGCGGGCGGCGGCTGCCACCCGAAAAGTTAAACAAGATAAAATACTCGCCGAGCTTCGAGAGGCTAAACTCCAATCGAGATTGGGGTTGCAATCGGGGACGGAGACAGCAAAACATCTGAAGACAGAGTTGAGTACAACCCCAATTCACGAATTGGAAGCACACCCAAATTCAAAGAATTTGTCACCCAATACCAACCGCCGTTGGAGTTGGGCGAATCCGATTGAACCCAAATTCGTGAATTGGAGTTGGGTTGTTGGTGGTGGTCTGGCAGTTGTTGGTGCCCTGTGCGTGTGGAAATACTATATTATCGAAAAAACAACCAGCCAGAGTTCAGAAGAAAGTTACGAAACACCAATCGCGATTGGATGCGCCCCATTTAAACATTGATCGCGACCCCTTTTATATGCAATAATGGCCGAACAAGACGGTAAAATGTTAGTGAATGCGCTTTATCACGCCGTGGTGATATCAGGTTTCAGTATCGGGTTATGCTCGACTATCAAAGATGGCCCTAGGAGGATCCGCTCCAAATTGGACTTTACTGCGAGAGACGTAGGGCTCGCGACCTTAGATGTAGCGGCCGCAGTTTGGACCCGAGATTATCTAGTTAAAGCTGGAATTCTACCAGTTAATATATGGAAATAATTGGCTTCAATCGCAATAATGATAGGTGGTGTGCTCTTAAACGCATTTGCGTTCACCGGCAGCAACTTTCTATTCTCTAAACTACAAAACTCGAACGCGGATGAGGAGAGTACGCGTCACGATTTAGCTGTAGAACAATTCAATAGCGCAAAGGAAGCGTGGTCGGAAAAACAAACCGCCCATCTTGACTGGGTCAATGAAGAGCTTCGCCGCGAAAATCACGCCGCACAAACTTTTCAGAACGTTGAAGAAGCCAACCGCAAGTACGCGCTGGCATATCCGCAGAAAAGTCTCGCGCCGCTGGATCGCGAGCCCCAACTTTCAGATTTTCTATGTACCGTCAGAGGCCCAAAAAGACCGCGAGATCGCGTTCATCGTCGTGGGAATGGGTGTGGTGGGTCTCGTCGGCTACTATATTCAATCGAGATTTTAAATTAATTATTTTAAATAACTTTTTTTTATAAATATATATATATAGAACGATGTCAGTTGACGAACTTTATTTTGCTATGATTGATGTAGGCTACACTGCCCTTAAACACCGCATAGCTGGTGCAAAGGGTATGATTCGTCTGGCCCGAGATTCTCTCGAGACGTGGCGGGAGGACGAAAAAGCGGCCACCCTTTTCGCAAAGCGGATGTTAGATTCCTCCACCAATCCTGGGGGATTAGATTTTCCCAATTTCCTTCAGAACTTAACCCCCAAATCGCGATTGCACTTCCAATAAAGGTTTATTATTATCGACCAGTTACCGGACGATCTGGCGAGGGCATGTTGGAGATTGTCAGATATATTAGAATACATCGCATACGATGAACACGCGCAAACTTAATACCAAACTATCGGTTCGCCTAACGCGCAAGCTGGCGAATGTGTACTATAGCGCTACTGGAAGGGACTCGCTGCCATCAAGAACCTCGCGGCGGCGACCAAGGTTTCAGAAAACGCTGTCAAGGAATGGCTCAAGAAGCAGGCCATCTGGCAGATCTATTTACCCGCGCCTCACAATATTCCGCGCCCGAAATTCGACGTGCCGGTACCGAACCAAGTTCACCAAGCGGATCTCCTGTTTCTCCCTCACGATCGCGTCGGTCGTAAGACGTACAAGTACGCGCTGACAGTCGTTGATGTAGCGAGTCGTTATAAGGGGGCTGAGCCGTTGGCCACTAAAGAGTCTAAGGAGGTGGCCGAGGCTCTCTCCCGAATATATAAGAGGAGTCCTCTCAAATGGCCGAATCTTCTCCAGGTCGATCCGGCCGCGAGTTCATGGGCGCGGTCTCTCATCTATTGTCTAAGCACGAAGTTTCTATCAGACGCGGCCGCGTCAACATCCACCGGGACCAGGGGATCGTGGAACGCTTCAATCGAACCCTGGCTGAGAGACTGTTCGGACACCAATACGCTAAAGAACTTGTAGACCCTCATTCGCGATCGACCGAGTGGGTGGCCAGACTGCCCGCCATGGTCTCCGCACTGAACGGAGAGTGTACCAGATTGATAGGTAAGAAGCCCGTAGATGCCATCAAGTTTAAAAGGGTGACGAGCGAGCCCTCTGCCGTCTCGCGCGGGCGACCCGTTGGTTTAGAGGAGCAACGGCTTCCATCAGATATTGATGTCCGGTACCTCTATCAACCGGGAGAGCTCGAAGGTGGCAGCCGCCGCGCGACTGATCCCGTGTGGTCTCTCAATGTATATCATCTAGATCGATCTATTACCAAGCCCGATGAGCCCGTGCTCTACTATTTGGATGATGGGCCATCTCGAGGGTTTGTTTCGCGAAGAACTTCTCGCGGTGCCTTCTGACACCCAGCTACCCCCGGATCGTCAGAGTCTTTAGATTGCTAATTTTCTTAATTTTTTTTCAAAATTATTAAATAAATCATTAGAGAGGTTCTGTATGTATTCCGTCTGGTAACACACGTCTTTTATCGTAGTATGCCGAGAGTCCTAATTTTTGTTGACAGTACGTTTTCATAACACCGTCTTTCATTTTAAATCCCCTATTTTGTGCTACATCTATAATGTGTTTTCCATCTTCTGTAGTTTCGGTTAGTACTCGTTTATATCTATCCCAATTTAAATTGTTAGTTCTCTTGGACATTCCTTTCGCAGAGTTTTTATTAATAGAATTAAATTTTTCTACAAAATAACACTTACTAGATAACGCTATCGCCCTATCTCCGCTAAATTCCATTTTGAAAAGTCCGGGCTCTCTTTCGCTCCATTTATCCCAAGCCAACCATTTCTTTTTTTCTTTTTTTCTTTTTCAAACCCGTCTAGTAAGTTAGGTCTAATCAATTCCTCTATCGTTTTTCCTCAACCGATCTTTATGTCTTTACCAGTTCTTTGAAATTCGCATTCCCACATAACTACTAGGTTGAATTATTTGCTTCTTCTAATAAGTGTATCTCTTCTCATAGTGGATGCGCGTTCTTCTTTCTATGCTTTGCATGAATCTCACACCCGTGCCAGTAACAGCCGTGATATTGATATACGGTATTGGTTTCTGGACAGTATCCATCTACTGGAGCTCTCCTAAAATCCATCTTTCACCCCCGTGTCCACACTGTTCGTGGTGAATGTGAATTCCCTCGCGCTTTTCCACAGAGTACATCCAATCGATCGCCCATAACTGTTAGAACTTTTTGGGTAGAACGCTTTCTCGAACGACGAACGCGGGCGCTCTAAATAATTACCATCACATACTACTTTTGTCTCACCTCTCATACATTTTGGCCCGTGTCTCTTCATATTACTCGCTTTCGTGAATTTCTGCTTGCAATTATCGCAGGCGTAAATTTTAGATAGGTTTTTAAGGTTTTTTATCAGAAATGCGTGATTATTAAACAGTCCTATTGTCATTGGTTTATTACCTATTGCCTTATAGTGCGCTGGTACCTTTTTCAACCACCATACGTTACATTCGGTTGGTTGATATACTTCTATACCGATTTTAAAAAACTCTTCAACCTTTTTCAGATCTGAAAAAGGAATTGGTGAAACCACATTACTACCAAAATATTGCTTACTAAGTTCTTTCGCCTTTTCTGTACATCTGTCGGGTCTTTTATCTGTCATATGCATAGCTAGACACCTGAACAGACAAAGGTCGTCATTATACTTATCCAAAGAATACATACCTTTTTTATTCTTCAGCCATTCTGGAAGTTCTCCTCCTGCCGCTTCTTTGGATTGTAGTCCCAAATCTTTTCCCCTACTACCCTGTATTAGCTTTACGAAAACCTCTACCCATCTTACAAACTTCCACTTTGTATTCGGTCTGTCTATTTTATCGGACATTATTCGTGTTTGCTCCTTATCTGACAGCCATTTTTTAACGGTTTTCATTGATGATAGTGGTTCGCTACCACCGAGATTTTTGTGCATTATTATAGTTACGAGGTTTTCCATTTTTAATTTCCTCCATATGTTCTAGCTTGTAAGAATATGAATATCTCAAATAAAAATTGGTTGTTATACTGGAGCGAGTTTCTCGGACATGCGTTCAGACTCGTTATGTTAATGTTTTTACGAAAGGATAATGTAAACTACACGTACTTCCATTTTCTACCTTTTATCCAATGTTTCATCGTGAGCCCCCAATATTTCTTCACCTTTTTCCACTATCGCGCGAACGAGAGATCTTTTATTTTGTATTGGGCCACCTGTGTGTCTAATTGGGACAAATTATTGGTGCTTGAAGGTTTTATTACACTAGCCCTTAACTCCGCAATACTTTCTTTTTGAATTCGTTACCAACTTCATCCGCTAGTGAGAGGTTTGTAAATGCCCCTCTTTTATAGGCGCGGGTAAACCGCTTCATAAACGCCTCATTCTTTGTGGCATTTATCAGCTTTGTCAACCCCCTAACTCTCAACCGTGTACTATAAGTAATCCCTAGAGATTCGGCTTCTCTTCTCAAACTTTCTATTTCTGCTCTAGTTTCTGGCGTTATCATATTTTCTGTATTATACTTTTGTATAATCTATAAAATTTATCTGTTCAATTGGACGTCAAAAATTTACATAATGTTTTTTTGACGTCCAATTGAACAGATAAATTTTATATACATATATAATGGAGTGTGAGACTTGTCGTAAGACGTTTACGTGTAAAGACTATCTACGAAGGCATCTAGCGAGACGTAGAAAGTTTCCTTGTGTCCCCCCACAATTTCAATGCCCCAGATGCCCTTGTAAATTCGTTAGTGCCCAAACTTTGTAGGCATAAGCAACTACGCTGTCAGGTGGCTAAAGGTGAACGTGGTAGACTAGAGCTGGTAGAATTTAGTTGCTGATCTGCGAAATATATAGCTATATCGGAGAAGAAAAATGAGGAATATAAAACTATTGTACTTACATGAATGATTTCGACTTTTTTCAAAAGTCAATTACCAATATAATTGGGACTCCCTCTTCTCAAAATTATTTTCTCCAAAAATTCATAAATTTGCTGTCGGGGAGACCCAATTTTCCTCGTTAACCAATTTTTTGATTTTCGGGGTGGTGGCGGTATTATAGAGGGTTATAAACGATACCACGGTAGGTGGTATCATTTTGACTCCCTTACTACTACTAGGCCCGTAGCCAGACCTGTTTGAAGGGGGGGGGGGTTGTTTCGAAGGCCCAATGTGCCTGAGGTAAATAGGGGGGTCTAAAAAAGTGGACCTCATGCTAAAAAAGTGAACTTCGAGGCGGGTGGGCGGGGGGGTCGACGACCGCTCCGACCCCCCCCCCCCCCCCGCCCCCCACCCTGGCTACGGGCCTGTACTTCTAATTTAATTTGGGTTTTTGGCAATCTTAATTGGGTATTTACGCAAATACGTACCTACATTCCTTAACTTGTTGTTGGTTTATTTTAAAGTCTTACAGTTCCCGTACTCAAGGCTACCTTGAAAATTGTTTACCATGTTCATTAAAAGTTCCTTAAAATTATAATAAATGCTACACAAAAATTCACTCTTGTTGTTGACTTACCCACTTGCCAATATAACTAAATAAACATATTAGCTTCAAAATGCAAAGAAAATCGACAGGGATATCCACTGTTCAATTTTCGACACCCTACGTCACATTTTGGCTTCATTTATTTTAAATTTACCCATGGCATATGTCTTTGCTCAAAGTTTAATGCTAGTGTGAAAATAAATACGAAATGTACCAACCTCGTGGTGCTGCTGCCACTGGCACACAGCACCGCCAGTTTTGAGTCCCATGTACCTTTTTAACTCGCATAAGATATATATACTCGTACGCCCATCCCCATGTAGAGTATCGCGTATTGGGAGAGGTTTGGTCATACTCCTTAGCTAGATATCATGATGTATACTACTGTCTGTTTCACGAAAGCTGCCCAAATGTTTCGGCCATATAAACAATTCAAAAACCATATTTTTTTCGATAATATTAAATTAAAGGAAAATTTAAGAATGAGCCTTCTTTTTATTTTGTGAAATTTGGTCAAATTTTATTGCGAAAACAAAATTTCCCCATGTTAAATCCCCATAGACATCTTCACTCCGTGAACATGTCTATGGGGATTTAACATGGGGAAATTTTTTTAAATTTCAGAAATACTGGACCGATTTTTAAAATTTAACTTGTTTTCTTACTTATATCATTTTCAAGCTATCTAGCTAGGTTTCGGAGTCAATTTCCAATTTTTTTCGTTTTTTGACTCCTCCCACAACTCCTCTATCTTTTTCCCCCATGTTAAATTCCCATAGACAAATCAATTTTTCGTAATAAATTCAATATTTGACCAAATTTCACGAAATAAAAAGGCTCATTCTTAAATTTTCCTTTAATTTAATATTATCGAAAAAAATATTGTTTTTTAATTGTTTACATGGCCGTAACATTTGGGCAGCTTTCGTGAAACAGACAGTAGTGTTAGTGGCATGACAATTTTCGATCAAATACATTTTCTTTGGCATTTTTATGGTAAAACATTCGGAGTAGTTACGGGAAGTAACTCTGCAGAATAGTCCTGAATGGCTGGTGACGCAGGGGCGGATCTGGAGGGGGTCATTTTTATTTACATTACCAGATGCGCAGAATTAGCAGAAAAAATGTGACGTTACAAACACGCATGTCATGTCATACATCACACAATTTACGTCACTTCGTGACTTCAGAACATTATAACATTTTACCTGCACATACTTCTTTGAACTTCCGTTGACTATTCAGCGAATTTTCACTGAATATGTATGGGAATATTAATGCCATTTAAATTTGTTTGGAAAACCTTAGGGTGCGCAGTAGTAGCCGACAGCATTGTACCACCAGTACAGATTTCTGAATTTAAATGCTGTTAAAACACTAGTTGCAAATGGTAACTCTTGCAATTTACTAATACTACGGGAGTAGATTGTAAGAGTTACCGTTCGCAACTATAAAAACACAGGAAAGTGCATTTCCGGACATCTAGATTAAAAAAAAAATTTCGGGGGTGGGGGTTGCCCCGGATCCCTAACTAGCTCGAAAATAGGACTACCCACCCCCGCCCCCCCGATCCGCCACTGGTACGGACGGTACCGGAGCATTCTGCAGTGATCTCCAGCAACTGATTTCGACGACGCGTTTGCAAGAAGAATTTTGATGCACGACTGGTAGGTTTTATCCATCGTTCCGACCGTACTCAACGTAGCGTGTTCAGCTACATCATTCACAGGCATAACGGAAACAGGGTTAGCACGAGTATAGGCTTCGGGATTAATCTATATGAATCTGGTTGTATCGTTTTCGTCATGCACATTTGTGAACGTACCTTGTGTGTATATGCCTATAAATACAAATCACATTTACTTAGAGCTTACGTCCCTTTGGATATGCCGCTATTTTAATACTTTTGTACATCAGAAATCAGACGATGTTTTTGTTGTTGTTGTTGTTGTCGTCCCATTATTTTAAATACCGCGCTTATTTGATTGGCAACTAATTGCACAACAGTGATTCCAAAGGAGACATACATGTGCAACATATTTTTGGACGACCTAGTGATATGTAAACATTCATATCCTTATAGCTTCGAAATACATCTGGGTCCGAAGGCTAGTTGGGGACACGTACAATTCAAACTTCCACATAGTGTCCGTATACTGTAACAGCTACAGACACTGGTGTTCCACGTCAAAATAGGCACCAGAATTCCCATTCAGCTACATGTAGAAGATACTGCATAAACACATTTTCGCCTAGTAAACGACGCAAGAATGTTGCGCCGGTTACTAGACAGAAAATGCTTGTATGCGATAGCTGTAAGTAGAACCGAGTGGCGTCTCATCAGGTAACCGGTGTATTTTTTTTAAGTGAAACATTTGGTGGAAAGAAGTTCGACATATTTCCGTTGTGTATCGCTAGCCTACTGTACATGGGACATAGACAATGTGTATGATCACGTGGTACAAACAACAACAACAACAACAAGTACTGAAACTTCCAGAATACCATCCGATTGAAAGTACCGGTACGTATTCTTTTATATCGTCCTTATTACGTAACGGATATAAATCTCCGACACAGAAATCGATTATTTGCAAAAACGACATAATTAGTCTGTGCCAAACGCCATGGACCACCAAATGCATCTCATGAAGACGCATTTGCTGCACCATATCTCATCAAAATCCGTTGCAAATATCAAATAATACTTACTTTGGAGTGGGCGACGTTGTTGTTGTTGTTGTTGTAACCACGTGATCATGCACCATGATAGAGGTCACTGACTGGAGAAATATGGCGTATGGGAATTAGAGACTGGTCATTATTTATCGCCGGGGGGGGGGGGGGGCTGATGTGAAATGCCACCGGGGGGGGGGGGCCCGAAAATATCGACTGCGCCAGAGGAGGGGCGAAAATTTCACAGATATTGAGGGGGGGGGGGGGGGGGGGGGGGGGGCCTCCAAATTTTTATTTTTTTCAAAATAATTCATGGAGGGGGGGCCTTGAAAAACATCCGTGATCAGGGTCTACACTGGTTACCATTCAGTCAGTGACACATCGATCATCCACAGTTTTAAAAAGTGACATACAATACTGGTGACCAGTATGGCCCCAGGTCCCCAAGCAATCTGATCAGCACCTACACTGTTTGTCATTTAGTCAGCTGGTAAAGAGATTTAATAGATTCAGATATAAATAAATGTCCCTTCAGAATAGGGGTGTTACAAATATTTCAGAAAAAAACAACACGAAATGTATGGGGAAGATCCGAAAAATTGTTGCAAACAGTGCAGATGCTGATGAGACAGCTCGTTACTGAAACATAGTCATATAAACATGATAAATATCCAAGACATCTAGGACATTATGATTAAGTTACAGTACTACAAATGTACATGTATATATAATTATATACATACATGTACTGCAATAAACTGTACTGTAATAAAGAGTGATGATGATGATGATAAGCATCATGCAATTGAATATATTAACCATCCGGAATGGCAAGTTTACATAGGGGTGGGGTTAAGTTGGGTGGCAATTGTAGGTGGGGCGGTGGGGGAGGGGGGGGGGCTCGAAAACAAATATCTCTGATGGAATAGGGGGGCCCTGAAAATTTAGCTAAAGTTACTGGGGGGGGCCCCTAGAAAAAAATCAGATTATTGGCAAAATTCATCCAGCCCCCCCCCCCCCCCCCCCCCCCCCCCCCCCCCCCCCCCCCCCCCCCCCCCCCCCCCCCCCCCCCCCACCCCCCCGCCCCCCCCCCCCCCCCCCCCACCCCCCCCCCCCCCCCCCCCCCCACCCCCCCCCCCCCCCCCCCCCCCGGCGATAAATAATGACCAGTTCCTTAGCACACGCATGCAGCCTGATAACGACATATACTCTTTACCAGCATGCTGGTTGTTTCATTGATGCAGTGCATATCCTGTTTGTTTGTTTGTTGGGGTTTAACGACCTATCAACAGCTAAGGTTATTCAAGACCGGGTCAATGGATTTAGTACTAAATCCCATACATGTATTTACCAAATTGTCTAAATGGGGTTATCCTGTCAGTGCAAATGCACTGTGTGCTATTTATGGACATGAAACAGGAAGTCTGAATTTATATCCTTTGTGACATAATTAACTGATCACGTGACACTACAATAGAAACTGCACTTCCTGTAACCATGCACACCACTGTATTTTATTATGTCCACTCAGTAGGCATAAACTTTTTTTTTTATAGGGATTAAACAAGTGTAAAATTGTGTCACTATTCCACCAGTTCTAAACATTACGAGTGCTCGCTATACAGATATAATCATTTAGTAATTATTTTACCGATAGTGACTCGCGGTGGCTATTATCATATGCAAATGAGGCATGGTATTTTTTTTTAATTATTTATACTAATTAAATGCGTCACCTGAACACATATATGTTCGCTAGATTATAAAGTATGATCATTGCACATCAAAAAATAAATACAGAGAATAAATAGTAACGTCTGTTTGCATTTTAAGATAACACGGTTATCGCCCCTGATATCACTTGGACATTTACGTCTGATATAAAATAACGCCAATCAATACGTGGAGTAATGGTGAATACATGTTTAGTTTGCCAGAAAATATCCCAGATGATGTCTCCGATATAGAGAACATGTTGTGCCTGATGAGTGGGCATGTACCTTTAATGGCTTCCAAACAAAAGGGATTTAGCGAAGTTAGAAAATTAATCATAACTTTTTATGAGTCTGGTCAAAATCAGTCAGAATTGACAAGAGTATTTAATTTATCCCGTCAACACAGTGCGTATGTGCCGTGAAACACGGTGCCGTGAAACATGTTTGATATCCTGTCAATACGACCTAATCACTGCGTATCAATATGTGCGGTGACTGGGGTTACTTTTGTCATTTTAAAGCCATTTATAGGTGTTGACGGGATAAATAGAATAGTAGGTTAGTGCCGTGAATGGGAAAAATATCTGGTGCGGCTCGGAAACGGGATGTGCTCGGCAGAGCCTCGCCCATCCCGTTTCCTAAGCCTTGCCAGATATGTGTACCCATTCACGGCACCAACCTACTATTCTCTATATACCGCGTTCCACAATTAACAGCATCATAAATACATTTCGAGTTAGAAACTAGAAAATAGACCAGCAAGAGGCAGGAAGGAATTGTTTACAGACAGGGATAAAAATCAACTTTCACGTGTTGTTAAACAGAACAGGACACGACGAAAGGATATTACAATACTTAATGATGGTACGGCAGGGGCCGATCCAGCATTTAGGGAACGGGGGTTGGGGGTGGGGGTTGGGGGGTTTCCTATTTTCGAGCTCCACGGATATAAATTTGTAAAATCTAGATGTTCAGAAATGCACTTTCCTGTGTTTTACGGCATTTAAATTCAGACTCCAACTGGTGTTAAACGGATCTATGGCTGGTGGGCGGGCCGTGTGGGGGGGGGGGGGGGGGGGGTCGTGCAACCACAAAACCTCCTCCAGATCCGCCCCTGTATGGACCATACTTTCGGTATTAAAACTCTTCATATGAAAATCCATGATCTGGGGTATAAGCCAAGTGTTGCCAAGAAGCGGGTAGTTACGAGGCATGCCAACTAGAACAAGAGTGCCGAAGGTCACAATATACGCTCGTCGAGGCAAGGCCAGTCAACAAGGGTTGACTGAAAACTAATATTCTTCATCTTGCCGTGATACCGAATTTGGTTACGATTCGTCACGTAGAGCTTGGAGTTATACGTGAACAAGGATACAGACTGCGAAAAATAAAAAAAATGGCCACAAAGGTGAGTAAGTCATCGGAATTTTTTTTAAGTGAATAGGCTTCTTCGTATTGCCGTGCTAAACTTGTATACCGGATATGGTTACGATCGGTCGAGAACATCAATTTATTTATTGGTGTTTAACGACCTATCAACGGCCAAGATCATTTAAGGTCGGACCAACGGTTCGTATTTAACCTACTGTATCAATTGGTGGGGATGAATCTCAAAATCAGAACGGAATCTTTCATACCGCACCAAAGTCATTTAGCCCCTTCCCTAAAAGTATGAACTAGAGAGAGTAGGGGTTCACCCTGGACCGACAACAGAGATGGGACCGCAGCACAGTCTCATCCCATAGACCAGTGGGATGGAAATACTGTGAAAGTCTTTTTGATGCATAAGGCGCGGTTTGAACCCACAACCTCCGGATTGGAAGTCCGGTATTCTAAACCCTAGGCCACAATCCACCCATGCCTGGACCGACAAATCAATATTTATAAACCTTTAGCGCGAATTTCTATAAACCTTTAGCGCGAATTTCTAAGTAATTTGACCTTGACCTTGGACATTGCACATGAAGGCCGCATGGGTGTGATATGGAATGCAAATATGGATAAGGAAGTTGTATTTGCTATGAAGGTGTCGGATTGATTTACTGGTGGTTAACGGCCTATCAACAGCGAAGGTCATTGAAGGCCGGGCCAACGGGTTCGCAGTTAGCCTCATTTGTGCTATGCGACGTGCCTGGGCAAACATTCAACAAGACTGTCAGAAATTGTACCAGACCATCACGCCTGTCATTAGTAGTTAGGATGAAAGACAATCTGACCAAATATTAAGGTAATATGTCCATCTGTTAAAAAGTAATGACCACATATGTAACAGTTTCATTTTCACAAGTCGATGGTCTAGTAACATAAGGTCGTAAGTGCTGTGCTAAAGCATAGCACTTACGACCTTATGTTACTAGACCATCGAAGTGTTGTCCGCCATTTTGAAAGTGCTGAATAATTATTTCCCTTACACTGGTCGCCAAATCAATAAGCTTCATTCCACCAGTCACACTCAATACATTTAACGACTTCAACCCTAAGTAACTGGAATGCACTGCGATATGCTAATTTTCCAACCAATCCAAACGTCACAAAATGTTTGTTTGATTGTTGGGATTTAACGGCCTATCAACAGCTAAGGTCATTTAAGGTTGGGTCAATGGGTTTAGTACTAAATCCCATATATTATCCATGGGTGGATTCAGGGGGGGGGGTCGGACCCGGCGCACCCCACCTAAAATTCGCCGAGTAACAGTGGCTGTCAATATGTTTGCTCCAAAATGCGCCAGAACGCAAGGACATGCGCTGTAGATTTCAAAAAAAAATGCTGGGGGGGGGGGGGGGGAGGGGGGGAATGCCCCCGGACACCCCCCCCCCCCCCCTCCAGCGCTATCCCGAGCTCCGCTCGGTCTACAAACGAACTACGCTCGTTCGATGATAATAGTCAAGTATTGCAAAATAGTTACGCCCCCCTCCTAACCAGAAATACAGGATCCGCGCCCGTTACCTATACAAGTACATGCACATGTTCAAGTACATGTACTACAAATGGGGGTGGGGGGGGGGGGGAAATCCCAAACTGAATATTTACAATAACAAAACAATATATTCAGCCCTGAAATCGGAATAATCCTGATCTGATGCCAGGTCCTCGCCACACCAGAATCACTTGGGCCCTCCCATGCAAAAGCAGTAGGATCAGTAATAATATTACTACTTTTATAATGGGCAATAACCCAGGTAAGAGGGCCAAACCAGGTAAATTATGCATTCGCCCGACTAACCACCCACTGTCACAAAATGATTTTCAGATTAGTCCATTTATGAAAAGAGGGTGTTTTTGTTCAAAAAAAGAAATAAAATTACTTGCAAATAGTGCAGATCCTGATGTGACGGCTCGTTACGAGCCGGCTCATCTGGATCTGCACTGTTTGCAAACTGTTATAGCGGGCTATCGGGTTCAAATTGTTAATACGAAATGGCCAATGTATGGTCTAGGTGCTGGGTGCGATCCATAAACATGATAAATGGGATCGCTACTAGCAACTAGCAATCGGAAATGGAGTTGATGCATGATAAAAGGCTTTAAAATGACACGCCGGAGTGACCAATAGTCCAGTCGCAGAGGCCTAGACACATTTAAGGTGACCTGTCAGGGCCACGTTACATTCTCGCGTTCTCGCTCCCTCGACTTATACACGAGATCTCAGTCGAGGGAGCGAGAACGCGAGAATGTAACGTGACCCTTACAAAACAACGTACACATTAAGCCCTTAAGTCGATTTCGCCCCCGAGTCGAACGTTTTTCATGAGTTATATACCCTGCATTACCGACTCCGCGCCTACTCCGTCTTTTTCTATTGTTTTATACAGGCCTCTTCTAATAAACTGGAATCAGTCTTCATTCGGCGTACTTCTTATTCATAGATTCCTGGACGCTTAAAATCAACAGTGGAGAGACAACATTGCAGGGCGGGAATTTCAAAAAGTTAGAAATAGTAACGTCCCTTAGATCACCTATATATATATGTTATTGTTCAGCCAAAATGTTAAACTATTCGTTTATCAATGAGATATATCATTTTAGCATCAACCAGTACACACATTTTGCATTTTATAAGAACATAAAACATAATAGAGGACGACCTGTATCAGATAGAGGTTTGCCTTTGTCACGAACAGCATTCGCCCTTAAGGCGAACGAGTGTTCGACCTAAGGGCAAATTATGCCGTACAATGGTACATTCCGGAAAAGGGAACAGTAAGCATGACAAAGGCTACCTCGTATTTACAGTAGGTCAATAGAGTAAGTTGGTATGCTAAGTGCATATAATATAAATAAATAGGGCAGTATATGCAGGTCCATGATGTACTGCTAAAATAACATTCAAGCAATGTATTCAATTTTTATTTCCAAATGAATAAATATAAAATGCAATAATGTACATGTTTCGACCAGTATGTACATTTTATACAGGTAGGATCATGATTTACCACTAAAAAGTGAGATAAAAAAAGTATGTGACCTTTAAAACGCTTAGCGAATGCTCTACCCAATAGGCTAGAGATGGTTGTTAGATTTGTTTATGTATAATCTTAGACGTTTAAATTGACGAGTAGTCTTAAGAGTGGCAAGACCTTAAGAAAACTTCTCGAAAATATGGTATCATAACTTTATTTTTTTTATAGAATATGCTTATGTGTATCAATAGCAAACATTTATTTCCGTGTTTATGACTTCGCATTAACGTGCATACATTGCTTTAAGTATACATACATACATACATACATACATACATGCATACTGATCTTAGCTGGTCAATTGATAGTTCATTGTTTAGATGAGACCGTATAGCGACGATGCAGTCAGCAATGCCACTGTTGAGGTGAAGCATGGAATATATATAAATACATTGATATACATACATATGTATAAATACATAGATACAAATACATAAATACGTAGATGTAAATACATTGAAATCATTTCTGCAGGACACATTAGTACATTATCTAATTGTGAATTACACCAAAATATAATAGAGAAATATTTAGCGTGCTTTCACACGAGGTCGCAATGCGGCTGGAGCGCTTGATCTACCGCTACAGTTCGATCAGACTGGGAACCTGCAGAAATACATAGATGTCCAATCTGGTACCTACGTTGTCAGATAGAATACTGACCCACTGGTAATATTGCACATGTGTCAATATATATATATATTATAGAATATTGACATGTGTGTCATTGTTCAGTCGCGTCATTGTTATATATCACCGACACACACGTACTAAAACCATCGATCAGTACGCATATTTTATAAATATATATATACACACACTCAAAAAAATGCTTTCACACCTGCATTGACTGAACAAATGCTGACAAAATATAAAACAGCATATTTCGCTGGTAACGAGGTAACGATTCCACGTACCCAACATGGAACACTATTTTCAAAAGGTTACGCCAGCAGCCCCACAACTGCGAAAAAAACCTGCAACTACAAAGAAGAATGACTTACTGAACATCCCCAAACAAAAGTTCACTGCAAAAAAAAAAAAAAGCAGCAGCAGTATTTCCTAATTTCCTCTGATGAGGCTTTCATGGCACAAGTGCAGGCAAAAAAGGACAAAGAACTATATAAAGGCTACAGTGGCAGAACAAAAACGGATACAAAGAAAAAATAAAAAAGAATCTGCCAAAAAATGTAAAAAAGGGGGAGAAAAATAAACATATATTGAAATAAAAGTTTCACAGCTTCTGCTGATCATCAGGGGTATTGTCTGGGTATTTACAGTGGTGGCAAATGATGTAAAACAAAGAGTTGTTAACAATTAATTTGTATTTGTTTTTAAACCTAAATACCGCCATGCATTTTAGAAATGATTATCAATGATTTCAGTAGCCATGAACTCCAGCACCTTGGTGTAGGGACTGTTGGTTACTCCGTGTAACCTTTTCACGAAGAAAACGATACTGAAAACGTCTCTAAACACATTATATACGAGCGTATTCTCAAGATGATTGGATGTGGTTTTAATTTCATAATCTGACGCAGTGTTGACGAATTTGAAAAGTTCAATAGATAGAGTCACGCATACAGTCACTGTCAAACATCCATTCTTCGTCGAGCAGTTCCTGTAAGTCTCCTTTCAGCTGCATTCTTCCAGCGAAGCCACGCACATCACGTTGACCATGTAACTCCCGGAGATGCAGTGTGCAAACGAAATGTTTACACGACATTTATAAAAATGTTAAGGAATGTGCATATTGTCTGCTGATTTTTTAAACAGTTGAAAAGGTAGACAATCTTGTGTTCACGCTCACATTCTTCCACTATCACACGACGATCCCGGGTAGTTTCGCCCTGAATCCCGTTCGCACCCGGGTCGTTTCGCCCTTTTCCCCTGTTTGCCATTGTCCGTTTTCACATGTCGACTTATGCAATTAATTGTCAATAACTTATTTAGGGCGGCTATATCGCTTGAAATTATACAGAAGCCAGTCATGTACATGTATTAGCACCTTTAAACTGCCCGCCAATTAGCGAATCATTTCGGTAATGACTTAATTAAAGCGGCAAGATACTTTGAAAATATGCAAAGGCCAGTTACAGATTAACGCCGTGTGTTACATGTGTTACACACCGATATGTTGGCCAGCGTAGTTATTAATCAATTCTCGACTGCACACTTTTTTTTCAAAATAATGTATTCATTTTATAATTGATCAAATAACTTTTGTGACTGATATATTATGCATTTTCTTCGCGTAGTTATATAGCGAATATAATCGGACCAGTCTAGTCCCTGCCGCATTACAGTTCATTCCTATACCAACCAGTTTATACCAACCAGTTTAATACGTTGTATCTCTTGTATCGATGTGATGTAGGGTGGGATGCAATAACTACGAGACCACAGAACAATCATGATAAGCAGACATGCTGAAAAGATTGCAACTCATTTGTTGTAATAAATCTTACCATGTGGTTCTGAAACGAGACAACTATATTATACTGAGCAAAACTAGAAACGTCCCTCCATGTTTAAGGAAAGATTCATCAAAAACCAAAAGGGTTACTTTCAAAAATCAAAATGGAAAAACAAGTTCATTCATTTCTGTATCAAAGCCAATAAATTGCATTTGGATATCTTGTTAAATATTCGAGAGATAACCGGCCAAGGGCGGTAGGGGTCAAAATCAAAAATCACAAAAACTCAGAAATGTGTTACTTAATGTTTAGAGATGGAATTTCAATAAGTAATGTGGCAAATTCAGTAAATCTCGTTAGTACCGAGTGTGGCCCACCATTTGCATGAAATGCATGCAATGATCCTACGCCGCATCGACGTGACGTAACGCAATACCAGTGCGTTGGGCAAATTCCTCCATTCCCGTTGTAACGCCGTGTAAGATCGCGAACATTGTCAATCTGATGGTTAGCTCGTGCTTTGCGGCCCAGCTCATCCATATGTGCTCAATGGGATTGAGATCCGGGGAGACCGCGGGCCATGGCATGACGTCGACGTTGTTTTGCTGTAAGTATTGAGTGGTGACCCTGGTTACGTGAGGGCGGGCATTGTCGTGCATCAATGTCACACCAGGACCATGCTGACGGATAAATGGTAAGGCATGTGCATTTAGCACATCTGCAACATAACGTTGTGCATTGATGTTGCCCTGTACAACAACCAAATCTGTCTTCCGGTTTCCCATGATCCCACCCCAGACCATTACGCTCCCCCAAACCTGTTCTTCTCAACAATGCAACAATCGGTGAATCTTTCATTTTTATGCCTGTATACCCGTAATCTTCCGTCAGCATGACTAACTGTGAACCGAGATTCATCGGTGAACAAAACTCGGTTCCAGTCAGCCCTTCTCCAGTTCAGATGACGTCGCGCCCATAACAGTCTGGCAGCACGGTGACGTTGGATCATTATCTGACCAGTGTACGGGCGGCGTGCCCGGATTGGTTGGGCGTTACGACGTAACCGGTTGCGAATGGTCTGCCCTGAGACACCGTATCGCCTAGCAGTGACTGTGGCTGCCAATCGACGTTGACGTAAGTGCGTCAACGTAATGTAACGATCGGCTCTAGCCGTCGCTACACGAGGCCTACCAGGTCGCTGCCGGTCGTGAACAGCCCCAGTCTGCTGGTACCGGGCTGCAAGACGATCAATCGTCTTCCGACAGCAACCAAACCGAGGCGCGACCTCCCTGGCGGCCATCCCACCCGCAAGCATCCCAATTGCCTGATTTCGCTCGTTTTCGGAAAGCCGTGGCATATCGAAAACAGTGAAAAATTAAAAGTTTTTTTAATTTTCCGAATAGCCCCTATCGCATGAATGGTACGACATGAACTGAATCACCTTATCGATGACAAGTATAGCGTGCACGTGCAAAATGTGGAAATCAACGTTCCGGTCACTGGCCGCTATGTAAACCGTGTGTATCGGCTAAACTCTACACGATCGTATTCTGAACATCGCCACGGTTTAAAATACATGTACTTTGAACATGTGGTACATACATAGACAGAGCTACACCGGCTATAAAACAGGGACGTTTCTAGTTTTGTTGAGTATATATTAATACATATAAACCTGGGCGAAACGACACTCCCATACCTAATCATACATATAGCGCTTTTGTACCGGGGCGAAACGACCCGGGGCGAACGGGTAACCGGGGCGAAACGACCCAACACCTCACACGACCCCATACAGTTCCGTAACTGCCAGTCATCTCCCACACCATCGTATACCAATGTCTATCCAGATATTACATATGCTTACACAGTTAACTCGAGTATATGCGTTACATATGACCATCGGGTCTTGTATTGGTTTATGGTTTTATGTTTTATACAGAGAAATAAAACACCCCAACTTTAAATGTACTACAGTTAACCATAACAACAACGTGGATGTCCACATAACTAGTATATGTAGTTTATTAAAGGATACTGCATTAAGATGACAACCTTTTACAGAAACATGTGGACGTGATGACCGGTTTTGATGGTGCCAAAACGTGTGTTTACACATAGGACATATAGTGTTCGTTTCAATGGCAAATGTGTTCGCTTCATGGGCGAAATTGTTCGTCTCACGGGTATATAGATTACACGCTTGATTACATTGCTTTTCACATGCACAAATGCACCTGAAAGACAAAGACTTCCTACAAATAATATCAGAGACGGCAACCTATTTGAATTCGCCACGTGATAGCGTACCCATTGGTAATAGAGCAAGAACGGAAAACCAGAAATTACTAACCCGTTCGACTTAAGGGCGAGTTACCCTAAGGAGCACAGAGATGCACGTGTCGGCTATTTTCTATAAATACACACACATAAGTGTCTATAAAATATCTGGGACAATACAAGATTTGTGTTCTTTTTGCCTCGGTTGGGTGGTCATTTGGTTTGTCTCGTTATGTTAGATTATGTGTCGCTAGCTACGACACTGCAGCTAATTATATTTCGAGGTATATAATAAACCACGAAGCCACCAACCACCCACAAACTGCTAACGCAACATGGAATGTGCGTTTGCTTGTTTGTTTATTAGTGTTTAACGGCTTATTAACAGATAAGGTCATGCAGGGCCGGGCAAACGGGTTCGATCCCGATTTAACCTGCTGTATTGGGGGAGGGGGGGGGGGGTGCCAAAATCATAAAAAAAATTTGCCCTGAAATTAGAATAACCTGACCTGATGCCAGGTCCATACCACACCAAAGTCACTTGGCCCCTTCCCCTACAATAGGATTGTGTAGAAATGTGGAATGTCGGCACACGAATACCCCCACTGACAGCCAAAGAAAACGAGGCATTTTTTATTTTAAGCCATTTAGCCGAGCGTTAAGGTTTCAAACGCATCAAGTCTGACCTTGACCCTGGGCATAGTGTGATAATCCATGCATCGGTGTAGAAGATATAGAGCGGAAGGGAATTTCAATAGGTTTGACCTTTGACCTTCAACTGCGACCTTGACCTTGGATGTAGGTGCGTGGTTATTGATCGCGACACGCCTTCTCATCCTGAGAAACATTTGTGCCAAGGCATTTGATAATTCATGCATCGGTGTAGAAGATATAGAGCGGAAGGGAATTTCAATAGGTTTGACCTTTTACCTTCAACTGTGACCTTGACCTTGGACGTAGGTGCGTGGTTATTGATTAAGACACCTTCTCATCATGAGAAACATTTGTGCCAAGCCATTTGATAATATACTCAACAAAACTAGAAACGTCCCTGTTTTATAGCCGGTGTAGCTCTGTCTATGTATGTACCACATGTTCAAAGTACATGTATTTTAAACCGTGGCGATGTTCAGAATACGATCGTGTAGAGTTTAGCCGATACACACGGTTTACATAGCGGCCAGTGACCGGAACGTTGATTTCCACTTTTTGCACGTGCACGCTATACTTGTCATCGATAAGGTGATTCAGTTCATGTCGTTTCATTCATGCGATAGGGGCTATTCGGAAAATTAAAAAACTTTTTTAATTTTTCACTGTTTTCGATATGCCACGGCTTTCCGAAAACGAGCGAAATCAGGCAATTGGGATGCTTGCGGGTGGGATGGCCGCCAGGGCGGTCGCGCCTCGGTTTGGTTGCTGTCGGAAGACGATTAATCGTCTTACAGCCCGGTACCAGCAGACTGGGGCTGTTCACGACCGGCAGCGACCTGGTAGGCCTCGTGTAGCGACGGCTAGAGCCGATCGTTACATTACGTTGACGCACTTACGTCAACGTCGATTGGCAGCCACAGTCACTGCTAGGCGATACGGTGTCTCAGGGCAGACCATTCGCAACCGGTTACGTCGTAACGCCCAACCAATCCGGGCACGCCGCCCGTACACTGGTCAGATAATGACCCAACGTCACCGTGCTGCCAGACTGTTATGGGCGCGACGTCATCTGAACTGGAGAGGGCTGACTGGAACCGAGTTTTGTTCACCGATGAATCTCGGTTCACAGTTAGTCATGCTGACGGAAGATTACGGGTTATACAGGCGTAAAAATGAAAGATTCACCGATTGTTGCATTGTTGAGAAGAACAGGTTTGGGGGAGGGAGACGCGTAATGGTCTGGGGTGGGATCATGGGAAACCGGAAGACAGATTTGGTTGTTTGTACAGGGCAACATCAATGCACAACGTTATGTTCAGATGTGCTAAATGCACATGCCTTACCATTTATCCGTCAGCATGGTCCTGGTGTGACATTGATGCACGACAATGCCCGCCCTCACGTAGCCAGGGTCACCACTCAATACTTACAGCAAAACAACGTCGACGTCATGCCATGGCCCGCGGTCTCCCCGATTCTCAATCCCATTGAGCACATATGGGATGAGCTGGGCCGCAAAGCACGAGCTAACCATCAGATTGACAATGTTCGCGATCTTACACGGGCGTTACAACGGGAATGGAGGAATTTGTCCAACGCACTGGTATTGCGTTACGTCACGTCGATGCGGCGTAGGATCATTGCATGCATTCATGCAAATGGTGGCCACACTCGGTACTAACGAGATTTACTGAATTTGCCACATTACTTATTGAAATTCCATCTCTAAACATTAAGTAACACATTTCTGAGTTTTCGTGATTTTTGATTTTGACCCCTACCGCCCTTGGCCGGTTATCTCTCGAATATTTAACAAGATATCCAAATGTAATTTATTGGCTTTGATACAGAAATGAATGAACTTGTTTTTCCATTTTGATTTTTAAAAGTAACCCTTTTGGTTTTTGATGAATCTTTCCTTAAACATGGAGGGACGTTTCTAGTTTTGCTCAGTATACATGCATCGGTGTAGAAGATATAGAGCGGAAGGGAATTTCAATTGGTTTGACCTTTGACCTTCAACTGTGACCTTGGAGACGTAGGTGCGTGGTTAGCAATTTGATAATCTATGCATCGGTGTAGAAGATATAGAGCGGAAGGGAATTTCAATAGGTTTGACCTTTGACCTTCAACTGTGACCTTGACCTTGGATGAAGGTGCGTGGTTACCCCCCTTGTCCGCTTGCGACACACCATCTCATCATGAGAAACATTTGTGCCAAGCCATTTGATAATCCATGCTTCGGTGTAGAATATATAGAACGGAAGACAATTTCAATAGGTTTGACATTTGACCTTCAACAGTGACCTTGACCTTGGACGTAGGTGCGTGGTTATTGATCGCGACACACCTTCTCATCATGAGAAACATTTGTGCCAAGCCATTTGATAATCCATGCTTCGGTGTAGAAGATATAGCGGAAGTGAAAAATCCAACAGACCGACCGACCGACCGACCGACAGACCGACAGACCGACAAGCTGACTCCTATATACCCTCAACAAACCTTGTTTGTGGGGGTATAATAATCGTAATACTCATACAAGGGGTATAACCAGATTCAACTGTCACATACAAAATGTCAAAGACGTGTGAGGGCCAAACCAGGGGCCCGTTTCACTAAACATTGTACGACTAAAATGTTCGTAAGCGCAATTGTAGAATCGTCTGGAAATTTAACTTTGATGGATTTACATGTATTGTGCATAGGCTGCATGTGCAGCCTATGCTCAATCAATGTAAATCCAACAATTGTTTACAAGAAAACAAATTTAATATCATATTTACAGACCATCATAATTTTGCACTTACGAACATTTTAGTCTTACGAAGTTTAATGAAACGGCATCCAGGTCTCCAGTCGGAATTCCGGTAATGATGAACTCACTTGTTAAATTACCCATCACATACTCCCACCTGCCACCCATATGAAATGTGTGATGTGGTTTTTATATAGTTCAGCAATGGTTCAATATATTTTAAACTGCAATAGCATTTTATTCAGTGGAACATGCGTCATCACTTTACAAAACTATAATTTCTTCTGTTCTGATTCTGACGAACGATACGTTCGTCAGAATCTACTTGTCAGAAAAGAAGAAAAAATCATCAATCTCCTGCACAATGACATCAAGTCAAAATATAATACAAGACGTCTTTGCTGGTATGAAGCAAAACACGGTTTGCAGACAGTTAATATCCTGACCATCTGGGTCTACATCGACCACATAGACACTATTTTATTTTTCACAACATCGCCCACATAGACACTCTTTGTCTGTTTCGAAACATCGCTGACATATACATTGTTTTACTGTTTGGAAACATCGCCCACATAGACTAAGTATAAGTTTTATCCCGTCAACACAGTGCGTATGTGCCGTGAAACACAGTGATGTGAAACATTTTTGATATCCAGTCAATACCATTTTTGCATTTTACAGCCATTTGTAGGTGTTGACGGGATAAATAGAATAGTAGGTTAGTGCCGTGCATGGGAAAAAATATCTGGCGCGGCACGGAAACGGGATGTGCTCGGCAGAGCCTCGCCCATCCCGTTTCCTGAGCCTTGCCAGATAATTTTTCCCATTCACGGCACTAACCTACTATTCTCTATATTGTTCACACTTTCAAGGAATTCAATGCGAGGGAGCGCTAGCGACAGCAGCAATTAGTTCCTGAAAAATTCAATATGTGAACAATAATATGCTTATAGTTCAGCCAAGTGAACAATGCAATGTGCCAACCGTATATTGATTTTCCATTTCCTGTCAAACAGTTAAATTAAATCTGGTAATATATACCTTATAAACGTTAAACGTTGCAATATTTGAAATAAGTGGAGCACAATGGTGCCCAGCGATTAGCTTAGAAAATAGGGCGAACTATAATTTGATGCGTCAGTTCAGAAGTGAAGCTGTTACAAGCGACATCATCAGCATGCCAAATGACACCATCACTGATGTAGCGGAGTTGAATTCATCTAATTCTTCATAGCCAGGCTCGTTCAACAATTCTTCGAGGTCTTCAAAATCGGGGTAGTTCTTGTCGCCCGTACTTTCCCATACGCTAACACAGTTGATCAGATATACCCGGTTCATTTCGTGGCCGCCAATGATGTTGCCGTGGTCTGGTCGCTTGCCGAAGGAGATACGGATATCCTTGTACTGGTGACATGAAAAAACACAAACAGAATCATTTGATTGCTTCATCCATGTATTGACCAAGTGATATGGATTGGCAGATTCATTATGGTGGATTCATTTATTTATGCGGAAATCAGAACCGAATATTTACATACAATATAGATTCAACCCTGTCAACACACTGCGTATGTCCCGTGAAACACAGTGCCGTAAAATGTTTTTATATCCCGTCAATACGACCTAATCACTGCGTATGAATATGTGAGGTGATTGGGGTTATGTTTTTTGCATTTTAAAGCCATTTGTACGTGTTGATGGGATAAATAGAATAGTAGGTTAGTGCCGTGAATGGGAAATATATCTGGCGCGGCACGGAAACGGGATGTGTCGGCAGAGCCTCCCCATCCCGTTTCCTAAGCCTTGCCAGATATTTTTCTCATTCACGGCACTAACCTACTATTCTCTATAACCTGATCTTATCTCCTCATCGCACCAGAATCACTTGACCACACACCTAACACGTAATGAATCAAACTTCGATTTCGGAGTGTCTGCTATACAACAGGCTGCAGTCAGTAATTCGAATGGTGCTATTGTATTTACTCTTACTTGCATTCGTCGTTTTGCATTGTACTCGCTCTTATTTTTCCAAATCAAGAAGTTTAATTGGTCAAGGCTGAGCTAGGCTCAGACTTGACCAATCAAACTCCTTGATTTCGAAGCATGTACTCAACTTACCAGGCTACAGCCAGTAATTCTAACGGCGCTGTTGGACTTGCTCGGTTTTGTATTGCATTCGTCGCCATACGCGTTGAAGCTCATCGTAGATTTGTAACTTGATGGATCCGGGTTGGACACCGTCAGGACGCCACTACGGTCACATTTGATTGCGAGTTCGCCTGTAATATGCGTTTAATGTTTTTTGACGTTTAACGGCCCGTCACTATCTAAGGTCAGTCTACGCAGAGTCAACCGGGTCAAATCCCGTATTTATCATGTAAGGACGAGAGAAACGTATCGGTTCAATTACAACTGCATATTTACATCAACAAATATTTGTTCAGGCCTGAAATTATGGTACCCGATTTGGTGCCAAATCTTCTAACCGACCACATTATTTATTCATTTGCTTGATTAATTGGTGGATTGGAGGTATGTGTCCGTTTGACAGCAAGGTCTACAAAAAATTAAATAAAAAAATTCTGCACTGACAGGCAGCGTCATGTTCCAGTGCCAGGAACCCTTACTACACCGGTAGCAGATATCAAAATTGCAAACAATACTTTTCTAGCAAAGTATACTTTGAGGGAGTAATCATTATTTTTCCTGAAATGCATTAGTTCATATAGAACTAACGACTGCATATATTTGATGATTAAACTATGCAGAATTATTATACTGAATTTATTACATTATCACAGCCAAAATGGCTGTGATAATGTAATACATTCAGTGTAATAAAAATTAATAAATTTATGCTAAAATTGAAAATTTCTCCCTCAAAGTATACTTTGCTAGTAAATGTCTCAACGGATGTCTGATATAAAGAACATGTTTTCTCTACTGAGTGGGCATGTTCATTTAACACTATTTTCTTGTAAACAATTATTGGATTTACATTTATTGAGCATAGGATGCATATGCAGCCTATGCTCAATAAATGTGAATCCATAAATTGTAATTTACAGACGATCTTAAATTTGCACTTACGAACATTTTAGTCGCAAGAAGTTTAGTGAAACGGGCCCCAGATCGATATGCAAGTACATCGAACAGATTCCTAGAATATACATGTAGGTAAGTATGTAGCTGCAACTAGAGAAATGGGGCTTATGGGTTTTGTGACCAGTGCAAATACAGGTAAGCATGTGCATCCGCACAGTCTGATCAGAATCCTCAATGTTCGACATTCCATCAAGATCAATAAAACACCCGTCTTGCTTCTAACAAGCAACATATTCTCCATTGCTCCAGTCACAGCAACATATACATGTATGTACATAATTTATCAATGTACTAATGTTTATGCTGTGGCAGCAGTCGGGAACGAGCAACCGTTTCCACACAATGAAAAAATGACAACCGTTATTTTGTTCCAGAAAATGTTAGTATCCAAACACATTTAATTTGTAGGGGCTTTCGTTTTTCAATTCTGGATAATATTCAGGGAATGAGGGACAGTTACACGATTAACCTTGCTGAATATCGAAATACGTACAGTGGGGTCAGCGTGTAAGTGCACACACGAACGAACGCGACAGTTTGGTTCCAACCGGTCGTGTTCGTTCGTGTGTGCACTTACACGCTGACCCCACTGTACAATAAATCGGAGCATTTCGATTGACCGAGACTTCGACAAATCAGAATGCTCGATTTCTGGGAGTACGCGAGTACAAGTTAGAGACTCAATCCAGCCTCTAGCACTCAGAAGAATGATGCGAGTATGAGCGGTTTTACTTACTGTTGTTGGCGTACTTAAGTCCCACAGCGAATTGAACGTCGACCCTCGCTTCCCCGCCATCGGGCGGGAGACCATGCCAAGACTTGGTGGACACGGCTGTACTCCCGATCACCGAGCGTCTAGCCCGCCCTCCGCACATCACACGGATGACGTCATAGGTTCCAGCGTCTTCCACGTGCTCCAGCAACACGTGCACGGGTTCTCCCTACAAGCACGTGGTAGATAATTTTTGTTTTCGCGCATTCGTAGAAAATTCGTAAGTGCAAAACTGAAATTTACAGGTTTGTTTGTAAATTTGTCATTAGTAGTCGAAGTTGAGAACTCTAAACCTTGAATGTGTTCTTGTGACCAGCGTAGATCCATATCAGCTTGTCCATCAACACAATCTGATCAGGATATACACTGTTCACCATTCCATCAATGACACACAGTGGGTGCTTCAACAGTGGGGTCAGCGTGTAAGTGCACACACGAACGAACACGACAGTTGGTTCCAACCTGTCGTGTTCGTTCGTGTGTGCACTTACACGCTGACCCTACTGTACATATAACACGCAGTATCAGGCTACACGAGTATACTATTTCATGACGAGTTACAATGGTATATCCCATAAGCACCATTTATCCAGTCAGAAGCACATGTCAGTAGTGGTAGCATTAGCAAACTATAATAATGTGTTAGCATTGTAAAATCGTCGTACGAACATTGTCATCGCACGAGGTTTAGTGCAACGGGCCTCTTCCTATTTGGGCCAAACTTAATTTGAGCAATTCTGGCGAGAAAAATCTCAGATAAACATGAGCATGGAACTCGTTTTAATACTGTGTACTACTAATGACTTTTGTAAATAGAAATAGATACATATGTACAAAGTCCGTACACATTATATTACGATATTCCAATACAAACATACATATTTTTGTTTTACATGAGTGAATGCTACATGAGTGATTGCTTTACATGTACATGAGTGATTGCGTTACACGAGTGATTGTGCAAATAAACGGACGAACCCAATGGCGCCTCTTGGAAGGAAATGTTCACGGAGATTGGCTGATTCTAGTCGCGAGTGTTTTGATAAACAGTCATGATGGCGTATTCTTTGTAAATTGACATTTCTTGTGGGATTTGAATACAAGAGGGTCATTGTGGTACTATATCGGTCACTTGAGTACTTCATGGAAACCTAAGGACATTTTATACATACATTTCACATAATGACTCGAATGTCCTGAACCATATCTTTATGGAGTCTATTTGGACGTTTGAAAGCCTAATGTATCAATATGTATTGCATAACATGGGCTTTCGCAGTTTAATAACAGTGTAATATAGTTCCGAGTACATAACTCTAATTACATTTCATTACACTGCATTACATACTAGTTATAACTGAATAGTCTTTCCAAATGTGCGTTTGAAACGTTCTTTGTTTACTTTCTTCTTCGTGGAGAGAGACCTAATAATTGAACTAATACACACTTTATTATATACCTTTATTGTACAGTGGGGTCAGCGTGTAAGTGCACACCCGAACGAACACGACAGGTTGGTTCGCTACCCACCCAAAGTGTATGTTGTTACCACTCGGTTGAACCGTCTCGCCGAGACGGTTCAAATGAGTAGTAACAACATACACTGTTGATGCGAAATGAGAAAAAATACAGAAAATATTTACATTTTTGTTTTATACATGAAATACAGTGGGGTCAGCGTTCCAACCTGTCGTGTTCGTTCGTGTGTGCACTTACACGCTGACCCCACTGTAATGTCTGTCATATTGTAGAATTGTCTCGAAAACAATATAGCGAAGTATGAACGTCAACGCCATGCAGGTTTTTTCTATATTTTAGTGCGCGAAGTGTAAATGCTATTACGCACACTTTTACGGTGTAGCGTGGTGTAGCGATATAGTGCAACCTGTTTCCTACACAGCGGAAAACGTGCATCCAAGCGTAATACAAATCATGATACACTAGTGTAACAAATATGAAAATGAGCCCGCTACGGAAAACATGACTGTTAGGTAATCAATACAGCTTCAAATTATGATGTGCTTACTATGGTATTTAGTAAACTCATTGACCGCTTCGTTTCTTATGAAAACAGTAACTCGTTTAATAAGTATCTTATTAAATCATCACTTATGTAAGCTCCTCTATGTAATATAAGTTTATGCCGGAGGGTGTCTCATTCACCGAGTCGAGTTTTACTGTACATGCCTATATTTTGATACATATATATATACAAGATCAGACGTAACGTGAAGAAATATAAACAACGAGCACAGAGGTCACAATATACGCCTGTCGATGTATAGCCATTATAAACAGGGGTGGGGTGTGTGTGTGGGGGGGGGGGGGGTGCGCCTGTAAGTCCGTGCAAAAAGAAATGAGTAACACTGATGCGCATACCCCTAAACAACGAATGTCACTATATCGAGGCATGTCGATACATGGCCAGTCAATAAGGGGAGATAACTCACTGAAAACCAATAGGGTTCTTCCTATTGCAATGAAATCCATGTGTAGCAAATTTTGTTGTGTTGGTTGTGAACCGTCAAGTATAATAATGACAAGGATACAGACTGCGAAAATTAATAACAAGGGCATCGTAATCACAAAGCTGATCGTTATCCCCTCGCTGGCAGCCTTAATAAAACATCTTTGGCCGTACTCACATGGCGAACGTAAGTCCGCAGTGACAGTAACCTTGGGCGGTCGGACGTGGGTCGTATGCAAAAATACAAAGCACCATCCAGAGACACACATCGTGGCTAAATACTATCAAAATCGGTGAAGCGGTTCGTAAGTTATTGAAAGATGAAAGGTGTTACTAACGCACGCACGTACGTACATGGACTAACGCTATATCCCCTCTTGGCTCCTCGTTTACCTAATTTGGTTACTCTCCATCAAGTAGAACTTTGCGACAAGGATACAGAGTTCGAAAATTAAAAATGTCCGCCAAGGGAGAAAAGTCATCAACAATTTTGAAACGAAAAGGGTTCTTAATCTTGTATACTGAATTTGTTTACAAGCTGGAAGTTATTGAGTGGACTAGTGCGAAAATTAAGGCCATCGCCGGGGAGCGTCTCGCCCACTAAACAGGCGATTGCCAAGAAGATCAAAGGTCAATCACATTATGAGGAAGTCCACAATTATTGATTCGAAGGTGAAGGTCACCAAGATCACGGTCACGCAAATTACACTGGGTGGATAGCCAACAAAGTGAAGAAGCTATTGGTTTCAAATTGGTAATGATTAACATGATGAGGATATTCAGCATTTGGACGTACATTCAAAAGTATTCACACTAAAGGCCACAAAGATGACGGTCAATGTCATCATATTACACTGGATGGACACCTATGAATACGAGGAAGCCATTTATGAAATTTGGTAATGGTATGTCAATGTCAGCAGAATTACACTGGTAGATATACATGTACATCGATATAATTCCAGCACAAAAATATTTACACAATTCCCTAACATTTGATTGGCCCGTAGCAAGTCTGTCCAAAATGTATATCCCAGTAAACTCCCACGCCGAACTACGTTCCGTAACCGTGAGGCGCAGTTAAAATAATTCTTAAGAAAACGGAAAATAAACACATTTTCTTGATGAATTTCTTTCAAATGCTGGAATTATAAGGAATGAATGGCCTTTTTGTGGAATTTATCGGGGGTATAAACTTGGAAAAGTCGCGGGAATACTGGACGAGGCCTTCCGGCCTTCGTCCAGTATTCCCGCGACTTTTCCAAGTTTATACCCCGATAAATTCCACAAAAAGGCCATTCATTCCTATAGTGAAGAAACTATTGTCATATCTGCACGTTTTCCGCTTTATGTGCAACAGGTTGCACTATATCGCTTCATCACGCTACACAGTAGCAATGTGCGTAATAGCATTTACACTTCGAGCACTAACAAATATAGGGCGTTGACGTTCATACTTCGCTATATTGTTATTGAGAGAGAATTCTACAATATGACACAAATATTAACATAAACTTACTAATGTATGGCTTAGAAAATCTCAGCTCTATGGATGTGTTTTACTTTACTATTTCATCAGTCTTATATTTTTTATATCCGTGAGAGCGGAGAGAGACCCTAAGAGTGTAAAATTTAGTCACGATAACAGCCCAATTTGTCCTGGTGTTTTGCTACACAAATGGGAATAAAAGGATAACCAATGCCAAACTATGTATACCTACATGTGTATTATTGGTCTACGATTTTTAACATGTCTGAAGTGTTCAACTTCTCACTCATCAGACTGTAGCAAAACACCAGGACAAATTGGGCTGTTATTGCGACTAAATTTTACACTATAAGGGTCGCAGCTCACGGATACAGAAACTATAAAAGACAGATGAAATAGTAAAACACATCCGTAGAGCTGAAATTTTCTAAGCCAACTAAAAGTGTGTATTAGGAAGATTCTTAGGTCACTCTCCACGAAGTAGAAAGTAAATAAAGAACGCTGCAAAAGCACATTTGGAAATCCTAGTCCGTCATAACTATTATGTAATGCAGTGTAATGAAATTTAATTAGAGTTATGTACTCAGAAATATACTGTTACCAGACTTTTGCTAATTTGATTAAGTAAGTTTATGGTGATATGTTTGTGTCGCATTGTAGAATTGTCTCTCAATAACAATATAGCGAAATATGAACGTGGTGTAGCGATATAGTGCAACCCGTTGCGGAAAAAGTGCAGCTAGTAACAGTATAGTTATTTATTTGCTCAGTATACATGTAGTTGAAAGGCGGGTATTTACAAGAAAATATCATTTTCGATACAGATAATCGTTTCTGCATGTATGCATATCGTTATACAAACGATGGTTTCCACTGCGTTTTCCATTCGTTTTCGTTTGTTTCGTATGGGAACCTTCAACAAATCTTCGCTAATTATCAATTTATCAACAAATCTTCGCTAATTATCAATTTATAGTCTGTTTCACGAAAGCTGCCCAAATTTTACGGCTATATAGACAATTAAAAAACAATATTATTTTCGATAATATTAAATTAAAGTAAAATTTAAGAATGAGCCTTTTTATTTCGTGAAATTTGGTCAAATATTGATTTTATTGCCAAAAAACAATTTCCCCATGTTAAATCCCCATAGACATCTTCACGGAGTGGAGTGAAGATGTCTATGGGGATTTAACATGGGAACATTTTTTTGAATATTAGAAATACTGGACCGATGTTTTAAATTTAACTTGTTTTCTTAGATCATATCCAAGCTATATAGTCAGGTTTCGGAGTCGATTTCCAAAATGTTTCGTTTTTTGACTCCTCCCACACTTCCTTACCACTTTTTCCCCATGTTAAATTCCCATAGACAAATCAATTTTTCGTAATAAAATCAATATTTGACTGAATTTCACGAAATAAAAAGGCTCCTTCTTAAATTTTCCTTTAAGTTAATATTAACGAAAATGATATTGTTTTTTGAATTGTCTATATAGCCGTAAAATTTGGGCAGCTTTCGTGAAACAGACTATAGGTACTTACAATCCGTCTACTGTCGATGAGAACCCCTCCATTGTGCTGCAGAATCCCACATGGTTGCCCTGCTGTCATTGCCATGACGACACGCGCCGTGCTGCTAGGCGACGTCATAATCTTCACCAGCCCGGTAGGCGTGCACGTGACGTCTGGCGCCTCGAGGGTCTGTGCATTTTGAAAGGCCCGAGCCTGCTGAAAGGCCCGAGCGTGCTGAAAGATGACCGAACTCGCGCACATAACTAGTAGAACATTTCTCCACAACGTGACCATCTTCGCTCCGTTCGGAATGAGTGCCGTGTACATTTATAAAGAACATGTGTAATCAACTGAAGTCGTACGAAAGCGGGTAGTTCACGGTTGAGTGGGTGTTCACCAGAAACACTGTCTTGTTAATGTGGCTGTGACTGGAGAAATGGGAGTTATGTAATTTGTGACCAGTGTAGTTCCTGATCAAATATCACACTCCCGTAGCCTGATGCTTGTTAGAAGCATGCCGGGTGTTTCATTGATGGAATAGCGAAGAGTGCAGATCCTGATCAGACTGTGCGGATGCACAGGCTGATCTGGATCTACACTGGTCGCAAAACCCCATATTCTCCAGTCACAGCCACATTACGTACGCGTTCCCGGTTGACACATTGGAAGGATTGCGGCGTTCGAGACCAGGGTAGTCCCAGATAAGCATGTACATGTTTGCAGTTTGATTAGATCATACGCTGTTTGTCATTCATTCACTGACGCAGGAAAAATATTGCTATAATATAATCACATATGTAGCTGTGGCTGGAGAAATGGGGCTTATGGTATGTGTGCCCAGTGTAGCTCCTGATCGAATAGCACACTCCTGTAGACGGATAATGATATATATTGCTTGTTAGAAGCATCACGTGTGTTTCATTGATGAAATTCCGAACAGAGCAGATCCTGATCAGACTGTGCGGATGCACAGGCTGATCTGGATCTACACTGGTCGCAAAACCCATAAGCCCCATAGTATCCAGTCACAGCCACATTACGTATGCGTTCCAGGTTGACAAATTAGGAGGATTGCGGCGTTCGAGACCAGGGTAGTCCCAGATAAGCATGTACATGTTTGCAGTTTGATTAGATCATACGCTGTTTGTCATTCATTCACTGACGCAGGAAAAATATTGCTATAATATAATCACATATGTAGCTGTGGCTGGAGAAATGTGGCTTATGGTATGTGTGCCCAGTGTAGCTCCTGATCGAATAGCACACTCCTGTAGACGGATAAAGATATATACAAAACAGGTGCTTCATTGGTGTAATAGCGAACAGTGCAGATCCTGATCAGACTGTGCGGATGCACATGCAGATCTGGATCTACACTGGTCGCAATACCCGTAAGCCTCATTTATCGAGCTATAGCAACAACAATGTATAATCGAATCGAATTGAGGAGCCGTTCTATATCTTATCATCCTTTGATTCAAAGATATTTACATTGTAATTGTGTTTGAATATATGTATAACATATATGTGAACACTTTCAGCTCTTGTGGCGTTTGACACAAAACGCAAAATGTGAAGTAGAACATAAGATATAACGTAGTTAATAACATGTAGAAACGTCAGGACAACGAATTCCTATCAATTGTATAACACCAAACAGGAAAATATGGACATGTTTGTGCCTTTGTTTTTAACAACATGAACCGCCATTAAAAATAGCCTCATACACTGGAAACCGCACAGTGTAGCACTTTTATCTGGCAAACCTCATACCACATACCATATATACCCACTACTGTACTATATTATTAGCTATCAAATCCAGTGAGATGTAAGCAGTTACCTGTGTGTATTGTCCATGGTGTCCACTCGGCTACTATGACATTACCTATGGGTAACGTGTACACTAACAATATGATGTGCATCAGATTTAAAAGTTTACAAATCAAACTTTATTTTCAGATTGATCAAACTTTATTTTCAGATTGACAGGAGAAATGCTCAGATATCTCGTCTTTTGTATAGTTTGCTGGCATAATATTTAGAGCACGCCGTTGTGATATCTGTCTATTATGTACTGCACCAAATTGTATTTGGTTTACTGTCATATTATTTTCTGTATGTGTCACTGTACGATGGCTTGTACATGCAAAGATGACGGAAATGGCAACTCATTGCTCCATATGTTATACAGTAACAAGACAATATCACATATGTTACATTCATATATCACATCCCTCGTGTGAAGCAATTATCATTGACGCCCAATGCATATATATATGTCATAATTCCTTAATTGCGCATGAAGCTATATTTTGTAAATTGGATCGGGGAAATGGGTCTTGTGACATTATACCCCAATTTTATAGACGCAGATCAGCCTGGGCATCCGCACATTGTGATCAGGGTCAATACATATCGCCATTCAGTCAGTGAAACGCACGATTTGCTAGCAATCAGTCTACGTCCTCATCAAGCTGGAATAGTGTACTAACAGGTCAAAAGCTGCGGCCCGTTCCACTAAGCTTCGTACGAATAAACTGTTCGTAAGTGCGAATTTAGGAACGTCTGATTATGTTAATTGATGGATTTACATTTATTGAGCATAGGCTGCATATGCAGCCTATGCTCAATACATGCAAATCCAATAGTTGTTTACAAGACTACAGTGTTAATTTTGAGGACTGACAAAAAAGAAATGGACCTTTTGTTTCAAATGTTGTAGAATGAATATCTATATACAGTATATCTGACCCTGTTCTTCTTAGAGTATATTATACAGAGCATTTTAATTTGTACATGCTATCGGACAGTTTCACCACTTGGAGCGTTTGAAACGTACAGCCAATAATATTGTAGCAAATCTAATACAATTTGGTGAACTACATCCCAGATATATAGAACGACAACATCCTTTTAATGTTATTTTAGCAGACTACACACAACGCTAGATGTCTGAGCTTTTCTACCATCACTCACAAAATATACAACGGACACAAAATATACAACTGGTGCACTGTCTATAATTAGAAGTACATCTGACACAGGTACAATATGTATTTACTCACATAGCTGACAAGTAGACAGTAGTAACAATACACTCAGATAACTGCTTACAAGTCACTGGAATCGATACAGTATATATGGTAATACAGGTATATATCTACAGCACTGTGTATTTGTCTTACTGTTACAGTCTTTAACTGAATTCTCAAACATTTTAACAAAGTGTCAACAAACCCTTTATATATCAGACTGTGTATATACATTTGATGAAAACAAGGCATAGCACGCTGTTGTCTGATGTATCCCCATCATGTTGCATCAAATTGTATTCATGTGTTTGTCATATTATTAGTGGTATGTGTCAAACGCAGTAAGAGGTACAACTGGCTGATGGCTTGTACACACTAAGATGGCCGACATGGCAACTCCATGCACTGTGTGGGATATAGTAAGAAGAAAATTCACATGTATATTATGCATATATCCCTTCACATTTACTTAGCAATTATGCATGAATCATTGGGTTACCAGGGGCCCCACGGGTCCATAAATGTACAGACTATATGTTGCACTTACGAACATTTTAGTCAAACGAAGTTAAGTGAAACGGGCCCCATGACTGACGCCAACGGCAATACTTATAAAGAACCGTTTCTGCAATCACAGTCACGTAATACGATGGCTTATGAGATTTGTGGCCAGTGTAGCTCCTGATCAAATACTACACTCCAGTAGCTATAACTGTAAAGAGCCGTTTCTTCAGTCACAGTGACATATGTGACTGGCGAATTGGGTATTATGGTACATGTATATATGGCCAGTGTAGCTCCTGGTCAAATAATACACTTCAGTAGCTTGATATCGATTTCCATTGCTTGTTAGCACGGGTATTACATTGATTGCAAGTCGAACAGTGCAGACTATGCAGATGTACTGGCTGATCTGGATATACACTGGTCGCAAAACCCTTAACCCTTTGAACCCGAAAACCCGCTATAGGGGGGTTTGCAAACAGTGCAGATCCAGATGAGCCGGCTTGTAACGAGCCATGTCAGGCCAAAACAAAAAGAAGGGTTTGTTTCCGCTAACACCTGGACAAAAATAAGGTAGGTAGGTAGGCGAATTTTTTTTCCGTTCACGACACACTTTTTGTACTGGATATGTTAACTCACTATGGGTTAGTGAAAATATACTGTTTTTATCCAAAAAAATCCGATATGACGAAAAGAATTGTAGGGTCTGCGGGAAAAATAGGGTCGGTCGGATTATCAGGATCTGCACTTTTTGCAAGTAATTTTCATATTCTTTACAATAAAAAACACATTCAGTTTTATAAATGGACTAATCCGAATATCATTTTATGACGACTGGATTGGTCGGAAAACTAGCATATCACAGTCCATTCCAGTTGCTTAGGGTTGGAAGGGTTAAGCCCTATTTCTCATGTTACAGTCGCATATCTGTTCCATAAATCCGTGCCATCAGTGACAACATCTCATTGCACGGACTGAAACGATATGTAGCTGTGACTCGATAAATGTGGCTTATAGGTTTTGCGACCAGTGTAGATCCAGATAAGCCTGTGCATACGCACAGTCTAATCAGGATCTGCATTGATCGCCATTCTATCACAAAAAAACACTCGACATGCGTCTGGCAAGCAATATAGATCATTATCAGGCTCCACGAGTGCTCTATTCGATCAGAAGCTACTGTGGGGTCAGCGTGTAAGTGCACACACGAACGAACACGACAGGTTGGAACCAACCTGTCGTGTTCGTTCGTGTGTGCACTTACACGCTGACCCCACTGTACACCAATCACAAATCCAATAAGACCCATTTATCCAGTCCCAACCGTATACATGTACAGTGTGGTTCAAAATATATGTCCCCACTTTGAGACTTATCTGTTACAAGTAGCTAATAGTGATAAGTGTGACTTAAAGTTTATCAGAATGAAATGTCATTATGTACCATTTTCCTAGCATATAATATTCGGGAAACACATAGATTATCTATTTTATAGATGGTTTTCAAAATGTATATCCATTTTTTACTTAATGCGCCGTCGCCGGTCTTCCAAATACTGATTTTCACGCGAAATTTGAGTCCAAAAACGGTCTTTATCTTTTGGAGCAGTTTGTCTCCTCATTTGTTTCGATTGTGCTTGATGGAAGTACTTCTTTTGTTTCTCAAACTTTGCACATGCAAATACTACAACTAATTCAGATCTGGAATATGAGGGATTCATTTCATACGTGTTCACAAAAAAATACAAGTGTTAGCGACATTATTGATAATCTGGGGCCCGTTTAACTAAACTTCGAACGATTAAAATGTTCGTAACTGCAAAATTATGATAGTCTGTAAATTTCACATTAACAATGTTTTCTTGTAAACAATTATTGGATTTACATTTATTGAGCATATACGTAGTTTAGTTTAGTAAATATGTATTCCTACGCCAGTAGTAAAGGAGTGCATTAGAAATAGGTTAACATTGTAATTTTGAAATTTGCGGCGTATATCAGAAAATGTTTAATTAAACAGATTTTCCGACCTATCATTTTCTGATATACTGCATACGCGTTCCATAGCCTTGTCCGATACGCTTGATATAAAAAGACACTAGCCTGGTATTCTGGTACATGTACAAGCCACTCTTCCATGGATCGTTCAAACTATTATACCACTCCTCGACCATCGATCTACACTTTCCTAAAGTCATTTATATTGGCAGCATATCTATATAGAAGATAGTTTACTCCCAAAAGAGTCTAGACACATTAAACGACGTGCTATATAGTGTTGTTATCAATCTGGCATAATGCATTATGTCTGTTCATTCCAAAGGACGCCTGTCATAAAGCATATAACACGGGGCGAAAATGGGGCGTCTGGCTCTAGCCATCATAACCTGACTAAGTCGCCCTGCGTTACAGACAAAACATTCGCGTCTTACTGTAGCGATCGTAATCGACTCTGATGAGGCTACTTGACGTATCCGCATAAAATATGTTTTTTTAGTACCATCTCTGCGCACCGAATAGTTTTGTTACCAATGTGACTATCATTTAATCATACTTTATTATATGTTTCTGTAGTATAGACCTTCAGAAGTAGTAGCTTAATCCTAGTAATTGCATTAACAAGATGACCGCCAATAAACAACTACATTTTCCACCTGGGCCCGGTTTCTCAAAACCTCTGCTAGCTTAACGGACTGTTACATCCTTAATAATGTTAAAGATGTAACAGTCCGTTAAGCTAACAGAGGTTTTGAGCAACCGGGCCCAGGTGGGGCATATCGTATTATGAAAACAATTTTAGATCAACTTCATTCATTTAAAGTAGGCAAAAACTATTCTTTATCATGTTTATAGGAATTAAATAAGTGATAATTGTGTCACTATTCCATCAGTTCTAATAGTTACAAGTGCCAGCTATACAGATATAATCATTTAGTAAAATTTAGTTTACTGATAGTGACGCGCGGTGGTATCAGGCTATTTTCACATACAAATGTGGCATGGTATTTTTTAATTAGTTATACTAATTAAATGCGTCGCCTGAACAAAAGAAAGAGTATTTTCGACAGATTATAAGAAAAAGATAATTGCACATCAAAACACATTGTTAACACAAATGTTAACATTTTAAGGAACACGGTTATCGCCCCTGATATCGGTGTGGAAATTTACGTCTGATATAAAATGTATAATAATGCCAATCAATACGTGGGGTAATGGTGTATAGCGGGCACTCGTAATTTTTAGAACTGATGGAATAGTGACACTATTATACACTTATTTAATTAATATAAAGAACATTTTGTGCCTACTGAGTGGGCATGTACCTTTAATACTTCATAGCCGACTAGATTTAGTTTATACTTTGTGTATACCCCCGCCAGCGAAAGTTGAGGGGGCATATAGTATTATTGGCGTCCGTAAGTCATGTCCCGTCCCGTCCCGTCCCATACGTCCAGCTCGGGTAAATTTCTGTTTCTTTTCATGTAGATTCTTTATATTTCAAACATGAGTTTCGCTGATGCATATGATCCCCTAGCATGCTGTGAAAATTCCACGATCCTCGGGCCCCTACTAAACCCAAGGTCAATGTCACATACTCATTACAGGCGAAGTGAATTTATTCAAACTGCTAAAACTATATTTGGGCAAGCCTCTGTAGCAGGGCCTGGTAGTCATGAAACCAGATTAGCAATCCTATTTATATCAAGATGTATATATGTGGCTGTGACTGGAGAAATGGGGCTTATGGGTTTTATGACCAGTGTAGCTCCTGATCATATAGCACACTCCTGTAGCTTGATAACGATATATATTCCTTGTTAAAAGCACAATATATATTTCATTGATGGAATAGGGGACAGTGCAGGGGCCCGTTTCACTAAACTTCGTAGGACTAAAATGTTCGTAAGTGCAAATTTAGGATCGTCTGGAAATCTCAATTGATGGATTTACATTTAATAAATAAATGTAAATCCAATAATTAGTTTTAAGAAAACATTGTTAATGTGAAATTTACAGACTATCATAAGATTGCACTTACGAACATTTTAGTCGTAAGAAGTTTAGTGAAACGGGCCCCAGATCCTGATCAGACTTCGGATGCACTGGCTGATCTGGATGTACACTGGTCACAATTTCTCCAGTTACAGCCGCATATATCGTTCACACGTTATTTCACAGAAATGACTTGACAACAACAAATCACTCAATTTCTTTTCTCATTTTTGTTCAAAGGACTGCCATTTCAGGCGCGGATCCAGGATTTCTTCGGGTTAGAGGGGGGGTGGTGGGGGGGGTGGTGGCGTAACTATTTTGCAATACTTGACAGTCAAATATTATCGAGATAATATAGTCAAGTATTGCAAAATATTCGACCGAGCGGAGATCGGGATAGCGCTAGAGGGGCCCGGGGGCATTCCCCCCCCCCCCCGGATATTTTTTGAAATCTACATCGCATTTCATGCGTTCTGGCTCACTTTGGAGCAAGAATATTGACACAGTCACAGTATGTTTAGACATGATTTTTGATTGAAAACGTTTAAATTTTGATACAATAAGTCAACGACCAAACAATGCATGGAATACATGGCACTTGGCATGAAACGTGCCTTGTAACTGGTAAAAAATCTTTACTCGGCGAATTTTAGGGGGGGGGGGGTGGGGGGGGGGGGTGGGGGCGCGGCTGCGCCCCCCCCCCCCTGAATCCGCCCATGCATTTGGTGCATCCAGGTATCTGTCTGTAAGGAGTCTTCTTTTTTAATAGCTATCACGCCCTTTATTATATGTTATCTCCCTTGAGATAGCATATAATGTCAACTTTCTATGGGGGCAGCCATATTGTCGTGCTACGCCTAAATAGTTCCAACTTTTCCTATGGCGTTTTGGTCTGTCGTGCTTTGTATCTAAGACTAGGGGCGGATCTGGAGGGGGGGGGGGTGTCCGGGGTTGCAACCCCGCGTTCAGCCGCCGAGTTTACATAGATCACCAGTTGGAGTCTGAATTTAAATGCCGTAAAACACAGAAAAGTGCATTTCGAAGAGCCCAACAATAGGACAACCCCGTAGTTGCGAACGGTAACTTGCTATTACTTCCCTAGCGTCCGTAGCTAGCTACAGACCGTACGGGAGTACATTTCAAGAGTTACCGTTGCAACTAGACAACCCCCCCCCCCCACGTTTCCCAAATGCTGGATCCGCCCCTGAAGACCCTACATATTCTCTATAGTTTTCACAGTTTTGGGATCAGTTTATCAGTTAAATTCTGGAAAATACAAATCAAGACATATCGTGCGTATGAATACAGCAGCTATTGTCTTCAGTTCTGACAGTTAGGTAGCAGTGACCAGTTAGCCGCCTGTTTCGTACATTTTTTCTGGGAGTTTGAAAGAGTAATTTATTCCAGAGAAAACGTATGCCAATTGGATGGGAATGGGTTTGTACCATAACAGTACATTTGCCCCTGGATGATGATTGAGAAAATATGCAACTTTCAGTCTCTAGTACCGCAAGTGAACGAATTGTTAATTCGTGGGAACGAATTGTTATATCGTGGGAACGAATTGTTAATTTGAGGGAACGAATTGTTAAACTGAGGGAAAGAATTGTCATTTCGTGGGAACGAATTGTTAATTCGAGGGAACGAATTGTTATATCGTGGGAACGAATTGTTAATTCGAGGGAACGAATTGTTAAATTGAGGGAACGAATTGTTATTTCGTGGGAACGAATTAATGAAACAAAATTCATATCCCCTGCGGGGCTCCGTAGTTTTGACGTATCACATGTTGTTAATTGGCAGATATACTAGTACTTCTATTTAGCTATGTACCAAACATGATATGTTTGATATACTTGTAGCATATCGCTTCTCGTGGTATTCCATGTAAATCATGTAAATAGTTGTTTCGTTCCCGTGTGTATTGTACACCCTTTGCATCTGATGTACATGTGCTTTTTAAAACTCCTAACGGAAATATAAGGTCCGACAATGTCCAGCCGTGGGTAAACGTTTGTCGTGGCACTCGGGAACTGTTTGAACCCCAAGGCCGTATGGCGCCCGCGGGTTCAAATCGTTCCCGAGCGCCACGGCAAACGTTTGCCCACGGCTGGACATGGTCGAACGTTATTGTTACCTTTCCGTCCGAAATATCATGCAATTTGAGAATATATGCAGTACTTTCGGTACTTTGATAATCTGCACAATTCAAACAGCTAATTTACACATACATAGTCCGGGGCCACAGTACACGTCGCGTGATGCAGCCGCATCAATTAAAAGATTTCAGTGCGACCGTTGTGAACTCGTCTGGTGACGTAATTGTGCGTTCTATTAACGTCATGAGACACATGCATTACGTAGGTGTTGGCTTGGCCCCGGAATGAGCATGTTATACAGCCATGCATGTTCTACCGCCATGTATGTTCTACAGCCATGGCCAAACAGCAAGTGATGTGCGTTTGAACACGGCTGTGAGTTGTGTCCAATAACGGCAGTCATGTAACAATACATATTGAATGAATGAATGAACCCGAGAAACATGTTTATTAACTCACGTTTTCAGCATATTTGTAGGATTTAAAATAAAACACTGAATATTTCGGTCACGTGATGTAAACACGGTTGCAGTGGCCAAATAATGTAAACAATATTGGCGGACATGATGCAGTTGATTTTTTCTTTTTTAGGAGTAAATAATTCCAGCACAAACATATTTACACAATTCCCTAACATTTGATTGGCCCGTAGCAAGTCTCTGTCCAAAATTCATATCCCAGTAAACTCCCACGCCGAACTACTTTCCGTAACCGTGAGGCGCAGTTAAAATAATTCTTAAGAAAACGGAAAATAAACACATTTTCTTGATGAATTTATTTCAAATACTGGAATTATAAGGAATGAACGGCATTTTTGTTTAATTTATCGGGGATATAAACTTGGAAAAGTCGCGGGAATACTGGACGAAGGCCTTCCGGCATTCGTCCAGTATTCCCGCGACTTTTCTATGTTTATACCCTGATACATTCCACAAAAAGGCCATTCATTCCTATAGTGAAACTTGTTTTGCTCATACAGATCCAGTGCACACAGGTTGCAGGTCATAGAAAAGTACTTGCCACAGTATCCATACGAATAGTGAATTAGGAATGACTGGTCATATTTGGGGGATTCGGTTAAGAAATACAGTGAAACCTCTCTAAACCGGACACACTGGGAGGTCCCCAGGGTGTTCGGTTTAGAGATGTTCCATTGTAAAACAGGCACATGACTACTTCAAGACACGCGTGTTTTCTTTATGATCATGAACAGACATAAGTATCTGAGATAAATGGCAAAGAAACATGTCTAAATTAAGCACAATTACACGTTCTTTATGTCCGGTTTACAAAGATTCCACTTAACTTTTTGGTGGTTTATAACCTTACCCGATATGTACCGACGGATTTAGCCGACATGCAGCGACGATGACAGCCGCTATCAAGGTTGCATGATCACGTGGTTATAACAACAACAACAGTGGCTGAAAGTATTGAAATCTTGCCCACTCCAAAGTAAGTATTATTTGATATTTTCCTTAATATGAAACGGATTTTGATGAAATATGGCGCAGCAAACGCGTCTTCATGAGCTGCATTTATTTGGTCGTCCATGTAGTTCGGCACAGACTTCTGTCGTTTTTCTGTCGTTTTTGCGAAGAATCGATTTCCTTGTCTACCGACACGGAAATCGATTCTTCGCAAAAACGACAGAAGTTTGGGCCAAATTACAGAGTCCACCAAATGCAGACGTGATCATACACCTTGGCTTGCACCAACGGAATAAGCGGGTATTAGGCGATGTGCATTAACGGAAATAGCCGTGGTGTGCCGGCATATTGTGCAAATTGGTCAGACGAAAGGTGACACATGACTGATTGTAACTGGACAAATAGCGATTTCCATGACCATCGGTATTCAGAATTGAATTATCAACTGTCTGTCATGGCGCAATTTCCATTTACGTCACATGATTGGCCATTCATTGTGTGTGTCTAGTGTGGAGACTGACAGATGGCAATGTCTCTAATCTTTATATTGACCCGACCTGCGATAAAGGTGCTTATTGCTCTCGTGACCAGTATAACGTCTGATCAGACTACGCAACAGGGGCGCTGCACTGTTGCTGTCATATTGCTTATAGGTTGCGATTGGTTTGCACAGTTTTAGGATGCTGTAGTATGGAGTTAGCTGACAACGGGAGCGAAACTGGTTAACATCGCAGGCACTTCGTGGTATGAACGACAAACCGCTCTTTAAGGACCCGTAGGCCTCTGATCATCCGATGATTCATGCATAATTGCTTCGTAAATGTGAAGAGATATATGCATAACATGCATGTGAACATTTTCTTCTTACTATATCCCACATAGTGCATTGAGTTGTCATGTCGGCCATCTTAGTGTGTACAAGCCATCAGCCAGTTTTACCTCTTATTGAGTTTGACACATACCACTAATAATAATACAAACACATGGATAAACGTGTATGCAGCATGATGGGGATACACCAGCCTACCGCTTGATATGCCTTGCTTTCATCAAATTTATATATAAAGTTTGATAAATGAAGGGTTTGCTGACCATTTGTTAAAATGTTTGAGAATTCAGTAAAGATAGTGTACCAGTAATAACAATACACAGTGTTGTAGATATATACCTGTATTATCATACATACTGTATCGATTCGAGTGACTCGTAAGCAGTATCTGAGTGTATTATCACTACTGTCGACTTGCCTGCTATGCAAGTAAATACGGCTTTTACATGTGTCAGATGTTCTTCTAATAATAGACAGTGCATCAGTTTGACATTTTACACAAATAAAAAGTGTCCATTGAATAGTGTGTGAGAGATGGTAGAAAAACTAAGATATCTAGAGTTGTGTGCAGTCAGCTGAACTAATATTTATAGGACGCTGTCGTGAAGTATTGCACCAAATGTTTTTAGATTTGCTGCCATAGTACTGGCTGTACGTGTCAAACGCTCCAAACTCTGTATAATATACTCTAAGAAGAACAGGGTCAAATATACTTTATATAGACATTCATTTACATGTACATGTATGATTCTACTGCATTTGAAACAAAAGGTCATATTATATATAGTTGGTCCTTAAATCATACCCATTTTTACCTTGATATTACCTTGTAGATATGTAATATCAGAGTACAATTGGGTATGATTTAAAGAGCATGTTGTTAAAATCAATAAGCCCCTTTTGCCATGACGGGTTATCATATAATAATTCCAGCACAACAATATTTACACAATTCCCTAACATTTGATTGGCCCGTAACAAGTCTCTGTCCAAAATGTATATCCCAGTAAACTCCCACGCCGAACTACGTTCCGTAACCGTGAGGCGCAGTTAAAATAATTCTGAAGAAAACGGAAAATAAACACATTTTCTTGATGAATTTGTTCAAATGCCGGAATTATAATGAATTAATGGCCTTTTTGTGGAATTTATCGGGGATATAAACCTTTCGGCCTTCGTCCAGTATTCCCGCGACTTTTCCAAGTTGATACCCCAATAAATTCCACAAAAAGGCCATTCATTCCTATAATAGGACGTAAATGTGTGCGAAAACGGACCACAGACGTGTATATGTACACTGATTATAACGCGTACTGCCGTGTATAAATGACAGACGATAACGGTTTGTAAACAAGTAGCAAGTTATCGTCTGCGGACTTGTTTATACTTCGCAAACATCGATTTGTTCATTTCAAAGTTGTGTAAATTTGGATATATACAAACCTGAAGTATCTACAGAAAAATTAAATGATGTATGACAGGCGGTTGATTTCGGTATACGATATTTGCACAGACTAGTTAGTAAGCTGTCTTTTCCAATAACATAGTATCATCATCGCAATTGAATTAGCTGGAATTGGCTGGAATTATTTGCAAAAATCGCAGTGGCATATATCTATCTTCATACAATGTACGTTTCATATGATATGCTGGACGTGACGTCCAGCATATCATATGAAACGTACATTGTCCGCCAAAGAAGTAGCGCCATCAATTTGCAGCCGAGAGTGTGGTCCCACAAATCTTGAACTAATATAAACTTTGTGCACGAGACAGGTACACTGTATATTTCTCAAGAGTAAGCAGACAGTTTTCGAAAACCCTTTAGATATACATACTTGATAAATAGCCGGTATATTATCGTTCAAACTGGTAAAGGCAAAGAAAATACTCGTAGGTTTAAATGTTATTTTTATAATCTTTAATATAATCTATCATTAATATGTATTGTCGTATATGTATGTAAATGTGTAATAAATACATGCATTTTAAATCGACTGTGCAGTATTCAAGAGGTATATGTAGCCTATTTCACCATCATTGCAAAGTATACTTTAATTGAGTCTTATCTATCAAAGTATACTTTGAGGGAGAAATTTTCAATTTAAGGATAAATTTATTAATTTTTATTATACTGAATTTATTACATTATCACAGCCATTTTGGCTGTGATAATGTCATAAATTCAGTATAATAATTCTGCATACTTTTAATTATCAACTATATGCAATGGTTAGAGTTCTATATGAAATAATGCATTTTGGGGAAAATAAATGATTACTCCCTCAAAGTATACTTTGCTAGATAAGTATACTTTGCAATTTTGATGAAATCGGCTACTGGTCATTGATGTGCTTTTTTTGTCATGCCCAGCAAATGACCTATATTAATAAATCACACCATTTTATGTGATCGAATTCTCAAAAAGATGCGCTACATTCAAGTATATAATATCAGAAATTCTGAAATACAGGGGAGATAATGTTTACTGTGCATAATTTGGCACTTCGCTATAGACGTACCAGTATGGAAAATGTTTGAAATAAAATTATATTTTGTTGTGAAAGAATCATACTTTCACATAGCGCTCCATATAAGGTGCGTATTGGCGTATTTTACGCACTTATTTTAGCAGAATACGCATTGATTATCAAAAGTGGGAGTACCAAATACTCACAACAATGTGAAAATGCGCATTGATTTTCAAGTTGAGTAGTGAAAATACTGTCATAAAGTTGAAACAGTGTTTGCTTTTTGCAGCACAAATAAGTGAATTTGTAAATTTGTTTTCTTTTTTATCATGTTTTCGCTATTTAATAAGGCAGAAAATCAATAATACATTTGTAAAAGTAAACTGTGCATTGCATTTGAAATATGGGGGTAAAATACTCATTACATACAAAACTTATCTGGAACTCTGAATACCATATTTAAAAAAGAGGTTTCCATTATATGCACTAGTTTAAGTAATATAAATAATATAACTACAATTAAATTACTATTGATTGCAGAAAAAATAGCGTTTGTAATGTTATTTATTGTTCAGTATGATAAGCAGTTTTGGAGATTCCAAAAACTCTTTTTCAAGCGACTCGTATATACAATTGGATTCAGAAATAAGACGCACATCTATCCCGAAAATAACATTTATCACGTTGAGCGCAATTCTGAGACATATTGCCTTTAATACAGTGAACGTCAATGCAATAATCTGATTCATCACTTTCCGGGCACCTCTGGGACCCATTGCTTTAATATGGTCATGTGATGGGGCATACATACAGTGGAACTGCTTCGAATTTCCACTGATGCTGCTCTCCGCGCCGGTGTGAAATAGTTCATGACGAATTCCAAACACATTTTCTTCTATTTTTGAGCTGGTTATAAGGACGAAAAATGCATGTTAATGAAGAGAATGAATTTCATAAGAGCCATGGAAAACAGATATGATGGCATTTTTAGTCCAGTGAAACCTCTCTAAACCGGAAACTCTGGGAGGACCCCAGGGTGTATCATTTAGAGATGTTCCACTGTAAACAGGCATATGTCCATTCTAAAACGTATATGTGTGATTTACAATGAAGAACATGCATTATCATCCCAGATAAATGACCACGAAACCCATCAAAAATACGATCACATATGTTTACATGGTGTTCGGTTTAGAGGGCTTCCACTGTACAATATGACATCCATGCTAGAATTGTTACTATGCCTTAGTAGAACACCGCCAGGGTGGATACCACTTTCAAAAATGGTTACTTCAGTAGCATATTTCACCAACATTGCAAATTATACTTTTCTAGCAAAGTATACTTTGAGGGAGAAATTTTCAATCTAAGTCTTAGGATAAATTTATTAATTTTTATTATACTGAATTTATTACATTATCACAGCAATTTTGTAATAAATTCAGTATAATAATTATGCATGTTTTTAATCATCAAATATATGCAGTCGTTAGTTCTATATGACATAATGCATATCGAGAAAAACAAATGATTACTCCCTCAAAGTATACTTTGCAATGTTGGTGAAATAGGCTACTGGTTTACAGGCCCTCAAAGGGGAACACCAAACTGAAACACTATTTCTAGAAAAGAAATAGTGAAACAACTTGAAGAGTGAAAATATCTATAGTAGTAAACTAAGAATTTATTCAAATACCCGCCAATTACCCTCTGTAACCAATTCACCCTTAAGTAACTGGATTGGAGTTTCATGTTAATTTTGCAACCAATCAAATCGTCACAAAATGATGTTCAGACTAGTCCATTTATGAAAAGGTGTGTTTTTGTTCTCTAAAATATGATAATTACTTGCAAACAGTGCAAATCATGACGAGCCGGCTCAACAGGATCTACACTGTTTGCCAATACCACTATACAGGCATATGGTGTTCTAATGGTTAAGATAAGCAACGTGATAAATTTACCAACTCCGCCAATTATAATGTACTTGACGCCCCGGAGGTTGTTGCAAGGGAAGTGATTCTCCAAGTAAATGAAGTCGAACGTTGGCAAATATTTCCGATCAGAAACTGATGTGAATTTTGTGAAAACATTCAACTTCATTAACGGAGAATATTTCCAATGTATGAGTCTCACATATGCGCAGAAAGCTACGGAACACAATTTAGTAAAAAGTTCCCAGTCTATCACAGAATTGTAGAATTGAAGACAAATAATTATAATTTGATCAAATAAAATGATACATTTGGTTTATATAGGTTGCAGCACATAAACTGAAAAACAACATACCGAATACCTGAAGAATCATCTAAGAGAAGGTGTCTTTAACCCTTTCACCCTGAGTACCTGGAATGGATTTTGATATGTTAATCACGACAAATTCAATCATCACAAAATGATTTTCAGACTAGTCCATTTATGATTTTTTTTTCTTTTCTCAAAAATATGAAAATTACTTACAAAAAGTGCAGATCCTGATGAGACGGCTCGTTACGAGCCGTCTCATCTGGATCTACACTGTTTGCCAATACCACTATACAGGCGTATGGTGTTGTAAGGGGTTAAGATAAGCTTTAACCCTTTCACCCTGAGTACCTGGAATGTAGTGTTTCCCCTAGCAAGGTTTAGGAGGGCGCTGCGCCCTGCCCGGTTTACAGCCGGCAAAAACCCGCCCTGCTGCCCTAAAATCCAAATCTACCCGCCCCGCTACGCCCAAATTACAAAACCTGTGACCTAGTTTTGTCTGTATAAACTTACACGTAATCGCTAACAAATCCCAGAATATGAAAGTCAATTCCCACCTCACATGGCTCGCGCCCCGCGGAGAGATAAAACGAGATGGCACATGGGCCCAGTATAAAGCTGGTCTGAACACGGTCAGGCTCAAGAGAAAACATGCGCTTGTCAAACCAACTGCTTTTGTGAGTGGATTTCACGACCAGTGTAGATTAAGATCAGATCAAATGAGATTATGCATCCTCTTAGTTCGATCCGGATTTGCGAGGTTCACCAGTTAACTATTGAGACGACAACGGAAATGTATCCATTATTCACTGTAGATATGTGAATAATGCTGTTGACTGGACTGGTGGGCAAATTGGGCAATGTACGTTTAGTCCCAGTTTTCTCTGCGCAATTAGCGATTGAAAAGCGGTAACCAAGTGTGTGTTACTAGGCGCACTTGATGCTAAATTTTGTATCGGCCGAATGACCGATCATCGTGATCGACCCGTCAGCCGCTGTTTGTCGTGTTTTTTTTTTAATTCTCTAAATTGGGGTAATTTATATCTGAGACTTAGACATTTAATTGATCAAGATTTGTTTTGTCCAGCGTCGATTAGTGAACCTGAACTTGTTGGAGGCTATGATTACGATGGCACGTGCCTGGCATGTCCACCGACAAATAATTTTCACACATTTGTATCACGTCATACAGCGAATACCGTATTGGCATGTCCACCGACAATTTATTTTCACACATTTGTATCACGTTATGACGCGAGCATCGTCTTGTAAAAACAATACCCCGAATTAGTGGTTCGCAAAGCACAATTTTCAGCCCATAATGTGTGAAACTCGTCGCCTCCGCATCGAAAATGCAGACGTGTGCCGCCGATATGCACGATGATCGTTATCTGTCAGTAATTGACATTTACTGAGTAATTCTCAAGGACGCTTTTAAATACGACTGCAAACTAGCCATTGTCATTATCCTGTAAATCTATTACACGCTAATTATCGCAATCTACGAATAATTACCCGAATCCACGACGCTACTTCGCTGTTGAAAAATGCCGTCTTTGAAAAGAAAACTGAAGTACATGGTGAACGAGAGGGAGAAGATAGCCAAGGCCACACACAGCATATCATCCTTCTTCACGGCGAAACCGACCAACATAATCCAGCTTCCGGGACCAGCTGAGGAACAGGCTTCAAGTCGAGACGACAAACAAACTGCTCCTTATCCACAGATGTTCCCACTATTTGGATTTTGAGCGGGCAACCCGACTTTGGTTATCAAAGAAGGCCAGACGAATATGTTGAAAAGGCACTTTCAGCACCAACAAAATGGCACTTTCTAGCGCCAACCAAACGGCACTTTTCAGCGCCAACCAAATAGTCATGAAAGAAATCCTTACAAATTGTTCTCTGTTCGTGTGGCTGTAGAGAGATTGGGGCGAAAAGTAAGCGCCTGAAAAGCGGACATGAAACAACAACAACAACCAACAACAACAAATTTGATATATTTGTTTATTATTATGATTATTACCACTAGATCTATGTCAGTATATGTCAGGAATGGATTTTGATATGTTAATCACGACAAATCCAATCATCACAAAATGATTTTCAGACTAGTCCATTTATGAATTTGTTTTTTCTTTTCTCAAAAATATGAAAATTGCTTACAAAAAGTGCAGATCCTGATGAGACGGCTCGTTACGAGCCGTCTCATCTGGATCTACACTGTTTGCCAATACCACTATACAGGCGTATGGTGTTGTAAGGGGTTAAGATAAGCTTTAACCCTTTCACCCTGAGTACCTGGAATGGATTTTGATATGTTAATCACGACAAATCCAATCATCACAAAATGATTTTCAGGCTAGTCCATTTATGAAAAAGGTCGGGTAGAAAAAAATATGAAAATTACTTAAGTGTATTACAAAAAGTGCAGATCCTGATGAGACGGCTCGTTACGAGCCGTCTCATCTGGATCTGCACTGTTTGCATAAACCGCTATGCATTTAGCGGGCTTTCGGGTTCAAAGGGTTAAACGATGTTTTCCCAGGGCCGGTCTAAGTTTAGTTCCGGATGAATCTTAGAAACAGTTTTAAGTTGTACTGAATTCATAGAATTTGCCCCAGTCATAAACGGACCTGCGGGGCATTTTCTGTCGATAATTTGTCTGAGTTTATCAGCACAATTGATGCGGATTAAATTAATGAAAACCCTGACGTATTATACATTGGATATTATATTGCGTTTATCAATCCAAAAACGAGTATGCACTGTTCGCCATATATTCAGTAAATCGCACACATTTCTTATTACAAATTAAATTAAAAATAAATAACAATGTATACAGTGAAACGTATCTAAACCGGACATCCTGCGCACCGGGTTAGATACTTTGTACAGTCGAACCTCCCCGAACGGCTACTTCTCTACAACAACACCCTCTCTATAACAGCCGCTATTTTATATCCCAAATGGATGATTTCCTCTGTATCTAACTCTTCGACTGCTGAGCACGAACATTGTCGTCTGCTGTTGTTGTTGCCTTCTTTCTCAGTAAAAACATGTTTTAACAGCATTTTAGAATCATTTCCATTGGAAATGATTCTAAAATGTTGCCAAAGCATGTTTTGATGAGAATTATCGAAGAAAATAAATAAACATTGGATGACAAAATTTAATTCAGCATTAACCACCCTACAACAGCCACCTCTCTACAACAGCCAGTTTTGCGTCTTCCCATGGGTGGCTGTTGTATAGAGGTTGCAATGTACTGTAATTTAGACTTTTGAGCACTTCAAGCCATACTCTTAAATCTTTGTTTGTTCGTGTGTTCGTGTGTTCCAACGTTTCTGAACTTATATTGGCAATGACAGATCGCAATCAAGCAACTTGAAGCAACTAAGCTGCAGCATGCCCGGGATTAACCAAGCAAGCTGATTGACTTCAATCACAATGCTCCAATCGTTTGAAATAAAGTAATTGATCCACATTTGGCATTATGAGCGCAGCCGGTAGCGTAAGGACCATCATTTGTTTCAGAGATAATTAGCTTCGTAAATGTGGCTGTGACTGGAGAAACTGGGCTTTCTTATGGGAGTTATGACCAGTGTAGCTACCGATCAAATGGCACACTCCTGTCGCCTGATACCGATCTATATTCAAGGTGTATGATCACGTGGTACTAACGACAACAACAGGTACTGAAATTTCCAGAATCCATCTGATTCAAAGTACGTATTCTTTTATAGTGTCCTTATTACGTAACGGATTTTGATGAAATATGGCGCATCAAACGCGTCTTGTTAACCTGCATTTGGTGGTCTGTATATTATCGCCCAAACTGCTGTCGTTTTTGCAAACTTCTGTCGTTTGTGTGTGTCTCCGACACGGAACTCGATTCTTCGCAAAAACGACATAAGTCTGTACCAAACTCCATGGACCACCAAATGCAGCTCATGAAGACGCGTTTGCTGCGCCATATTTCATCAAAGTCCGTTGCATATTAAGGACAATATCAAATAATACTTACTTTGGAGTGGGCCACGTTGTTGTTGTTGTTGTAACCACGTGATCATGCACCTTGATATTGCTTTATACAAGAAGCATGCCGGATGCTTCATTGATCGAATGGCGAACAGGGCATATGCTGATCAGACTGTGCGAATGCATCAATTTCATCAACATTGCAAAGTATACTTTACTAGCAAAGTATATTTTGAGGGATTAATCATTTATTTTTCCTGAAATGCATTATTTCATATAGAACTAACAAATGCATATATTTCAGGATTAAAAGTATGCAGAATTATTATACTGAATTTATTACATTATCACAGCCAAAATGGCTGTGATAATGTAATACATTCAGTATAATAAAAATTAATAAATTTATCATAAAATTGAAAATGTCTCCCTCAAAGTATACTTTGCTACTAAAGTATACTTTGCAATGTTGATGAAATAGGCCACTGGATCAACCCTGGTCGCAAAACGCATAAGCCCTATTTCTCCAGTCACAGCCACAACTGAATATATAATGCATTTCTGACCCTGTTATCTTTAATCTATGATATTCTGCGCATAACCCTATTACAGTGGGGTCAGCGTGTAAGTGCACACATGAACGAACACGACAGGTTGGTTCCAACCTGTCGTGTTCGTTCGTGTGTGAACTTACACGCTGACCCCACTGTACTTTGTCCGTAACGCATTACAGACAGAACATTCGGTATATTATATACTGTGCATTGCATTGCCATTTGAGTCATCTTAGCAAGTAATCGGTCGGATTGTAGCGTTTGACACACATAGCTCAGATGTTCACAGATCCACTAATGACATTCAGTGCCGTATGTTTTACAACGAAGTGTTTGTAGCCGAAGTCGACACGAAGTCTGAATTCCTACGGGAAATGTGTGTACTTTTTAAAACACCGAAATTACGATGTGTACATGACACTGGTTATTCAGTGTGCACCGACATATATGCTATCGTATCTGCACACACATGATATATCTAGGTGGTACTGGAATTCCGAAACTAGTAGCCAAAATAAAATGCATTAGTGTGCCTGTCGTAGTTATACTGTCTGTGTTATAGAGAATAGTAGGTTAGTACCGTGAATGGGAAAACTATCTGGCAAGACTTAAGAAACGGGATGGGCGAGGCTCTGCCGCGCCATATATTTTCCCATTCACGGCACTAACCTACTATTATATTTATCCTGTCAACATTACAACTAGCTTTAAAATGCAAAATATAATCCCAGCCGCATCCTCAAAATAGGAAAATCGAACCGCACATATTCATACACAGTGATTAGGTCGTATTGACAGGATATCAACAATGTTTCACGGCATCGTGTTTCATGGCACATACGCACTGTATTGACGGGATAAAAACGCTACAAGGCGTCGGAGACATTCCACTGTAATCATGTCATATGGGCGCTATGGCAGCCGGTTCAGCCAGATATAATAGTCTCTTCAAATGTTGGCTTTATGGAATGTCCATGCTTGAAAGGGTTAATAGAATCGGCCGCACTATAGTCGCTGACGTATAAAACACGATCATCGCGGGTTGTACATATTGACGATTCCGTGATTTATCTTCGTACATTTACAAATGACAAGTGTTTCCTTCAGAACGATTACGACAATACTGGTTGCTATTCCACACGCAACTTGAGCTGTCATTTGCGCACTATCAGAGCCATGCATGGACAAAGGCACTCCGTTCTGATTAATCATGCACCGCGCCAATGTTTGTGTAAATAATTAATAGGTCACTGAATGGGATTTTATGCCACAGGCCAAGAAAAAATCGAGTGTATCGAGAATATGTCCGTACGAACAAATAGGTCCGCGGACCTATTCGCGTGGTCTTGATGCGAGAATAGGTCCACAGGAAACGAATATGCCCGCAGTGATTTTTAAGGGGGGGGGGTGTCTAAAGGTGTTCGGTTTTCAACATACAAGCAGCTATATCGAAACAATCGAAAACGCAGTGGAAACGTGCATAGAAACGATTATCGTTTGTATTTATCGTTCGTGAAATTTAACGATATTTTCGCTCGAATACCCGGCTGTCAACTATTTAAACGCATGCCGTTCCTTTCGATCAACGCATCGTTTTCACATCGTTCTTGTTGTTTTTAATTAGAAAACGATGATTTCGTGGGCTTAAAAGTGACACGTTTAAACCAACTAAAACATTGTTTTCTAATTATGAAAACGGAAACGGCGTCAATACGATGTGTAAACGATAGGCAATCGTTCGGTTGCGGCACAAATCTGGGCTGTATGTTTTAACTGTTAGCTGAGAGTAATCGTCTCGGCTAAGCCGATGTCTCTCACTATTCCATCTGTATTTTACATGTTAGTATCCTCATAGTCGAGGCGCCTGCAATGTAACATTTTTTCACAATAACAACCCCTTCCGTCGTATACAGTTGGTTGATAAAAACGGGAATAAAAGCATAACCCAAGCCACAGTATGTACGTACGTGTGTCTTATTGCTGTAGGGAAGTGTATAAACAGAATATTATGGTTGGCTCGTTAGGGATAATTCGTCTCTTCGTTTCTTTGTGGCGAATGAACGAAGATTAGTGTGGCAAAGAAACTAAGAAACGAAGTTTAATATTTAAACTTCGTCTCTTCGCCACGCTAATTATCGCCTCTTTGCCATGAAGGGAGATCATTATCGCCCTAGAAGGTTGATAATTTACGCCGCATAAATTTACGCAACGTAAATTAGCGGCCCTTAATCTTCGTTTCTTCGTTGTGTCATCACGCTGTTCTACGCCGACGTGACGCGAATTAATTCAATATATTTTGATATGGCGACCATTTTAGTTTTTAAATTTAGCTTTATAAACAACATTCTGTTGGTTATTAAGAAACATATTATATAACATTTTGTTACATTCTTTTGTAGATTTTGTTCTTTCTAATAATGATGTGTTTGTGATTACTGCGTTTATTTCTTCATTCCTAATCCGCCATCGCCAGTTTTGCGAATTGCTTGTAACAGCTGTGAACTATTTTAAATTGTCGTTATTACTGATATCATATAACTGCCTTACATGTGTGCAATCAAAACATGCTGTACTTCTATAGTCATATAACTGTTCTATATATTTAATCCCACGAACACACCAATCATTATAGAAACACATTCTGCCATTTCCGTTTAGTTTCGAATTGTTCCATAAAATTTGTTTTGATATATTTTCTGGATTGTCTATGAAACTTAATTTACTCCAGGCTTCAAGAATTTCCGTTAAACAAAAAGGTTTTTTACCATTTCTTTTGCATCCACTGTATTAAAATTTCCTTCAATTAACACCGCCAAAATGATTCAACACTGTTAAATACAATATTTCCATTGTGCATGGGCTTGTTCATTTTAAGACGTTTGACCCATGTAACTTTTAATGCATTAATAAATGATTCCAGTTCAATCAGTTTAAGTCCACATTTTTCAAGAGTTTGAACAATAACTGTTCGACAGATTTTGTCTGGTTTCGAATCCGAGAGAAAGCCAAACATAATAATTATAATTTATTTTAGTATATTTTCCTGGATTATATAAAACTGTTAGAGGACATAGTAGTTAAGGAAATGCAAAACTCTTAATAACTGTTATTTTCCCCCATTGTTGTAAGTTTCATACGTTTCTAAATGTCTAAGCATTATTTGAATTGCCTTATTTTTGGGATTAGGTTCAATTCATATACTCTGTTTCTGTCATTTGAAAAATAAATACCTAATGTTTTGCCCTGTCTGCAGTCCACGATAATTGTTTTTGATCACAGTATGTCGTAGCTGAATGCTTATTTGATCAAGTTCTAAATATTATTGATTTAGAGTAATTTAAGCATAGTATATTTTAATTTCTTCTTCATTGATAGCTATTAATTTTATCATATGCTGTGGGAAAGTAGTTCTATTGCTATAATTAATAAGTATGGGGACAGAGGACAACCTTATCTTACTCCTCTTCCTAGATTAAATAAATCTGAGAGATATCCATTATTTGTTACACAACTTGAAATATTATTATACAATGAATCAATCTATTGTATAATATGAGGTTCGAAATTCAGGAATGTTAATACTTTTATCATGTTTATTATGTATTCATGACTTATACTATCAAATGCGTTTTAAACTTTGGCGAAAAACAGGAGACCAGTATATAGCGAATAGTAGGTTAGTACCGTGAATGGGAAAACATATCTGGAATGGCTTAGGAAACGGGATGGGCGAGGCTCTGTCGAGCACATCCCGTTTCCATGCCGCTCCAGATATTTTTCCCATTCACGGCACTAACCTACTATTCTATTTATCCCGTCAACACCTACAAATGGCTGTAAAATGCAAAAATAGTATTGACTGGATATCAACAATGTTTCACGGCACCGTGTTTCACGGCACATGCGCACTGTGTTGACGGGGTAATTTATATTTCACGTCAGTCATAATGTGTGGTGTTTCTTTTAAGCCAAAAACACATTATTATGGATAAGAAATATTGGCAGAATGATTTCAATATATATAGAGATAGCGGCCATTTTGGTCTGCAGAATAGCCGCCATTTTAAATTTTGCCATTAAATATTTAGTGTACATGTTTCAACGCAGTGATGATATTTTCTGGCTATGTTCATAATTCTTTAAACAAGCAACCGGTTGAAATTATTGTTAACTAGTACTGTGGTACTATCCATCACTATCTTCAAAATGGCTGCTGAAAATAAGTGTCATATATACTGAAATGATAAAGAAACACAGGGTAACACAAATTGTAATATTTTGTTTAAATAATAAACCTCGGTCCGACTACTGTCGTCGTCAATGTACAGTGTGGTCAGCGTGTAGACCCCACTGTACACTCTATCCCGTGTTAAAACTCACTCAACCGTGCATCGTACACGTGCCGTATGTGGTAGGAGAAACAAGAAACACACATTTTAAGACTTCGGCAAAACATCATACCACTTGTTAGTCTTCACAGACACACATCGTTTTCCGCTATTTTGATTGAATTCATTTTTCTACCCACCATGCTAAGATAAGAAGTCAGGCAATTGTATTGCTAATGCAAGGCCAAAGGCACGAACAGGTTGCTAGGCATTTCGGGATTCATGTTTCCACCATAGAAATTCTTGCCAGATGTCTGCCGGGTTGCCAACCGACCGCGATTTGGGCGTCCACACATGACGTCGCAACATCAAAACAGGACTATTCGTCTTGCGCACTTACGTAATCATCACCTTACTGGTTGTGAATACGGTAGGTCCTCATATTTGCCGCATTGACGCCAACAATGTGAGGAATCGTTTGCGCGAGGTTGATCTGCTGGCACGTCGTGCTTATGTCGGTCTTCCCCTCACCCGTGCGTGAGTCGCATGGCTTGGTTGGCGGCACATGATCCCAGAAGATTTACAATTAGGCTGTTCGTGGAGACTGGTTATTTACACACATGAGTCCCGGTTGATTCTTTTTTCCCGCAGACGGTCGACGTCGTGTATACCGGCGTCGTGGGGAACGCTTAGCCAACGTTTGCATTCTTGAGGTATATGTATGGGGTGGGTAAGTTATTGTTTGGGAATGAATTTCTCACGGGGTAAAACACCGTTGATTGTGGTAGCGGGCAATTTAACAAGCCGTCACCGGATTTTCCAGCATGATAATGCCCGACCCCATTTAGCCAGAGTCTACGGGGCGTTTCTGGCTAAGAATAACATTAACCCACGAGATTTGCTGACGTACAGTCCAGATTTGTCCCCAATTTAACACGTGTGGGACGAACTGGACATACGGGTACTGTGGCGTCGGAATCCCCCCGCTATCCTCGACCAATTAAGACATTCCTTATTGGAAGAATGGAACAGCATTCCAGTGAGGAGGCTACCAGACATGCCATACATCGCCGTCGCAGAAAGTGGATGATGGTGTGAACGGCCGGCGGTGGCATGTTGTTCCATTATTCAACCAGGGCGTCACGAAGCTGGATAATGGCAGTTGGTGGACGAGGTCTACTTCGAACAGCACGTCCCAATGCATTCCACATATGTTCGATGGTGTTAAAGTCGGGAGAAAGGGCTGGCCAATCCAGAACAGCAATGTTGTTGTGACGTAAAAAATGTGTAGTGGCTCTAGCTCTAGGTGTGGGCGCGTTGTCATGTGAGAAGTGCCGCGTCGCAGGTGACGTCTCATGCATGGGAAAACGACGGATGCAATTACATGGTCTCGATAGCGATGATCATTCATGTTTCTATCCAGTACAAACATGCATCGCGTTACAAAATACCCGAAGGTCCATAATAAAAACATACTGGAGAATATCCATGAAATCCTCCGTGGTCTTATCAATCACTGTGGTCCGCGAGTTTAAAGCTCGCGGATTATCTCCTGGCACAGACCGACGAAAGTGGTCTAACTGTATTAGCACATCCTCAGGTCCGTACATACAGTGGGGTCAGCGTGTAAGTGCACACACGAACGAACACGACAGGTTGGTTCCAACCTGTCGTGTTCGTTCGTGTGTGCACTTACACGCTGACCCCACTGTATATCCCATGTGCTGTGTACATGTAGAAGAACATTTTCGTGTGCATATACATACCGCGCATGTGTAATAGGTGATGCAAGTTCAGTGAGCAAACCATTAAATGAAACTGTTAATTGGCCCAACCAACGAGCGCGTCTGGCGCGTCTGGCGCGTCTGGCACTGGATCAGGAAATTGTATTTCATTTGTAATTATTTTTATTGTAAGTGTAATGCTAAATGTTCAGTGCATCCCCCATACACGTATTTTCACATCAGTTGTAGCTAAAGTTCGTGTAGTGTCTCATCGCACATGCGGACGAATTGTACCTACTGTCTGTTTCACGAAAGCTGCCCAAATTTTACGGCCATTTAAGCAATTCAAAAACAATATTTTTTTCAATAATATTAAATTAATGGACAATTTAAGAATAAGCTTTCTTTTTATTTATGAAATTTGGTCAATTATTGGTTTTATTACTAAAAATTGATTTCTCTATGGGAATTTAACATGGGGGAAAAAGAGGTAGAGGAGTTGTGGGACGAGTAAAAAAAAACGAAAAATTTTGGAAATTAACCTAGCTAGATAGCTTGGAAATAATGTAACTAAGAAAACGAAAGTTAAATTTTAACAAGATTGCCGCAAGTCACAAAATACGCCCGTCGAATATGGGCCAGACAGCGAAGATGCAGAAATGTGAAGCCGTCACCAAGACAAGAAACATCAATTAGAATTTGAAAGTCTATAGCATTATTTCTTCATCTCGTTGTGCTAAACATGTATACTAATTTAGGCAGAGATAGAAAAGTAGAGTGTAAAGTAGAAATCATAGGGAATTGGATACAATAATGTAGAAACAATGGCTAAGTTAAAAAGGTGATATTTTTGTTAAAAAATATTTTTTCGGCATAAAAATACCAAGGTGCACATCTTCAATATGTGTAGAAGACGCGTGTATAGTTTCAGAACGATCAACTGAACGGTTTCGGAGGAGTTTTGTACACAAACTCTATACTGTATATAGAATTGTATAGAAAAATGTAGAAACAATGGCTAAGTTAAAAAGGTGATATTTTTGTTAAAATATATGTTTTCGGCATAAAAACACCAAGGTGCACATCTTCAATATGTGTAGAAGACGTGTGTATAGTTTCAGAACGATCAACTGAACGGTTTCGGAGGAGTTTTGTACACAAACTCTATACTGTATATAGAATTGTATAGAAAAATGTAGAAACAATGGCTAAGTTAAAAAGGTGATATTTTTGTTAAAATATATGTTTTCGGCATAAAAACACCAAGGTGCACATCTTCAATATGTGTAGAAGACGTGTGTATAGTTTCAGAACGATCGACTTAACGGTTTCGGAGGAGTTGGGTACACAAACTCTGTACCGTATGTAGAATTGTATAGAAAAATGTAGAACAAATGGCTAAGTTAAAAAGGTGATATTTTTGTTAAAAAAGTATTTTTTCGCCATAAAAGTACGAAGGTGCTCATCTTCAATATGTGTAGAAGACATGTGTATAGTTTCAGATCGATCGACTGAACGGTTTCGGAGGAGTTGTTTACACGAACTATGCGCTTTTTCTTCAGCCGCCCGCCCGCCCGCCGGTAAAACATAATACGTACCGTTTTTTAAAAACGGTCGTATAAAAATCGGTCCAGTATTTCTGAAATTCTAAAAAAGTTCCCCATGTTAAATCCCCATAGACATCTTCACTCTATGGGGATTTAACATGGGGAAATTGTTTTTTCGCAATAAAATCAATATTTGACCAAATTTCACGAAATAAAAAGAAGGCTCATTCTTAATATTTCCTTTAGATAAAATTTAAAGTGTAAAATTTGGGCAGCTTTCGTGAAACAGACAGTAATGTACAAATGGACCGCCTATACGCTCAGACGTATTTAGGCCATAGCTACTTCGTTCTCTGTTAAGCGTCCGCGTGTGGGAAGGTTTTGAAGGTGATTCTGTGAAAAAACAAACACACTGTGTATGCTATTTTACACTATTTACTGGTGAAGTAATATGAAAACTGTTTAGGGATTTGTCCAAGTATTAAATCCATTCATGTGTTATGAAATGGAATTTGGTCCGTCCCATACAGCAGCGAGCGGTGTAGTTCATGATGAGACTGCGCGGATGTGCAGGCTGACATGCGTCTGCACAGGTAGTAAAACGATTGTGTTATTTAAGAGACAATCATTTAATAAAGATGTCTAATTTATAATTATTGGTCGACTTCGGTCAATATTCATATCAAAATGTTTGTTATTTTACATGCATTCTAAATATTGTATTTATTTCAAAGTCAGGAATAATAACTTTTATTAAAAGAATTGCGAAAATTATATTATTTGTTATTGATATTAAAGTCGAAAATCCGCATATCGAATAAATAATGATCAATATGTTACGCTGTCAATGTAAAGCCATAAACCGTCCAAACCGACAGCCGATAAGTACATGTACACTTAACGATGCCGGGCACCACCTTGGGCGCAATCCCGGGCACGATCCCGGGCACAATTCCGGGCACAATCCGGGGAACAATCCCGGGCACGATCCGGGGCACGATCAGAATACCAGAAGAGGGCCACCTACACACACAGATCGTGAATCCAACGCCCCATAGGGGTTGCAAGAGGGTGGATCCAGCATTAACGTGCTAGTCTGGAACTGTAATTGCCTGGCAGAATTTAAGCGCAAAGATAGTGATTTCTGTAAAATTTTGAATGATAATGACTTGGTGTTTTTGTTAGAATCTTGGACAGACAAAGATAGTGATATTGAGTTGTCAGGTTACACGTGTCATAACTTTTTTTGGAAATTTCGAAATAGGCACACCAAACGTAACAGTGGTGGAATTGTAGGGTGTTAATATTGTTACGCGCGGTAGTGGTGCGTATATATGACCCCACGCAGACCCTGTCTAGGCTACGTGTGTTGCTGCAGGCTCCCGCACACTGTATCAAACCCTTGCTGTGCGTATGCTACCCAGTATCCTCTAACACGCGTTGCGGGCTATAGATGGCTGATTGACCGACAAATGTGGTAGCGTCTGCCTATCGTTGTCAATCAGTAGATCTGTGCCGCCTGCAACCTGTGTCTCTCAGATCTGGACTAGATGCTGCACATCTGTATGTAAGGGAACACGGGTGTAACTGCAGTCTGGCAGTCCAGGGAACAGATAAGAGGTTAGATAAATTCAACTATTTATTAACTTTTTGTTAGCACAAGAGATATCCGTGAGATGGTTCAAATGAACGGTATATTCGTCCGTACTACAATAAGTAATCTATCATGTGGATAGACTAAACTGTTTATAATAACTTTGTAGTAAAAACCGCAAATATCAATATTAACGAAATGGCAACGTACTGCCCAGTAGATATATATACAGTGGTTCGATCTAGAGGTAGAACTTGACATCCATCAGAGTTCGTTCACGTACAGGCAAATATGACTGCATAATGTAGTAATTATGACTAATTGGGTCTCTGGGGACCCATGAAACGTTACTATGTCGCAGGTGTGGTCTCAGGGACCCTAAACAGGTGAAAAATGTCCTATGTTGCTGATAAGACCCTCTCAAGGGTTAAATAATGTCCAAATGACTCTGGATGGACTTAATAATGATCTAAACAGTAAATGGTTCTTGCTATGAGAACAGGAAATTAGCTTACAAGGAGAGTGTTGTTCATTTTTTTAGCACGGAATTTACGTGGAGGTATTGTCGGGTGAAATGCCAAAACCAGAGTGATGACTGACGGAATTTCCGTTCCTTTTATAGTGTGGCTGGGCCAGCTGGCCACAAAACGGGCCAGTGGCCAATAATTGGCCAGATGGCCACAAATACGGGCCAGCTGGCCATAAAAACGGGCCAGTTGGCCAGCTGGCCACAAATACGGGCCAGCTGGCCACAAAAACAGGCCAGGCGCGCGCCCTGAAGTATGACGCATTTACGGAAACATGACGTCATGTATGCGCCAAGACGTAGATTCATGGTGCACAGATTCAGAGATAAAAATGGCGGACTTTTCGTAGACAATACTTCCACGAAGACGAATTTAAGTTAAAATACGTGACATATGATAGATAGTCACCTCAAATGCATTTGTATATGCTCTCTTCATCTTTTCTGTCAATTGAATCGTTTCGCCAGATAGTACCCCAACTATCCCGTCATGCAACTCTCAAGATGGCGGATGAAAAGCCACGCGATTTTACCATGTGAGAAAAGGATCAGATTATCATTACAGACGCATTTTCTGGGATCGTTGGATAGCTATAGCTGGCAAAACAATGCATTTAACAACATGTTACATGATAATATTTACGGTGTGGTGTTTACACGCGAATCGAGTGGATTGGCGTGCAGACTTGTTGAAAGGACAGGTGCGCGAAACTGTCAACACACAATCAAGCGAAAATGGATGGAAATTCATATTCGACCGAAGACGGCTGTGATTTTCAGTATGCGTGTTGTGGTCTGAGTATGAATTGCCAGATCTGCATGTATATTGCTATTTCACGGTCTGTCATTTCAACAAGAATGATAAACTGGATGCTTTGTAAATGATTTGAAATTAAACGTCACATCAACTTCGTTGGATATGAACTGCAGGTAAGCACCTAAATATGCCGGAGCATATCATTACCCCCCTGTCACTTTGGCAAAACTCCTGTTGCCAAACACTAAAAGAAAACGTGTGTAATGTGTGTCCCTATTTGGTATCCACTCACATGAGTGTATGCCACTAATCGGTCACTGTCAATAAATAAATATTCTTCACTGGGCCACTAATTGTCGGTGGCCTGGAATACGTCTCGCCACATCCGTGTCGTCTACCTCCATCGTTGGCTACGTCTGCTCCGCGACGAGTCCATGTTGGTGGTCCCCGCTGTTTGACATCGCTGCTGGTAACGGTAACAGTTGTGCCACTGTCGTCTCCATCATCTGCGTCATGTACCAGCGTTTGCAATGGCATACTGCTCACCGTAACAGTGCACTCTGGTCGGGTGATGCTGCGCCATCGACTGGTCTCGGCAGCATGTGGGTAAGCATGTCGCACGACTGTCGCAACACATGATTACCCGAACGGCACGCTGTTGAAGAATTAGTGCCGGCTATGGCGCCCTCTGGATACGTCCAGCCATATACAACATGTCTGGGGATGTTGATGTTTGTATACCACCGGTAATCGTCGGCACCATTGTACCGTCATTACGTGGTACGCGGATGACGTCCCCCGATGTTACGCTGTATCCCACGATTTACAAACTCTCTAACAATAATATAACAATTAGTATGTAAATTCACTTAAAACACATGACTTTAAATAATTACAGTAGAATACTGCTTTGTGACGAATTAACTATAATGCGTTCGTTTCAGTTATAATAAACAAAAATCAAAAAAAGTACATGTACTTCACATTCATTAATTATAACTACTAGTATAAATGAACACATTAATTAAATATTAATAAACACATTAATCACAAACTATATCATTAACGGAACACGTCGTCGCTTCCACTTCCATCTTGTTTTCCTCTCCCACGCCGACGAACTTGGTCCACAGTGCACCCGCGAAATATTACGGCTGTCGTGCCCATATGCGTCCTGGTGTTCACGAACGCTGGCGGCTACTGTCCTCTGTCGATGTACAGCATAAGGTCCCGACGGCGTTGGTTCAGTACGTTGCTGTATTACATCGCCACCACTGGTACGTCTCGGTCTGCGTGGTCGCTCCCTAACCTCTGGCATGATGCCGGGCTCCATTCGGTACCGCGTTTTCCGCACCAATGGCACGGCGTGGATCTCGGCGTCCCTCTCGTTTGTGCGCCTGGAGCTCGTTCGCAACCCCCGGATCCTGATTATGTTATCACTGTCATCACTATCTCCATCAGTGGTGACACCAAATACGATTTTCTCGATCCTCTCAACTGTCCCGGACTGTGTAACCCGCCTCGGATACGACTCATCTGGAGACAGGCTCTCCACGTTTACTAGGGGCACAGTTGTTTGACTGCTGTCGACTGGCGCAGGTACCATTACTAGCTGGCAATTATCCCGGACTCCCTCCGGTGGCTCCACTATATAGCCAGCTACTCCAACGGCATCACGACCATCTGCCCGGTCAAGGTTGACATCATTCAACGCCTCTGTATTCACAGGAATATTGATGTCTTTTCCGACAATGACCTTCCTGGTCCTATGTTTATCACCCATAATCAGGCATGGCACCTCGTAACCATCCAAAACGATCACGTTTCTACTCAACAGTATATCAGCAGGTCCACGTGGTCCACCGGAGAGCACGTCATAGCCCAGAAGAACATCGTCCTCAATCTCCGCAACGATTGCTTCACTGACGATCTCCAATGGCCCGAGCGTCATCTTGAAATGTGCCCGGCCCCTCTCCTTAATAGGGGACCCTCCTGCACCTCTTAAACAAGATGACCTCTGTACTCCGCCATGCTGTCATACACCCTCATAGAAATGATGGTATTGGATGTTCCGGTGTCAGCTACGAACACCACGGGTATCTGCCCAACAGAGCCCTCAATGTAAAAACCATCACCCCGGTCTTTATCTCTAGTCTCCGCTCTGCTGGCAGGTACCGGTAACCTCCTTGTTATATGTTTCTCTTCGTTATGGCCTATCCTCTCTTTCTCTACATGGACCCCCCTTTGGCCGCAAGAGTCGGTCCCTCGTAGTTTAAATGGTGTACAGCTTCCAGATGCTGCACAGCTGAGTTGTCCGTTTCCTTTCTGCGTTGACTGCCTTGACGCCTGTCCGGACATTCTCTGGAATAGTGTCCTAGCTTGTGACAATTATAACACTCAACCTCTGTTTTGTTTCGTGTCCCTCTGCTACCCTCTAGTTTCTCCAATCTGGCTAACACCATTTCCATCAGCTTCCCGTTTGGATCCGACTCCTTTCCGTGGGGCTTCCAAAATCGCTCCGTGCGGTGGCCCTCCACCGTACTGGAAATGGGTCTATCATTCACAACATATGCATGTTCCGGCGCAATGCTGTCGTCATAATACGACGCCATGTTCTCCTCTTGCGAATCATGTGTTCGGCGGACATGTGCATAGTCCTGTTTCTTCTCTCCCCCATATAGCTGTTCCTGATCTGTACCAAATTCACTACGTGATACACAGCTTCATCAATGTTGCGCGGCTCCTTATGAAACTCCACTTCGAACCTGACCTCTTCCTCTAGCAATCCATCTAGAAACCGTCGTACCAGGTCTTCATCTCTCGTTCGCCTGTCCCTATATCCGTGGCCTTTATCGTACAACCGCTTGAGGTCTGCCGAATAGTCTTCTGCTGTTTCCCCATGCCTCTGGCTTCTCCTGCTGAAAACTTTGCAGCGAATGAACGGGCCGTCTCCACAACGCGGAATCTACTGTTTATCTCGCCGATAAGCTCACTGTATTTGCACAGAACCGCGGGTGGTAACTGGGAAAAAACAACTGTGCAGCTGGTCCCTCAATTCTGGGCAGCAACTGGTCCAGCTTGTCCTCGGATGTCCACTGATACCGATACGCTATCGCTTCAAACCTGGCTATCCACATTTCCCAATCCTCCTTACCGTCAAATGACGGGATTTTCACGCCGGCATGCATTGGCCCTCTATGGTGACTGGGTGCCACATAGTAGTGGTTCCTATCCGACGGCTGGTATTCGCTGGCCCGTCTGTCTGTCCGTTGTGTGTAGCTGGCATGTGGCAGGCGGTAATGTGCAGCTTCATGATCTGTCCGTGACCCGTGTCCCTCTATAGTTCGGTCTCCGTAGTGCCGGGAATCCTGTCCACAATACGGGTCAGTTGTCTTGGATGAATAATCCCGCCGGATTGGCAACGTAGTATTAGATCCGTTGTTTGTACGCCGCCATGGATAGTTATCATTAACGTTGACACCGTCTGCATTCCTCTGTATATCACCTTCAGTGGGTCTATCAACTGTCAGCTGCATCGACTGAAACGCTGTCACCACATCTTTAATGACACCGCTCATGTTAGAAATCATGTTGCTCATGCTCTGGATCTGTTCATCATATCTCCGGAGTGTTGTAATTTCTGGGATGCTAGTTGTCCCCTCTGTGGCTCTGTCCTCACTCTCGAATTCATCACCGTCTATGTCGTTGTTATTGCTGTTTCTAAAGGTGATTACGCCCTCGCTGTCTACTGGGATGGGATCGGCCATCACTGTATATATCAGCACTGTGGCTTGAGCTTGTATCTGTATCTCTACTGGGACTTGAGCTTGAATCTGTATCTGTACTGTGGCTTGAGCTTGTATCTGTATCTCTACTGGGACTTGAGCTTGAATCTGTATCTCTAGCTTGAGTGGGGTCGATCACTGGATCTGTAGGAATTAACAGATCCCACCGCTGCCACCAAGAAATGTTACGCGCCGGTAGTGGTGCGTATATATGACCCCACGCAGACCCTGTCTAGGCTACGTGTGTTGCTGCAGGCTCCCGCACACTGTATCAAACCCTTGCTGTGCGTATGCTACCCAGTATCCTCTAACACGCGTTGCGGGCTATAGATGGCTGATTGACCGACAAATGTGGTAGCGTCTGCCTATCGTTGTCAATCAGTAGATCTGTGCCGCCTGCAACCTGTGTCTCTCAGATCTGGACTAGATGCTGCACATCTGTATGTAAGGGAACACGGGTGTAACTGCAGTCTGGCAGTCCAGGGAACAGATAAGAGGTTAGATAAATTCAACTATTTATTAACTTTTTGTTAGCACAAGAGATATCCGTGAGATGGTTCAAATGAACGGTATATTCGTCCGTACTACAATAAGTAATCTATCGTGTGGATAGACTAAACTGTTTATAATAAGTTTGTAGTAAAAACCGCAAAGATCAATATTAACGAAATGGCAACGTACTGCCCAGTAGATATATATACAGTGGTTCGATCTAGAGGTAGAACTTGACATCCATCAGAGTTCGTTCACGTACAGGCAAATATGACTGCATAATGTAGTAATTATGACTAATTGGGTCTCTGGGGACCCATGAAACGTTACTATGTCGCAGGTGTGGTCTCAGGGACCCTTAACAGGTGAAAAATGTCCTATGTTGCTGATAAGACCCTCTCAAGGGTTAAATAATGTCCAAATGACTCTGGATGGACTTAATAATGATCTAAACAGTAAATGGTTCTTGCTATGAAAACAGGAAATTAGCTTACAAGGAGAGTGTTGTTCATTTTTTTAGCACGGAATTTACGTGGAGGTATTGTCGGGTGAAATGCCAAAACCAGAGTGATGACTGACGGAATTTCCGTTCCTTTTATAGTGTGGCTGGGCCAGCTGGCCACAAAAACGGGCCAGTGGCCAATAATTGGCCAGATGGCCACAAATACGGGCCAGCTGGCCATAAAAACAAGGGCCAGTTGGCCAGCTGGCCACAAATACGGGCCAGCTGGCCACAAAACAGGCCAGGCGCGCGCCCTGAAGTATGACGCATTTACGAAAACATGACGTCATGTATGCGCCAAGACGTAGATTCATGGTGCACAGATTCAGAGATAAAAATGGCGGACTTTTCGTAGACAATACTTCCACGAAGACGAATTTAAGTTAAAATACGTGACATATGATAGATAGTCACCTCAAATGCATTTGTATATGCTCTCTTCATCTTTTCTGTCAATTGAATCGTTTCGCCAGATAGTACCCCAACTATCCCGTCATGCAACTCTCAAGATGGCGGATGAAAAGAAGCCACGCGATTTTACCATGTGAGAAAAGGATCAGATTATCAGTTACAGACGCATTTTCTGGGATCGTTGGATAGCTATAGCTGGCAAAACAATGCATTTAACAACATGTTACATGATAATATTTACGGTGTGGTGTTTACACGCGAATCGAGTGGATTGGCGTGCAGACTTGTTGAAAGGACAGGTGCGCGAAACTGTCAACACACAATCAAGCGAAAATGGATGGAAATTCATATTCGACCGAAGACGGCTGTGATTTTCAGTATGCGTGTTGTGGTCTGAGTATGAATTGCCAGATCTGCATGTATATTGCTATTTCACGGTCTGTCATTTCAACAAGAATGATAAACTGGATGCTTTGTAAATGATTTGAAATTAAACGTCACATCAACTTCGTTGGATATGAACTGCAGGTAAGCACCTAAATATGCCGGAGCATATCAATATTGTCCGATCACATCACGATACTAGCGTATGGGCGAAACTTGATGGGCATTTCTTTTCTTTCGACTCTGATGTATATATTTGCGGCGTATATATATGGGGTGAAGAGTCGCCTGCAGTGAACATTGTAGATGTAGATTTATTTGATTTATTACAAGACGATAATGACTATTTCGGTCAGTTAGGGCGTGTGTTCATTGCAGGCGAATTTAACGGCAGAGTGGGTAATCGGCTCGACTATATTACACACGATGCCATTAACAGCCTGACGGATGATACTAGCTATGCCCCTGACTTACCACTGGACAAGGTATCAATGGACACATTTAGTAACAGCCACGGGAGCACACTCCTAGAACTATGTAAATCTTCCACGTTAAGGATAGCAAATGGCAGGCTTGGTACTGATAAAGACAATAGTGTATTCACATACTATTGTAGAAACGGATCGAGTGTAATTGACTATCTGTTGTTGAAATAAACTGACTTCAAATTAATTAATTACTTTGCAATCAATAAATTTAGTATGTATAGTGATCACGCATCGGTTAGCTTTTCCTTGCACGTCGGCCGACGGACGACTCATTTGTTTGATCCAACTGGTGAACCACGCACTTTCTACAAATGTAATGATGTACACAGTGCGGAGTTTCGCAGAGTTATTATTTCTAAATTACCCCATGTGAACGCTAGTATAGATAACGTTGGCCCCCATGACAGGAAAAGCGTTACGGATGCGGTATCTGGTTGTGTGAGCATTCTGAGGGAGGCTGCTGACCCTCTATTTTCGCACACTCATACACGTACGAATGGTATTTTTGGTTGACCTTGTGTGTATACTAGTGAATGGTTCGATACAGAATGCCGTGATCGTAAGCGGGAATATAAAACTGCGTTGCACTCGTTTAATGCGAACACATGTCGCGAGAATAGACTGAATTTGTGTAATAAAAAACTGAACTACAAGAAGCTTGTAAAAAGGAAAAAGGGTATATTTGATCGTAACAGAACGAGAAGTATTGAACGTCTAAAACATAAACAGCCGAAAGAATTTTGGAAGCAATTCCGTAAATCCAGTAAAAAGAAAGGCAATGACATTTCGCCATTAGATTTCCTGGATTATTTAATTTTAATACGACCCACGACTTCAGTGAACGTGCTGTGTTTGATGACCTTGATGAACCAATTTCGGAGGCTGAGGTTTCTAAAGCGCTAAATCTGCTGAAACGGGGCAAGGCCTATGCGGGGGGCTGTATTTTGAACGATTACTTCATTTGCGCTGGTGATATATTGTTATCACACATACCTGGCTTATTCAACATAGTTCTGAATTCGGGGTATTTTCCAGAGGAATGGTCACGTGGGTTTATATTACCTCTGTTAAAAAAGGGGGATGAAACTGACGTTAATAATTGCAGAGGCATTACGCTAATAAGTTGTTTAGCCAAGCTATTCACAACTGTGTTGAATAAGAGAGTTACAGTGTTACAGTGTGGTGTGAAAAATAGGAATCTGTGTCAGACGCGCAGTATGGTTTTCGTAAGGGGTATTCAATTATCGACGCAATTTACGTGCTTCAAAGTATAGTGGAAAATTACCTGAATGTGAACAGACGCCTGTACTGTGCATTTGTTGATATGAGGAAAGCCTTCGACTCGGTATATAGGAATGGACTATGGTATAAAATGAATCGCATGGGTATCAACGGTAAAGGTTTGAGAATATTTAAGAACATGTATACGAGTGTAAAGTCGTGCGTGAAGCATTGTAATAAATTTTCTGAATTTTTTGAGTGTTCGATCGGACTGAGACAGGGGGAGGTAACTTCTCCGATCCTATTCGCGTTGTTTCTGGAAGACTTTGAGCTGTATCATTGTGAAGTCATTATTGTGTCGTCACGGATTTGGACATGTTTGGGAAAACCCGCTTCGTGTTAACGCTCAAGCATTCTGCACGGAATTTAAACAAAGACTAGTTGAAAACTTTTATTTGTACAAGCATGGTTTGTAGATGTGTGCACAAACCACAAATTTCAATTATACACTAATGTGAAAACGACATTCGGTTATGTCGAATACCTCGGTCTAATATCGCGAAAACATTTGCGCAGCGGACTTACCAAACTACGTCTATCGGCGCACCAACTACGCATTGAAACTGGCCGATATGGTCGTAATCGTGTTACAAGAAACGAAAGGTATTGCACGATATGTGACACACGTGACATTGAAGACGAATACCATTTTGTATGTGTGTGCCCCATGTATACCGAGCTCCGTATGAGGTATATTCCCGCTTACTATCGCCGTCATTGTAGCATGCATACATTCTTAAACCTTCTTATGACGTCAAACAAAGCACACTTATACAAATTATCTCTGTTTATATACCATGCTGCTAAATTACGAAGTTTAACAGTAATCAATTGAACTTTATATCCATCCTCTATTACCAGTAGGTATGTATTGTAATGTATGTTTGCTTGTATGTATTTTTTCCTTGATTTTTTCCTTTTTGTGTCACGAGAAACTTATAAGTAATCTCATTCCAGAGACTGCAACAAAGAAAGTTTGACTGCTTTGTCACGGTGACACCCGGGACCCTAAATCAACCTCGTAGGGCCAATATGTAAATGAGATAATACATTCTGATATCACGTGGCTCATAATAAACAATTTCATTGGTTAATTTAGTGTACCCAATATGTTTTCGGACGAAAATTGGAAATATATTCCGGGACAGTTATAAAATAGACGTTTAATTAAACAAGTAATAATATAAACTATAAAACGTTATGTCAGCCGCCGTTTGGCGTGCTGGACAGTAATTACTGTCTATTCCATGTTTTGCTGCCGACGAACATTTGGCTATTAAACACATTAAATCTAAAAAATATTTAAAAGTAAGTACTTTTGCATCAAAAACAAAAAAGTCACCCTCCCTCAAAACAATTATTTGATGAAATTCCATGAAATATTGATTTTATTGCGAAAAAACGATTTTCCTATGGGAATTTAATATGTGGAGTCAATTTCCAAAACTTTTCGTTTTTTGATCCTATTAATTTGTTTAGAAATTGACTCCGAAACCTGGCGAGATAGCTTGCAAATTATGTAATTAAGAAAACAAAAGTTAGATTCCCAAAAAAAAAAAAAATCTATTTTTAGCCCCCATGGTAAATTCCCATAGGAAAATATTCTTTTCGCAATAAAATCAATATTTGATGGAATTTCATCAAATATTTTTTTGGTGGTGGGGGGGGGGGGGGGGGACTTTTTTGTTATTGATGAATGTGTTTAGATTTAATGTGTTTAATAGCCAAAAGTTCGTCGGCAGTAAAAACGTGGAACAGACAGTAAGTTGATGTTAACAAGGAAACAGATAAACAAATAAAACAGTGAAACGTGTTACTTGTTTATATTAATTATTTAGACAGAAATAGCTATTTCTCCTTATGAAATCCAAATAAACAGCACGAATCTCAGCTTCGTAGTAGACGCTTAACATAGAAAAGATATGGCATGGCCTTATCAGAAGATTGATGGGGCAACACCAAAGTAATGTTTTCTGTGATGTTAGGAAATGAATTGGCGTAAACACTTGACGCTAGATTGCCGTGGTATATCAACACTTAAGTCTGTCACACAATGAATCACGTCCATGTTCTAGATACAAAACGAAGGTGATTACACGGTGTCCTAGAAGTAGTTTGTGTGTGCTGCATAGTTTTACTTGCCACGAAGACGTCTGCAAGTATTATGCACGCACATGGCATACTATGGTCGTAGGTTTCTAGTATTTGATTTGTATGTGGATATATGCATGAGTTCCGCAGCGTGCGATATATGGTTGCGCGGCGGAAAGAGTGGCATATATATCCAAATGCAAATCAAATAACATTTTTATTATATACGTATGTCAGTCGCAAATTATATGCGCATCAGAAAATATACAAAACATAATTAAAATAAACAATTTAGTGGTCATTTAGAATGAACTAGTTTGCGAGGTGAAGCGTAATTTCGGCACCGACAATATGAGCTCACGAGACGTCAATAGAAAACAATATTGACGTCTTGCGTTGCATTGTGTTTCAATGGGAAACGGAAGTACGTATATAATAAGCATGTTTATAAGACGAACAGCATGTGTTTGGAACACATTATACTTCAGAACAGGAAAGCTAGAAGGTTTATGAGCCACCGGCCAAGAAATTTCGTCATATGTGCGCAGTCTGCTCTGTAGCCGATTTCACCAACATTGATAAAGCATACTTATCTAAAGCATACTTTGAGAAGGAGTAAACATTTATTTTTCCCGAAATGCATTGTTTCATATATAACTAACGACTGCATATATTTGATGATTAAAAGTATGCAGAATTTGTATACTGAATGTTATACATTATCATTTTATTCAGCATAATAAAAACATAATAAATTTATCCTTAAGTTGAAAATGTATCCCTCAAAGTGTACTTAGCAAGATAAGTATACTTTGCAATGTTGGTGAAATCGGCTACAGGGCAAATGTTGATCACAATGTTGTCAATAGAGCAATGTTTGTGCCTCTTAATAACGTTTCAGTCTCAGATTGTATAAGCGCACAGGATGATCAGGATGATCAATGTTTATAAGATTGTTTATCCACAAAATTGGCGTCTCATTTACAAAGCTCGGGTTTAGTGCAATTTACATGTAATGAGGGGTAATTCAGAACTACTTTCAGATCAACGGATTTATTTAATGTAACAGTTTTGTTATTATGAATAAATAGTCAACACAACATAATATCGTTGTTTAGTACAATGTAAGGCAATGAACTCGCTGAATAAATACCACATTCAATCAACGCTCGTGTCAAATCTGCTATATTCATGTAGTTCCATTATGTCATATATACATGTAATACACTTGCTGCTTACAGGACCGCCGGAAGCATCATACGATTGGTCCGGCGAATCTACTGGGTGTCCCCGCTACCAACACAAAGTGTATGTTGTTACCACTCAGTTGAACCGTCTCGCCGAGACGGTTCAACTGAGTGGTAACAACATACACTTTTGTTAAGAAATGAGAAAATTGCAGACAAATATTTACTTTCCATTTGTTTTATACATGAATTACAAATATGTTAAAATGATTGATCCGGCAGTGGCCGGACCTGCCGAACATGTTCCGACGGCCCTGGCTTATCAATGTATGTTTGAGCAAGCACTAGAAATGACTCGTGGGAAGCCTACAATGAAATATCAGAATGTACACAACCATATGACTGGCATGACCTGATAAAAACAGCCATTGATATTTCGTCACATTTAAGAAAGAAAGGATTTATCGGTACAATTCCATTTGCATAGTTACTGCACTATTATTGACAACTTGTTCGAAGTTCCAACTTGTAAACTTGCTGCATATGCAAATAAAATACGTTTAAACTACATTTAAGTAATCAAATATTATAGACGTTTGCATGTATAATTTACGCATGTAATTTATGCATGTATAATTTACACGGGTTTTGGCTTTCATTGTAGTTATATCGTTTTATTTCCAATATTACAGTTTAAAGGAACTGTAATGTTTTCATTCAAACAATATGCCAAATTAAATATAAACTGAATCTTGAATATTTGAATGTAAATAAATAACCGATGTATCTCGTGAGCAGATTCCTTTAAATGCTTTGCTTACCGAACGTGCATCACTCATTGCACATGCGCGGTATGTGTATAGCTACATGTAAGGCTCGCGGATTATCTCCTCGTACAGGCGGACGGACCGTGATCTAGCTGTGGCTTATATATGAGCCGCGTCGCGAGAAAACCTGTCTTCGGGAGTCTGGCGACGTCACAAGATATGACGTCGTTAACTTAGCTGACGTAATTTCCGCTGAGATTTTCACTCTGACTTCGAAGTTCAGTTGCTTGTTTCAGAACAATAGGCTACGATACTCGCTCACTGCAAGGCGAGTTGACTCTCCAAAAGACAAAATGCTACCGTAACACTCCGAAAACAAACACAAGGCGTTGTAACAAGCTGATATTGCGGTAACAAATTATGTCTGCAATAATGTTAGAGCGGGGTCGGATCTGACCGGCTGTCGGCACTAACCGGCCCCCCATCAGTAAACACGTTTAAACCTAAGTTGATATCTTATATTGCGCATGTGCCGAAAGTTAATTTCCCCGTAAGTTTTAAATTTGCGACAAACAGTGCAGAGAGTATTGTCAATACGAATGAAATCGATTTCCATAGAACAACATCTGTAAACCAAGACTTGCATAAATATGATGCAATATGCACATGTACGTAACACATTGTTGTATACATGAATGCAGATTTATCTGAGTGTGTCTACATATTGGATTACTACGGAAGCCCATTAGGGCCACTTCATTTTTTTTTTATTTCCATTTATTCAAGATTTTTTCTTGAATTTTCAAGTTCTTTTTTTGAATTTTCAAGATCTTTTCTTGAATTTTCAAGAAAATATCTTGAAAATTCAAGAAAAGAACTTGAAAATTCAAGAAAACATCTTGAAAATTCAAGATAAGATATCGAAAATTCAAGAAAAGATAAAAAAAAAAGTGAAGTGGCCCTAATGGGCTTCCGTAGATTACCGATATTGTAAGTTAAGGCTTGTCACATTCAAATGAAGGTTAGCGTGACATAGACAGCAAACATAAAGATGGCCGAGTACAGTCGACATGAATAATACCTAGTCGGCTCATAGGCGTCGCCAGGATTTTCGAAAGGGGTTGCGAGTGCCGAAGGGACTCGGCGGGGAGAGCACGAGAGGGGTGTCCCCTCTTTTTAGCGGGAGGTCCGGGAATTTTGTTTGGATGGTAGATGCTCTAGAACGAGTTATCCTGGTTATTTCAGAGGCATCGAATCTGATTTAGGCGCGTTGTGAATTACACATATTTGCAAAATCTGAAGTGATAAATATACGGGATTGGCGATATGAAGACACAAAGATGTGGTAATAGGTACACTGATGCAATCTAAACTAGGATACCCTGATCGGTGTTAGGCGCCCATACCACACCAGTAAACTCATTTAGCCCATCCTCTATAAGGGATATAACCTAATTCAACTCCAATGGATAATAATCCATCAGGGTCAAATCAGATGAAATGGGATTCCGGAAAGGATGAATCCCGTTAAATACGCGTTACCCTCCCAGCTTTCACGGTCTAACGTATGAGCATGATAAGTTTGTCTACACGTCTAATTGTTAAACAACACATTAACTCCACACCGGTGCATCAGTTGTAACCCGCGTCTTCTCCACTTGGCTAACATTATATTGGAGTGAACAGTTTGTAAACAAACTTGCGAGTGGTATGGGGGGGGGCTTAGCTTATTGTGATAGGGTATGCCTGCGAATCACAGTGTATTGTTTACCGAGCATTCACTTGCTCATGAGATAACGACGAAAATATATATATTAAAAGAAAATAACAAAATGAAAAGGGGTTGCGTTCGCACCCCCCCCCCCCGCCCCGCAACCCCACTGGCGACGACGATGCGGCTGTATTCGGCCGACAAACCCAAGTTGCAACCCATATTTTCTTTTAATTTGAATAAGCGTGATGTCAGATCAACGGTTTTCCGGAGAAAAACAATATTTGCCGATTACATTCAATTACATTCTATGGCGCGCCATCAACTGTGTACTAGTTTTAATGTAATTAAAGGTACATGACCACTCAGTAGGCACAACGTCTTCTTTATAGGAATTAAATAAGTGTATAATTGTGTCACCATTCCACTAGTTCTAAAACATTAGGATATAATCATTTAGTAATATGTATTTTACTCATAGTGACTCGCGGTGGTATTAGGCTATTTTCATATGCAAATGAGGCATGATATTTTTTAATTATTTATACTTATTAAATGAGACACCTGAAAAAATAATATTTCGACAGATTATAAAGTATGATCATTACACATCAACAAATAAATGCAGAGAATAAATAGTAATGTCCGTTAACATTTTAAGGAAACACTATTATCGCCCCTGATATCAGTGTGGAAATTTACATCTGATATAAATTGCATAGTAATGCCAATCAGTACGTGGGGTTTTAAGGTGAAATTAATGTTTATTTTGCCTGAAAATTATCACATCTTTAAGCTAGAGTCCTGGGGGCCGTTTCACTTAACTTCTTACGGCTAAAATGTTCGTAAGTGCAAATTTAGGATCGTCTAGAAATTTCAATTGATGGATTTACATTTATTGAGCATAGGCTGCATATGCTGCAGCCTATGCTCATTAAATGTAAATCCAATAATTGTTTACAAGAAAACAGTGTTGATGTGCAATTTATAGACTATCATAATGTTGCACTTACGAACATTTTTGTCTTACGAAGCTTAGTGAAACGGTCCCCAGTTTCGTCCATTCTTTAGATATGACATTGTTCGGGCAAAATAAACATTCATTCACCATTACCCGACGTATGCATTGGCATTATTATATCTAACGTGAATTTCAGCACTAATATCAAGGGCGATAGCCGTGTTTTCTTAAAATCTTTCACGGAAAGTACTACTTATTATCTGCATTTATTTTTTGATGTGCAATGATCATACTTTTTAATCTGGCAATAAATCTATTTTTTAATTTGAATAAATAATTTAAAAATCACCTGCCTCATTTGTATATCAAAATAGCCTGATACCACCGCGAGTCACTATCAGTAAAACAAAGATTACTAAATGATTATATCTGTATAACGGGCGCTCGTAATGTTTTAAAACTGGTGGAATAGTAACACAATTATACACTTATTTAATTTCTATTTTATGCCTACTAGATGGGACCCCAACTTTAATGGACTATACATGTACAGTATATAACTATATTCCGTATGTACTCTGAACATTTTGTCAACTTTTGACTTAATTTATGAAAAATATTGTACATTTTGTCAACGTATTTCATGAAATTACGCATATGTCCGAAGATACAAAATCACATGGCCTGTCTCATATTGAATTCAGACTCGGATCATGATCAGAGTAAAATCAACATGACCTACATTCGGTGATCACAATAACGTTGTCTTTACAAACGATGGAATCACGTCGGTGTCATGCAGGCGATCGTATGTCAATAGGCCAGTGTCATTTCTTGACACAACCAATAAACAATGTCAACTTTGGACTAATTCCCAGATTATTCACATGGAAACACGTGGCCAGCTAGGACAGAAATTGGGCTTATTGGGTTTTTGACCAATGCGTATTATGATCGACAATGCATTTCAAGTAAACTGATACGGGTGAACATTTTGTTTAAATATGAAGACTGTTGCCTACCCTCACCCATACCACAACTCAGTGCGAGTTCTTTACAACGAGCGTGATGTACTTTTCACAAATCGCTTATCGCAGATTAATTCAAATTTTCTGCTTGTCAAACATGTCTACTGGCCGCCTTGTGTGACAGCCCGAAAATTGAGATTAATCTCTTCGTAATATTCCAAGTTCTGATTATAACTAGACAGGACCAATGTGTAGTTATATTATTCAGGCCTTTAACAATGTTCAACAGTTTGCAGTAATCTGTTATATTTAAGGAAGGGAATTGGCTCCAAGAAACAGATACATGTATATAAACCGGGGCCCAGAAAATGTGTCAAGCCAATGACCATTGGCCCTTTTTCTTTTCCGAATTTACTATTACATGTAGTTGCAATGTAATCGAAATGAATGCTTTAAATTTGCAGTAAATTATGTATTTCCCGCTTATATAGATATAAATAATCATCTCCATCTTTATACCTCATCGGAAATGCTACATGTAGGTATATCATTGGTCAGACTTATTAGGCTGAACCCAATTCTAAAAGTCTCACATAAATTTCGAGTTTGTATGGCCGGTGTAACATTACATTTTGAACCCGTTGAAAATTTACCCCACGGGTCATTTTTCAATGTTGAAAATTGACCCGGGGAAATTTTTAAATGTTGAAAAATGTTACTGAATACTATACCGCGCATCTTAGTGTGTACCAGCCATTGATCAGTTTTACCTCTTTTGGCGCTTGACACATACCACACATAACAGAGCATACTCATAAATGCACACTGTTCGAAAGACATTAATGAACAACGTCCTATGAGTTTTTTACATACATACAATTTCTGATTTCTGAAGAATTTGTTGACCGTTTGTTAAATTATTTGAGAATCAAGTAATAGCTGTGGTGTAACAGTAAGAGCAATACACATTGATGTAGATATACACATGTATTATCATACATACGGTATCGAATCCAGTGACATGTCCGCAGTTACCTGAGTGTATTGTAACGGGTGTCTAATTGCCTTCTATGCGAGTAAATACGGCTTTACCTGTGTTAACAATTACACTAACAATACACTGTGTAGCAGATTTAAAAGTTTACACATTGAAATCAATTTTAAGATTGATGAGAGAAAGGCTCAGATATATCGCCTGTTGTATAGTTTGCTAGTATCATACTTATTGTCATATTATGTCTATGATGTATTGCAACAAAGTTTGTTAATTTTTCTGTAATATTATTTGATGTATGTGTCAAAGGCTGCAAGTGGTGAAACTGTACGATGACATGTACACTTACATGCAAGGAAGGAGGAGATGCCAAATCGGCCATATATCATAATTATCACTCTTATGAAGCAATTATCATTGAAGCCAATTACATATTTATATGACGTAAGTCCTTCAATAAGCAGATATAGACATACATGTTTTGGAGCTATGCTAATATAGGGTTAACTGTATTGTAATTTTCAAATTTGCGGTGTGCTATCAGAAAATGATAGGCCGGAAAATCTGTTTAATGGCGACGCGCTAGCGGAGCCATTCAACATGTTTTCCGACCTATCATTTTCTGATATACGCCGCAAATTTCAAAATTACAATGGGGTTAACCTATTTCTAATGCACTCATTTACTACTGGCGTAGAAATACATATTGAAATAATTTGCGACCGTTCATCAACAGTGATATGCCTGTAATGTATGACCATCAGCCAATCAGATTGCGTGATATTTATAGCATTACGCAAACACGTCTTATTTGGAATTAATAAATCACTGAACTACTTTCGGCAAGGGAGATAATCAATATCACGCGAACTATTTTCATACGAGCCAAGCGGATTGTTCTGTTTATGATTAGTATATATAGTTTTAAGCTATCTCCTGTGATATATAATGATACATTACTTTGTTATGTTATGGGTACTAATACATGTTGTTTCAATAGCGTATCTCTGTAACGGTATTGCTGTAGATGGAGTTGCAAATAATTTAATAATTATTACGTTCAAATGGTGGCGTAATACTGATAGCACTTCTGTATAACTGTGATTGTCATAAATGGCGCAACAGTCGTGAGGTTAAGGTCGCCAACTTCAATGATTTAATTACCGATTCCCGAAAGGGTAGGCGGTTCAAACCTCGACATGGTATAAAAAATTTTATCCATATATATTATTTTTGTGATTTTAATATTTTTTAATATTTTCACAATTTTATGATTTTAATAAAAAATACCTATAAATTGATAGAAACTTACCAACAATTAAAGTGTCTGTCTTTAAGTAATATATACACAGACAGTTTGTTACTGATGTTTTAAGTTTAAGTAATATATACACAGACAGTTTCTTACTGTTTTTTTAAGTTTGAGGTACTGTCTATACTGTCTATACCATATAATGTTTTACTGTCCCAAAATCTAATTTTTTTGGCTGTCACAATTAATTAATTTTCGGACAGCAAATATTTTTTTATGAATTTGAAATAATTATTGTCCTCCATCTGCTCACAACACTGTTCGAACTGCGCCTGTGGCTACCACGACCAGAATTCACTGGCCGCAAACACAGTAGCCATCGGCGTCTATTTATTAAATTATTATTTTGTATTTTATTTGAATTCCGCGTGAACGTTGCATTTTGTGTCAACACCATTTACAGAAAATATTGGTGATTTTCTAAACGAATATCGGAGAAATGTGGCTATATATTTTGTCAATTTTCAACACCATTTACGGAAAAAAATTACTGATTTTTTAAAACAATATCGGCACAACATATACGGTGATAGAATTTTTGTCAACTTTTCAACACCATTTCCGGAAAATATTACTGATTTTCTAAAAACAATATCGGCGAAGGTGTACTGAACTACTCTTTATTTTAAATAACCAGCCGTCTAATAGATCTGTGTATAATCGAGAGTATATCGTTAATTGTCATGTTGTCTCCGACAGTGAGGTGTTGCGGCACACATCAAAACGACACGTCAATTTCAAAACATTGCCTAAGGGTCACAGCTGTGTGGTGTCATCAGATCAACACCTCGTCACACACAACTACGCATTATCGATTTTTTTCCCCACACAAAGCGACGTGATCTGTGTAATGTGTCGGGTGTAGCCAAAGACCATACATACATTCGTAATTAGTCACAGATGTAGCCTTAAAATATAATCGATTTCCTTAAATTACGTCCGCATGTTGACAGATATTTCAGAGCAGACGTCATCGTAATTTGCCGTTATTTATTTGCCGTTATAAAATTAACCATATATTCTGTAAATGGCGTTGAAAGTTGACAATAAATTAATACCAGATCAGTACGTTAAATCGCTATCGACGACAACTGACGATCCGATGAGAGAGTAATACCGTTTAAGCGTATCCAATGTTAAATATACATCGTTATTTTTTTTATGACTTTCGTAGTTTTTACCGAGAAATTCAAACCGTTTCCAATTATTGGGGAACATAATATCATGATTAGCACATCGTTTCACTAAGCTGGGGCTACTCAGGAAATGGGATCACACGGTCTATTGTTTACACTAGATTAATGGCGGCCTCCATGAGGTCTCAGGTAAATCTTATTTTTCAATAATACGACTGTGGTTTCTTCCTTTTAGTGATAACCATGTTCCAGCCGTTAACACTTATTTAGCAACATTACTTAATATGTAGTTAGTCTGAACATTCTGCAGAGAAATCTGAATTGGACGGAATCGAGCGTTGTTTAAACTTAGTCCGGTTCATATGCACAGGTCAAAATATGAACTGAAAATGGCGCTTTGTGTGACAGAAATCCGTACGCGGACGAAAAAAAAATAATATTTTGTTATAAATATCACATACAGCGAAACAGAGGTAGCATCTACTGTTTTAATAATATGCATACATATTGTAATTAATGTTTAATAGTGATATACTTATGAATAATATACGATACTATGGTTTATACTCCAGCACTATGTTTTTAGGCTGTGTGATTTGCCTCAATATAAACTGGATTAATTAATACTTATATTCATGCGCTTCATGACAACATCATTACATTTAAAATATACAAATATTACTTAAAGGGGTACCGATATGATACATTTTAATAATATAAATATTGAAAATACACATTACAATCGCTTACAACATAAGTTATTGATTGAAAATAGTCACTGCATCGTGACCTATTTGACCGCATTACCTATTGCGCGGCAACCTCATCAAATCCCCTGTTTACATAGGTAACCGGGGTTTGGTGAGGTAGGCTCGCTAATACAATGTTTGCGTAATGAGAGTGCATTAGAATTCATATGGAACTACACTTGTAGTTCAGACATATTTTTCATGTGTACAACAGATTATTCAGTTTTCAAAGAACGTGCCAATTTTGAAAACGCTTACTTAACCCTTACAATGCTGAATTTAAATTTTGTCGTCTGCTGTGTATGCCATTTTACTCATGAAAAACACGATTTGACAGCACTTTAGAATAATTTCAAATGGAAACGATTCTGAAATGCTGTCAAACCATGTTTTATTGATTTATTGGATTTACATTTATTGAGCATAGGCTGCATATACAGCCTATGCTCAATAAATGTAAATCCATTAATTGAAATTTACAGGCGATCCTAAATTTGCACTTACGAACATATTAGTCGTACGCAGTTTAGTAAAACGGGCCCCCGATGTTTATGCACATGTATGGGTGAACATAGAAATAACCCAGCGTTATTAGTATCGTCATATATATTCAATTAAACCTCTTTACACAGGGCCATGGTGAAAACGGCTGTGTGAAGTTAGCACTACACTCGCATATCGCAAATCAACATTCAAATCGAATGTCGAGTTGAATGTAGTAGAGCTGAACAGTTATCGCGTATAAACAATTACTTGAATGAACAGCTGGCTAATTCCGATGCATTGATGGCTCTGCAATCGACATTCAAAGATGTATTGTTACATGGTTTCCGTTGTGTGCAAACATATAGCGCGTGCTGTTTGCATATGGCTTTAGGCAATGCTCATTCCGGGGCCGCGCGTAGATCAAGTGCCTTCATGACGTCACTACGTGGAAGTGCCTTCATGACGTCACTACTTCATGAAGTGCATGACGCGGCCCCGGAATATGCATACCGAACATTTTCTACGCGAATGGGACGATTTTATAAAAGTACTGAAAATACTGAATATAATGCTCAAATTACATCAGTTGTTTATTGAAAATGTAACAATAACGTTTGATCATGTCCAGCCGTGTGCAAACGTTTGCTGTGGCCCCCAGGAACAGTTTGAACCCGCGGCCTGCGGCCTTGGGGTTCAAACATTTCCCTCGGGCCACAGCAAACGTTTGCACACGGCTGGACATGATCAAACCTTACATTTACAGTAAAATGTGAATGGACAGCTGGCTAGTGCCAATGCACAGCTGTCTCTGTAATCGACATTCAAACTCGTATTTTCGGTTGAATCTGAATGAAGGGCTGGGTATTTCCAATGTACAGCTGGCTCTGCAATCGACATTCAAACATGTATTTTCGGTTGAATCTGAATGCAGAGCTGGGTATTACCAATGTACAGCTGGCTCTGCAATCGATATTCGAACATGTATTGTCGGATGAATCTGAATGTACATCCGATGTACACACGTTTTCATTTTTTATAGTATTTGTTTTAAAAAAAATTCCAATATGCCCCATTAAGGGTTAATAATCCTTTCAAACATACATACCGTAACGCCAACATGTAACAACATTGCAGATCACTGTGAGGAGCCGGTTCGTAAAGAGCCATCACATGAGGATATGTAGCCACTTTTCGGATGAATGGAATACTCCAAAATGTGCATGAAACTGTCAAGTTGAAAGTTGTATATTTAGGGGGTTAACGTGTTAAACTGTGCATGCAGCTTTCAAATTTAACATGCACCGCTGCTGGAGCTGTCTATCAGTTTAGATGCGGTTGTTTCTATTTTGAATGTCGCTTTACAGACCTATTACTAAACAATATATCTGCTCGGCGCGGCTCGCTGTCAAAGACGTCACGACCCGTGCAATCGCGATTATTGCCTGTCTACAGTTGACGTCGCCAGCCGTCTACTGTCTGTTCCACGTTTTGCTGCCGACGAATTTTTGGCTATTAAACACATTAAATCTAAAAACTATTTAAAAGTAAGTACTTTTTCATCAATAACAAAAAATACACCCTCCCAAAAACATATTTGTTTAATGAAATTCCATCAAATATTGATTTTATTGTGAAAAAAACGATTTTCCTATGGGAATTTAACATGGTGGGGAGTCAATTTCCAAATTGTTTCGTTTTTTGATCCATTCAGGATAAACAAACTAAATTTTTGGGAAATTGACTCCGAAACCTGGCGAGATAGCTTGAAAATGATGTAATTAAGAAAACAAAAGTTAGATTTTGAAAAAAATATTTAAAAATAAATATCTATTTTTAGCCCCCATGTTAAATTCCCATAGGAAAATCGATTTTTCGCAATAAAATGAATATTTTATGGAATTTCATGAAACAAAACAATTTGGGGAGGGTGACGTTTTTTTGTTATTGATGAAAAAGTACTTACTTTTAAATATATTTTAGATTTAATGTGTTTAATAGCCAAAAGTTCGTCGGCAGCAAAACGTGGAACAGACAGTAGTAGTCATTATAATCCAGTCACATAAACAGAGGATCTTAAACGTGTTTCCATTTGATATGAAACGAGTCTTGCTCGTTTTATGCAAAGAGTCTCTGGCGAGGTGCATACAATTGCCCACGAGTTTTATACATCTCATAGTAAATGCAAACGAGTTTGAGATAAATGATCAAGGAAATAATAATAAATAAGATCACATAATTTGTCTTTGTGTCCGGTTTAGACAATACAATACAATATATTTTATTCACTCTAAGCCACATACGTGACACACGAGGTATACAATAGATTACATAATACGACGATGGGTAAAAATACAAAATGCATATGTATAAGCTCACTTGTCATTATAACCATAAAGCATTTCTTATAAAAATAGCTAAATTTCTTAATTGCTTTCCAGATTTTTTCTCAAATAGCTGTGCGAATTTTAAAATATTTGGTCTTCTAAAATAAAATGGCTTGATATACCGTTTTCGAACTTCATCATAGAAGCGGCACTCGAAAAGGAAATGAAACTCGTCACCGAGAGCACCAGCGCCACATTTGTTGCAGACACTGCTTGCTCTCGGCACACCTGTCATCTACCAGTTTCGACCGCCCAGTCTATGATTACAAGTTCGAAATCTGGTCAATGTTTTTCTTAACCTTTCCGTGTGAGATTAATTAAATATGTTTCTAATCCAAACTCTGTTTTAAAGATTCTATACGTAATTCCACGTGAAGATGAATCGATGCTGGTGAGCCATGACTGAATAAACTGGTTCTGAAGCTGAGTCCTGGCGTAGTGGCTCAGCCAGATAGCATTAACATCGTTCTGGCTAATAAGCCATACGCCAGGAACTCCAATTTCAGTTAAAATAGATTTAACATTCTGAATCCATCGGAAATGAGTCACATTTGCTTCATGTTGTGTATATAATAACTTATACATAAGAAACAATAATTTACTCTGCTTCCCTGAAACTAATTTTGCCAAAAACGAAATAATTCTACATTTAATGTCAATAATAAGCGGAAATTTGCCGAGTTCTCCATAAACCATGACATTTGGTGTGGATTTCTTTACCCCCAAAACAGTTTTGCAAAATTTCAAATGAATTGTTTCTATAGCCGAAATGTTTTCAAATCCCCAGATTTCACAGGCATAGCAGAGAATTGGAGTGATACATTGATCAAATAACTTAAGCTGACAGTCTACTGGAGTTGACAAGTTGTTAATCTTTCTAAATAGGCCGAAAAGAGCTTTGGATGCTTGGTCAATCAAACATTTCCCAAATATGTAAAGTGGTCTACAATTTCAATTGTGTTATCGTTATATGTAAAGGCTATCTTTTTTGATGATTTACGTTTTTTGAAAATTATAATTTTGGTTTTTGATGCGTTTACTTCTAATTTCCACTGAATACAGTATTGATGAAAATAATTTAGAGCATCTTGTAGGCCAGTTTCAGTCTCAGACATGAGAAAAGTGTCGTCAGCGTATAATAACAAGAAGTTTAATTTAACATATATATCTAGATGTTGAAACATGTCAGATGTAACCGATTGTAAATCTACAATACCGCATACATTGAGAAAATCTTCAAGGTCGTTCAAAAACATGGCAAACAAAAATGGTGACATATTTTCACCCTGCCCGACACCCACCATGCATGGGAAGTATTCTGAAAAGTCATTTCCTACTTTAACACAAGATTTAATACATTTATACATGTTTTTAATTATGTTTAAACATTTCCCGTTTATGCGGGACAGCAACAGCTTATACCAGAGGCCATTTCTCCATACAGTATCAAAAGCTTTCCTAAAATAAATAAATGCGCAGAAAAGAGGTTGCCTTTTACTAAATAGTATTTCTATAATTGCATGTAAAGTAAAAATGTTATCAGCCGTACTATATCCTTTCCGAAAACCAGCCTGTGCCTCAGTTATAAGTCCATTCTGTTCAGCATATGTTGTCAACCTATTTGTAATAATAGAAGTGAATACTTTACCAAGACAGCTAACTATTGTTATTGCCCTATAATTGTCAGGATCATGCCTTGAGCCCTTATGCTTATAAATTGGTATTATATGACCTTCGAGCCAATCATTTGGTACAATTCCACTTTCAAAAACATGATTAAACAGTTTCACGTAGAAACTTAACATTATGTGTTTAGTGTTTGAAATATATTCGTTAAGTATAGAATCGCGAGAACAAGCCTTGTTGTTTGACAGTTTGGAAATCGCTGAGAGTATCTCATTTGCTGATATAGGCGTGTTAATGTCTTCATTATTCGGTAAATTTATATCTGCTGCAGCATCAATAATATGTTGTTCATTAATATGATCAATGGCATTCATGTCTTTAAAGTAGTTATAAAATTGATTAACATGAATGCCACTGATATGTTCGGTGTTTTGGACGCCGTTTAAAAGCTTCCAAAAGTCTTTAGGTCTTGACTTTTGCATTTGTCGTATTCGTGCACCGTATTTATGTTTATAGTTGTTCGCATGCGTAATAATTGTTTTCTTATATATTTTACTCGCACGGTGTAAAATCGTTTTATTGTGTGCCGTTTTATGAAAATAATATGCATTTTTAGCCTGCATAAAATAAACATCTCCTATTTATACTACACTCATTTCCAAACCACGGTCTGTTTATGTTATTTTTACGACGCACCGGGCCGTGACGCGCCTGGCCAAACGTTCTGTATGCGGTCTGTGTAAACAAATGACCTATACGCGACACAAAATTATCAAACGATGATTGGTCGACCATAGCGCTGCCCGTGCTGCCCGTGCTGTCTGGTGCAGCCTGGTCGTGTGTACTACGAGAGCGTTCATTGACTAATATTGTGTCTAGTTCCGTGTGTAAACTCTGGATTACATGTTCATCGATATTATTTACAAATTCGTGGATTTTGTTTTGATTCCAATTTCGCAATATGTGTTCCGGCCTACCGTTGTGTGCTAAAGTTGGATTACTCGAGATATTGAAATCAAATGAAATAGCACAATGTACGTCTGAAAGTAGAGGATTAAATTCATGTACTGTGAACTCGGTTGTCGAGAGAAGCAATAATGGGGTGAGTAGAGCATAATCTATTAGACTCGTATCATTACATGTCACTTTTCCAACGCCCTTATCACATCCCATACGCCCATAGGCAATGTACAGATTTGTAGATTTACACAAAGCTATTAAACTTATATCCCAGTTATTGGGTTTGCCGATATCACAGGATGCCCTGTCCATGAGAATATTTGCATCTGCTAACATTTGGCTGCTGCACATGAAATTTGCAATATCCTCCATATCGTCAATGAATTCTGTGATATAATCATTGTCTTGTAAATGATCGCATAATATTTTTGTTCTACTGTTGAAGTCTCCAACTAGACATACTTCGTCGTAAATGTTGCATAATCGAGAAAGTTCATTTTCTATTTCAATGTTCCAATCTCCATCTGTGTATAGGGAGCCCTCCGGTGGGATATATACCGTACCAAGCAGAGTGTTGCAATGTCTTCTGTTTCCTATATGAACACCAGCAATATTTAGAAACAGAACAAATTGCGACGCTGTGTCAAGTAGGGTCACCTGTGGGAGTATTGATTGTTTTACAAGTACACATATGCCTCCGTATATGCGGGTCGATTTCTGTTGTTTACGATCGTTACGCAGTATTGTGTTTCCAGGAAAGAGTCATACTCGTGTAGATGAGTTTCTTGAATACAGACGATATCATAATTCCGTATAAACTGTTCAAATTCTGGAATATTTAGTTTATCCCTGATACCACACACGTTAAGTGATCCAATTCTAATATGCTCATGTGCCACATTGTCCTAATGGTGTGGACCGGGATTCGCGGGTGGCGGTCCGGGCTTCGCAGGTGGCGGTCCGGTGTGCATGGATGGCGGTCCGGGGTTCGCGGGTGGGGGTCCATGGTTCACGGGTGGCGGTCCGGGGTTCATGGGTGGCGGTCCGGGGTTCGCGGGTGGCGGTCCATGGTTCACGGGTGGCGGTCCGGGGTTCATGGGTGGCGGTCCGGGGTTCGCGGGTGGCGGTCCATGGTTCACGGTTGGCGGTCCAGGGTTCATGGGTGGCAGTCCGGGGTTCATGTGTGGTGGTCTATCATTGGAAGGTGGTTGATTGGGGTACGCGGGTGGTGGTACTGGGTGGCCGGGTTGGTATGGATCTCTATTTCCTGATGTCGAATGTGGTTTAAATAGCTGACCATTGATGTACAGTTTGTCCACTACTAAACGACACCCAGCACCTGACCGTTTTGCATCCCTCATCACCGGATACAGCAGCTTCCTTCGGGATTCAATTTCAGGCGGGAACTGTTCATTTACCCCATACGGTTTGCCCACTAATGTGGTGGCCGCTGACTGGCGAATCTGTTCCTTCTCTTTGAAGTCATTAAATTTGGCGACTAGCAGACGTGGTTCATTATGTCGGCGTGGACCCATTCTATGTGCACGTTCAATATTTGGGGTCCCTTCAAATCCCATCTCTTTATTTAAAAAGTCAGTTAGTACCTCTTCTGTATTGCGTTCCGGTACAAAAACACCATCAACAACAGATGTGGCCTCAGGGATTCTTCTAAAAACCAGATTGCTTCTCATGGACCGGGTTTGCACATCTAATAAAGATTCATTCAGTAATTGTAGGTCATGTTTCAGGGACACATTTTCAACCATTGATGTCTGCATATTTTGTAACAACTGCTTATTATGATCATTTTCAGTTTTGATATCTTGGAAAGATGAATTGAAAAACTCCATACCTGTTTCATAGTCAGTTAATTTCACTTTCAATTGTTCCATTTCTTGATCAATACAGGCCCGTACGCAGAAATTAATTTAGGGGGGGGGGGGGGGGGGGGGGGGGGGGTGCGTTATCGATCGACGGCGCAAAGGGCTAAACATCACAATTTTTTTAGTAAAATTTGTTTTTGTTATATACTTACCTCAGTTATGTCTGCTTTATGCTCTCTGGTAAAAATTGACTCATCCAGAATTAAAAAATTCGAGAATTACCAAGTATCGCCTGCCCTATAGTATATACTGTTAAGTATACCTTAGCGCATGCGCACTCTACCACTTCCTTGCTTTGATGGATAGAAAAGCACCTGAAAGCGGGGAAGGGAGGTGGGACTCAGATACATAACTGAGGTAAGTATATAACAAAAACAAATTTTACTAAAAAAATTGTGATTTTTGTGTCACATCTTACCTCAGTTATGTCTGCTAGAATTTGTCTCCTAGGAGGGAGGTAATGTGTGACACAAACATCCTAATAAGAAAAGATACTTGGCAATGAGAATTAGAACAGAATACAACTAGATGTAACATCTCTACGTCCGGAGACCTAGAGGTGCACACACGAACCATAGTCCACTTACCCCTAGTAGATAAGTCGTGAGCCGGTCCCATCCCTTCTTCCCCTTATGGCAGAAGAACGAGTCCCCAATCTGAACAGTATACCCATGGAAGGAGTGAATTGCGTCATACCGCCGGTACATCCTGGACCTTCCTCGAATCTGGTCCAACGACGACCCTGTCTGACAGAACTCCACCTCGACGCCACTGTCGTTGTAGGAGTCTCTATACACTATCACTGATTATTCCATGTCACCGTTATGCCAGTTCAATCCAACACTAAAGTCATGCCATCCGTAGATGTCCGTGTCCTAACACTTATACACTCCTAACCACTTATGGATCCATGAAACGTACAATACACACCATCATGTAAACAACACAAAATATACAAGTTTACGCAGAGTATACCCTGGGAATCTTCAATAGGTCAAAGGTTATCTCCCAACTCTGGGTTCCGGAAAGAAAACCGTCTTAGCCCGAGACTGTTATACCTCCGAATAGCTAACCCGACAATCCAATCTCGACCCTGAGTGGGAAAAAACCTCCACACCCAAACAATCCTCCCAGTTGAAAGTATGAAAATAACTGTAGTCTAGACTACAACATTATAATACCAATATATTACAACGTAACCTGACACGCTCACACACACACACCCGTATAAATACACAACAATAACAATTAATGTTGTGCCCGGTTTAAAGGGAGCCGGAAACTGTTACCTCTAAAGGTTCGGCACTCTACACCGTGGGTCCCCTTGCCGGAAGCAAGGTTCCCGCAGCGACAAGGGGGTCCAAAGAATAGAGATCAGAGCTCTGTGCGGACAACGTACGCATATAAAAACTCGAAAAAGTCGAATGAGACTTCCAGGACGCTGCCTGCATGACTTGAGTTAAAGGAACTCTGTTTTGAAAAGCCCAAGAAGTCGCCATGGCTCTAACCTCATGCGCCTTAATACCAAATTCCGTTAATTCCCTTGCAGGCAACGCCCTATAAGCTCTGCTGATAGCCAATGTGATCCATCTAGAGATGGTCGCCTTAGAGACATCTTGTTTTCCCATACAAGGGATAAACAACCTTTTACGATCCCCCCTTATGGACTGGGTAAGGGAAAGGTAGTGTTTGACGGCACTCACTGGACAAAGCAATGCGTCCGTCGATGAAGTATTGTTCGCTTTAGAGATGGAGGGCACCACAAATGGTCGGGGAGCTAGACCTGGGACGGCTGTTTTGGGAAGGAACCCCGACTCCATGCAAAAAGTAATAGCCTCGTCAGATACTTTTAAATTTTGATGCTCGATAGACAAAGCGTGCAATTCCCCTCTCCTCTTTACAGAAGCGAATGCCAAAAGGAACGAGGTCTTAATAGACCAGTCGAACAGAGAGGCCTGAGTCATAGGTTCGAAGGGTGCTCTGGTTAGAGACAGTAACACGCAGGAGAGATCCCACCTAGGTGTCACGGAACGATTGACATGTCTATTCCTCGTGAAAAAACTCACCATATCTGATATGCGACGATCCGACCCAATGTCCTTGGCCGTATGTAGGCTGAACCGTAGGGAACTGGCCAACGCCGATCTGTAGCCCTTAATGGTGGATACAGATAATCCTCTGTCATAAAACAAATATAAAAGGAAATCGCCTACCTGTCCCATAGAAGGTTTGCAGAAATCAATCTCCCTCTGCAGACACCAATCACACCAGAACTTTCACTTGGTCTCATAGCATACTGATGTTGATGGCCGTCGTGCCTGTGCAATCGTCTTGGCAGCCTCTGCAGAAAATCCATCCTTTCTGTTGAAATCCCGGATAATCTCCATGCGTGAAGGTGTAGGCACTGCACGTTTGGGTGAACAGTTCGTCCCCCGTGTTGTGACAGAAGGTTCGGTGTCAGCGGTAATGTAACCGGGGACTCCACCAGGAGATCCAACAGGCTGTTGAACCAACTCCTCGTTGGCCAGTATGGTGCTACGAGAGTGATTCGGCAGACCGATTGCCGAATCTTCCGCAGAACCAACGGAATCAGGACAAACGGTGGAAATGCATACCCGTCCACCTGATTCCACCCGAAGGACATTGCATCGATCGCCCATGCCCTTGTGTCTGGCACTGGGGAGACGTACCACGGAAGTTGACTGTTCAAACAAGTCGCGAACAGATGCAGATACGGATCTTCCCATCTGCGAATCACGGCACTGACTACCCTTTGAGACAACCTCCACTCTGTGAGAACGGGCATGTGCCCCCTGGACAGATAGTCCGCCAGGATGTTCGCCTTGCCCGCGATGTGTCTGGCCGTCAGCGAAATTGAACATTCCTGACACCAAAGGAGAAGTTTCCTGGTCTCCAGGCACAGCGGAACCGAATGAGTTCCGCCCTGCTTGTTCAGATAAGCCACTACTGTGGTGTTGTCTGATGATACCATGATGCATTTGCCTGATACCAGATGCTGAACCTGACCCAGGGCCTGAGCCACCGCCCTCAACTCTAACATGTTGATGTGGTCGTTTGCGTACTCCTGGGGCCACGAACCTGCCAATGCCAAACCCAGAGGTTCCAGATGCGCTCCCCATCCCCCTTTTGACGCATCCGTCGTCAGAAATAGTTCCGGAGGGCTTAGTACCATAGGAACCCCCTCGTTGTAACGCGACTCTCGGGCCCACCAACGGAGGTGACGCTTGAAATGCCTCGAAAGGGGCACCATCATATCCAGGGGACATACATGTGGCCGCCAATGGAAAAGTAGGTAGATTTGTAGAGGCCTCATGTGTAGTCGCCCTAGTAAAACGAGGTTCGCTGCCGACCCGAGCATCCCTAACAACGACAGAATATCCCTGGCTGACATGATCACTGCATCCAGGACAGAGAACACCCGTACCAAGATCCTTTGAACCCTGTCGGTGGGAACCCTGACCACCCCCAGGTCTGTCAGAAATTCATGCTCACGTAGGTGAAGTCCTTCGCTCTGACTTCTGTAGTTTGGGGATAAGCCCCAGTCTCGTGATCACTGACCAAACCGTGTGAAGATTCTCCAATAGTAAACTCCTTGACTGCTGGTGGAGAAGCCAGTCGTCTAAGTACTGCAGGAGGGAGACACCCTCTCTCCGGGCGGCTGCTGCCACCACCTCCATCAGCTTTGTAAACACGCGCGGTGCTGTAGAAATTCCGAAAGGCAGGACCCGAAACTGGAAGGTCCTGCCCTCGTGGGAGAACCTCAGGTACTTGCGTGAATGCCGAGCGATGGGTACATGGAGGTAAGCATCCCTCAGATCGATGGACACCGCCCAGTCGTTCACCTGGATGGTGTGCCGAATGGGCCCCGTGGTCTCCATCTTGAAATGGTCTACCTGTACAAACTGATTCAGTCTGGACAGGTCCAACACGGGGCGCATCTTCCCGTTCTTCTTCGGAGCCAAAAAGAGCCTGCTGTAGAAGCCTGTAGTTGCCACATCCAAGACCTCTTCTACAGCCTGCTTCTCCAACAGGGATTGCACTTCCAGCCTGAGTGCATTCCTCTTGTTTTGGTCCTTTGGGGGCACACATGGAAGAGGTGAGCCCCGAAGGGGGGGGGGAATGGAATGGAACGGAATGCGGTAACCCTTCTCTATGATACGAAGGGTCCAACCGCAATCTGTGATTTTCTCCCACTCGTGGAGATATCCTGACAACCTGCCTCCTACAGGTCTGCAGGAGTCGGGAATGTTCCACTCCCCCGAACGAGAAGCGCGCCGCGTATCCCTAAAACGAAGCCCCTCGAGGCTTCCGGTTGGAGACACCACGTCCCCTGCCCCTAAATCCTCTACCTCTACCACCCCTAGGAAACTGAAACTGAACCGGCTTCTTAAAAACAGGAGTAGGTGTTGGAGGGGTTGCTCCCTGAGATGCGGAAGGTTTCCCAGAAAAACCTCTACCCAAACCGGGTCTATGCCTGCTACCTCTAAATGGTGTGTTAACAGCTCTAGGAGGTTGTAATTGCCACCTAGCCAATTGACGACTCTGCCTCTCCGCCGAGTCCGCCGCGGCCACTTGTGCACACCGGCCACCGAACAGAGACTCCGACTGTAGAGGGGCGGCCCTAAGTGTCTCGCGACCTAGACCAGGTAACACTGAAGTAGAAGCCAGGGTGGCATCTCTCTTATGGAGAAGAATGTCTGACGACATAGCCACAGCTGTGCCCATAACATGTTTCGTTGCCCTCGCCGCAGACTGAAGTAACGCCATAATCGCCCTAGAATCACCCTCTTCAATGGCTGGCTTAGCCGCGCCCAAGAATAAATCAATGTGAGACGCCATGGACACGATAGATCTGGACCTAGCGTCCAAAGTCTCTATCAGATTGTCCGCCTCCCTAGGGTAACAGACCTTGGAGGTGCCTATTTTCTGCGCGTCTGGGTCCAAGGGAGGGGGTTTCAACGGCCAACTAGACGTGTGTGGGGTGTAAAACTTAAGTCCCTGCTGCGAGACAAAAGCCTTAGGAATAGAAGTCCCGCGCTTACCGAAGTCAAAACCTTCGATAGCCTGCATCTCATTCACTAACGACGTGAGGGTCGGTGAATGAGGCAACCTGGGCATCTCTTTCTTGATGGAGACTGCGTCGGCCTCCCAGAGAGATTTCGTCCTAGGAGCCGGTAACGGCTGTGCCGGGCATTTATCAGCCGGAAGGAACCGATAAACGGCCTCCAGAGCCTCCGAAAATGATGGCAGTACCTCCTCATCCATAGAGTAGACTGTAGCGTCATCCTCAACCCCCAATGGAAGCTCCTCCTGCAAATATTCCATATCCTGCCCTGGATCTTCACTGGAAAGAACCACTTCCGAAATGGGGTGGGGCCCATCAAAGTTGTCGTCCACCACAGGGCTAACAATTGCAGGATCTACCAGTGCTGGCCTAACTGTGGTAGTCGTGCTGGCTCGATCCCTATTCCTAGTCAGTTCAGCCATCATCTGTCACATGGATGTCAGTATATTCATGGCCTCACTAGGTAAACTGCTAGATTGCCTAGGAGACGACGAACGACGTGAGGACCGATGTCTATATCGCCCCGACTTCCGAGGAGGGGCGGGACTGCCAGAATCGGAAGAAGAGGATGACTGATGCCTCCTCCTCTTGCGTCTAGAACCCGATCGACGGGAACTGTGGACCCGTGACCGTTCACTAGAACTGGGGGAAGAAGAAGTGGACCGTCTGCGTCGCCTATGTCCACGGTCGCGACCAAACTTATCCACCCCACTATCCTCAGACTCTAACAAATCAAGGAGGTGTGAACTGGCCCGCCGTGACCCGCTGTCTCGATGTCCTGTGTCTGTTGCGGTTTCCCGCAATGACCGGTGTCCGGTGTCTGGTGAGACAACCGTTGTCCGGTGTCCGGTGGACATGTCCGGTGTCCGGTGTCCGATGGACATGTCCGGTGTCCGGTGACCGATGGACATGTCCGGTGTCCGGTGTCCGGTAGATATGTCCGGTGTTCCGTGTCCGGTGTCGGTGTCCGGTGAACATGTCCGATGTCCGGTGGACATGTCCGGTGTCCGGTGTCCGGTGAACATGTCCGGTGTCCGGTGTCCGGTGAACATGTCCGGTGTCCGGTGGACATGTCCGGTGTCCGGTGTCCGGTATTACCGTGTGAATGGCCAAGGGAGAACCGGCACTCCCCGAGCCCACGGTTGTCGATTTCTGGGTGGCCAGAATCGAACCCAAGGGATCAGATCCCCCAACTGCTTGCGTGGCACTCGTCCCCGACGAGCCCTGTTTGGCCAACGCAACAGCCTTCTTTGATTGGTACGTACGTACCGACTCGGCCAGATTCCACGTCTTGGGTCCCCAGAACTTAGAGGCGTAACAGGGACTCTCACGTGAACAATTATTTTGCCTAACACAACATCTGAAACAGATGATCTCGTGAGAGTCCCAAACCCATGTCTTGTGGCCGCAAGACATGGTTTTCTGTCCCTTGCCCTTAGCTACACTGGTCCCTCTACCTGGCATGTTAACAAGATAAACAACCCAATTTAATACACAAATCCAAGCGTACACAACCGCGTGTAATTACCGCCCACAGAAAATCGATACCGCTATAACGATACTAGCGAGTAGCAGGGAGGGAAATGTAACAGCTGAAAAGGTAAACAAAATGGCGATATATCACCTGCGTATCAATACACAACAATATAAAACAAAAATAATGAATACCACTATGTCGGCGAACGCCGAACGTGGTCGAAAAGCAAAATGAGTCTAAATGCACCTCGCAAGTAAAATACTCGCGACTAACCGCGTGAAACGCCGTACAAACCGATGCAAAAGCAAAATTCTAGAGATAGATAAAAGGAATACCTTCCTCCAAAATTATCCAGAAAAGCAAGGAAGTGGTAGAGTGCGCATGCGCTAAGGTATACTTAACAGTATATACTATAGGGCAGGCGATACTTGGTAATTCTCGAATTTTTTAATTCTGGATGAGTCAATTTTTACCAGAGAGCATAAAGCAGACATAACTGAGGTAAGATGTGACACAAAAACTTTGTTTGCATATCCACGGACAGACCTCAGCAGATTAACCATTTCATCCCTAAGTAACTGGAATGGATTTTGATATGTTAATTTTGCAACCCAATCCAATCATCACAAATGATTTTCACATGGGGTGTTTTTGTTGTTAAAATTATGAAAAATACTTACAAAAAGTGCAGATCCAGATGAGCCGGCTCATCTGGATCAACACTTTTTGCCAATACATGTACCACTATACAGACCGGTGGTGTTTAAATGGTTAAGGGGGGGTGGGGTGCGTACGCACCCGTTGCACCCTCTCTGCGTACGCGCGTACGGGCCTGCCGTGTTAGAGAGGTTCAATCACCACAGATACAATTAGATTTAATGCTTAGTCGTATAATAAAATTATTATAAATATGCCATATTACGGGTTCGTGTTCTTTGTAAGGACTCTATTTTACTAACTAATTAACACATTTTATAAATTTCAGTAATTTTACAAAAACGCACTTAACCATAATAAACTGAAAACTGAAACATAATAAAACGAAGAATGATACTGGGCCCGCTTCACTAAACTTCGTACGACTAAAATGTTCGTAAGTGCAAATTTGGGATGGCCTGGAAATTTCAATTGATTGATTTTCATTTATTGAACTACATATGCAGCATATGCTCAATACATGTAAATCCAATACTTATTTACAAGAAAACACTGTTAATGTGAAATAACTTAATTTCATAATGTTGTACTTACGAACATTTTAGTAGTACGACGTTTAGTGAAATGGGCCCCTAGACCTGCCTACTCGCCGGTAAGTGGAGGTTTTTTCCCCAGGCGTGACCGCTGTGGGCGATGAGTTATACTGGATGATGGCTACCATTGCCTGCTCTTCTATATTTACCACTGTTGTAGATGTCCTCACCGACAATGGCATGCTTCAGAATATGCACAAGCTTGGCGACATCTTGGGGCCGTTTCAATAAACTTCATTACGACTAAAATGTTCGTAAGTGCGCAATTATGCAGCCTATGCTCAATAAATGTAAATCCATACATTGAAATGTCCAGACGATACTACATTTGCGCTTACGAACAGTTTAGTCTTACGAAGTTTACTGAAAAGGCCCCCAGTTACGATCGCTCCCGTTTCGTGGACTTTCTCCAATGCAATATTTCATGTCGTCAAGTCGGGGTAAGACATTGTCCCATGATGGCGCCCTGAAAGTTCTGAACCACTCGCTGTGCAACGCAGTTGAATTTGCCGTCTCTGAGTGGTGAAAGGTTTGCGGGGTCTGGGGCCGTTTCTCTAAACTTCTTACGACTAAAATGTTCGTAAGCGCAAAATTATCATAGTCTGTAAATGTCACATTAACAATGTTTTCTTGTAAAAAATTATTGGATTTACATGTATTGAGCATAGGCTGCATATGCAGCCTATGCTCAATAACTGTAAAGCCATTAATTGAAATTTCCAGACGATTCTAAATTTGCACTTACGAACATTTTAGTCGTACGAAGTTTAGTGAAACGGGCCCCTGGTTCTCTGACATGACAGACCCCTGGACAAAAGCGGGAACGGGATATGCATTCTGATAGTATGGCGGTTAGGGTTCCGAGTTTTGTGGTTTGGTCCATTGTTACGACTTTACCCTTCCGCGGTTCTACTTTTACGGGATCAAAGTTCTCCTCGACCACCCAGTCTCCTTCATCCTGCTGTCGTAAATACTTGAGTTTCATGATGTATTCGCCATGTGTCAGTTCTTGGAGGGGTGCCCGCTCTCTCATGTGACCCGCTTTGATGTCAAATGCCTCTGCGACGTTCAGGTTACCGACTTCCAGCGTTGCTTCTGTGTCGACTCTCCATGTGAGAGAAGGCACCATTATTGGTGCTTATGAATAAACATTGTGCAATATAAAATGGATGCCACTTAGCGTATAGTAGTCACCAATTCCTTGTGCCGAAACTTTGGAAGAGTAGATTCTGATTACTGAGGTATTGTTAAACAATGAATCCAAACTGCAACTGGCACTATTATCTGTAGCAGGTGCCAGACACTTTTTGAACAACCCTCATTCAATTAACTTCGTCATTTTAGGTTTTGAATCCTGATTTGTCTTTATATCACCATATGAGTATTAACAGAGTTACTGAGTTGAAACGTTCAGCTCTCTGAAATATAGAGAATACCAGGCTAATGTCTTTAGTTTTAGTTTAAACAATATTTATTTCATACAATACATGTTACATAATTACATGTGAATTATTCATGGATTTGAAAACACGCTACTAGCTTATATGAATTCATATCCATACGACATAATTACAACTTATTTACATACAAGGCGAAGCATGTGCGCAAACAACATTACAAGTACATAACATATCATGGATTAGTTATAATTTCCATTATTTCTTTTTTAACAAGAGTATGGTGTAGGTATATGAAATATATTTGGTATACTAGTATGTTGACCTTTTTTTTATTGCAAATTTTGTGATTGTGGTGGTGGGTAAGTCTCGCGCAACATCGCTAAATGGTATTTTTATTGACCCCACGAGGACATGCATATGTAGTACATAAACATTAAATACATCTGTTCCCGTGAGGGTCAGTACCGTTAATTGCGAAGAGCGGCGGCTCGCCAGCGTGAATTGTATTGTTTTGTTAGGGTGCTCGACTGTATGTACTTATTAGGAACGAAATTGGGCACTATATAAGACATATAATATGCAAGCGTAATACTATACGATTTATCTAGAAACGCTTTGTACATGCCATGAATGTTTATACTTCCAATAACAGATGTGTGTTTTGTTCAAACGATAGACGTTCATTTCCGTTTAGGAGATTGCTAGTAATGTTAGGGCATTCGAGGTCTGTGAATTATTCTTGACGTTGTCGTTCGTATTTTGTGCAAGTTGTTAAGAAGTGATGCAGCGTCTCTTGTGCTCCACAAGTACATAGGGGGGACTTTTTCATTTTGTAGAGTTCTATAAGTTTATGCTTTTTTCCTCTAGTTGCTAGCGATTGCCATTTTAAATCGCGAAATAAATTGTATAAGCTACATAGTTTTATTAGCCCCCATAACAATTCGCGCAGCTTCGTTTTGGACAGATTCTATATCGTTTTTAAGTTCATTGGAGCAGTTGTCCCAAATAATGTCGCCATATGCTAGAAGTGGGTGGATACATGTAAGATAGAGGCGTTATAAGCATAAAACGTTACCTGATAAATATAATACCAGGCTATATAATGTCTTTTGATATCAAGTTTATCAGTCAATACTAGGAAACGCGTAGGAATTCCGAAGCTTGCCGAAGAATTCCTACCATTTCCGAGCCGAGCCTGATAAACTTCATATCACAAGACACTAGCCTGGTATTCTATTTATCAGGTAACGTTGTATTCTCGAAAATGACCACATATGACGTCGTTATCTATGGATAGAACGCGGACTTGTTTACATTGCGTCATTACACTGACGTCATTCGGTAACGTCAGGTGACGTAATCCGACCAATGAAACGTCAATCTTCACTTCAATGTAACCCGGATGTTCGTATCAGGTCAATGCCTGATACAACAATATGTTATCAGTCAGTACATATTCGGCCAAGGCAGGTTACCTTGTACGAAGTAACAGTGATGTGAGACGTTACATACTGAATTATCATGCATAGTTTTTGAGGTAGGACAATTAAAAAAAAATGGGAGCATTTTGTATCCTCCCGATAGGTTCAACATCGTCATATGTCATACACATACGTGTTTTTTCTTGTTTTTTGGGCGAAAATATTCCAAAATGAATCGTGTAAACTGGTAAATTAAATTTATCATAAGGTTCCAAGGGCCTGTTTCACTAAACTTCGTACGACTAAGAAGTTCGTCATTTACACTGATTAGCGATGTTGACATTTATTTAGTGGACGTGTTCACATGTAAAATGTGAGAAGCAAATTAATAACAAATATTCGTACTTGTGAAACTAGTGTAATGGGTGGTCGTGTGAAATGCATTAATTGCCTTGTTGTTGGGGCGGCGTTGGCGGAAACTTGGAGTGGGGCTATAGGAAACGGGCAACTAATTGATTTCCCATAGACCCACATTCACACAAACATGACAATCGCAAACTACCTGCGACAAAATCATTTTTGTTACTTCCATTCCTGGAGTCAGTGACCTAAGCCGGTTCTAGATCCATGCCAAACACGGGGTCATGCGTGTTGATTTCCATGAGTTATTTCCCCTTTTTTCACGGAACCGTCTATTTTCACTTTCGTAATCTCTATCTCACCCCTACATCAAGTCGCACACAGAAAATTTAACCTGCATGTGTAGAGCATGCAAATAACATAATAAAATGTTTGTCACAGACACTGCCGTTGTCCTGAAAATTTACTCCTTGTTGCTAAGCTGTACCAGGACTGGTTTATATTATTTACAAGGTGTATTGCTCACGTGGTACTAACAACAACAACAAGTACTGAAACTTCCAGAATCCATCTGATTCGAAGTACGTATTCTGTTATATTGTCCTAATTACGTAACAGGTTTTGATGAAATATGGCGCATCAAACGCGTCTTGTTAAGCTACATTTGGTGGTCGTTGTATTTTAGCCAAAACTTCTGTCGTTTTTGCGAAGAATCGACCGACACGGAAATCGACAACACGGAAATCGATTCTCCCCAAAAACGACATAAGTCTGAGCAGAACTCCCTCGAACACCAAATGAAGCTCATGAAGACGCGTTTGCTGCGCCATATTTCATCAAAATCCGTTGCATATTAAGGAAAATATCAAATAATACTTACTTTGGAGTGGGCGACGTTGTTGTTGTTGTAACCACGTGATCATGCACCTTGTTATTCATAAGTTGACCGTGTCCTATAACATAAAGCTCATTGAGCCGTTCCCGATTATGAGAGTATATATCCTGGACCACAAACAAACGTGGCTGCATGTCGTGATCGTGTGCAGCTGTAAACTACAATAACAACACGCGGAGCAATTATGATTTCCCAAACAACGTTCTTTGATTTTATCCTATCATAATAGGCACAGGAGAGAAACAGCCATATCGATGGTCTAGTAACATAAGGTCGTAAGTGCTATGCTTTAGCATATCAGTTACGACCTTATGTTACTAGGCCATCGATATGACTGTCTTTACAGCAACAGTAAACCGATTACCAAGACTAAATTACGCATACTATAGTCTACACCATTCGCCTATTTTTGCATGGGATGCAGTCATTAACAGGTACAGTGGAACCTATAATATCTAAATCGGACAACACAAAACATATGTGATCATGATTTTGACGGTTTCTTGGTCATTTATCTCAGGTGATAATGCCTGTTCGTGATCACATAGCACACAACTATGGCTCGGAATAATAAAATTTCTGATTTACATACAGTGTAACCTCTCAAAACCGGACACCCTGGGGAACTCCCAGGGTGTCCGTTTTAGAGAGGTTCCACTGTACATGTATGCGGGTTACATGAGTTTATCACATACAGTTGATTTTCGCAATGTAATAACACAATGTATTATACACAGGGATTCCGCTGGCGATCGCCACTTTCTCAATTAAAACAATTGGCGATAAAAAAAATACAATTTTCGAAAAAAAAGAAGATTTATTTTCTTTTTTTTTTTTCTTTTTTTTTATGTGGCGATTTTTTTATTTCCCCCAGCGGAATCCCTGTATACAGCATTCTAAACTTTGTAATACATATTCAAATAGGACTGCTACAGAAATAGTATAGGTGATCAATACAGCTTCCATGGATGATGATGTGATTATGCAATCAATAAATATATTCTAACATTTGTGCGGGCTAAATATGATACTAATTTAACTCGTTGACTGATTTCGTAAGAAACTTGACATAGCCTCGTTAGTTACGAAATCAGTGATCTCGTTTAATAAATATATTAAATCATCACACATGTTTTATCTTCTATATAATAGTGTGTCATGCGCACTACTGGTACGACGCAGTTACTGTTTTTTTTCTTTTATTATATTGTTTTTTTTCGCACAAAAACATGTACAAACAAGACATATTACTAGTAACATGCATGTGCATAATTACATTCCATTCCATATTTCTACATTACTAAGTAAATATGTATTACACTCTTGCGAGTTATTTGCATGGGTTTTTGCTGTGAGAGAAAACCCGTAATCAACAATGTAGACTTATATGATGTGAAAAGGAAAAAATTACAGTGATTTCGAATAGTGTGATCCAGATAATACTACATATCTACGCAATCTGACGACCCTATTTGCCGAATTTATTTTCACACGTATTAATGTTATTGCAAACAGCGTAGACTCAGTACAGTCTGATCTGGGTATGGTCTGTTCGAAACTCATTTTTGTTGTGCTATTCAGTAAGAAATAAACGCTGACAGCACAGGACCGGATCTCTATAAATAGATTTGCAAAGGGAAATAACTGACTACGATCCCCAATTAATGTGCAACATTAAACAGAATGACTCATCTGGATACCAGAGTTGGTGTTACTGGAAACACCGGGCATTCTACAAACGCCCGAGCCCTGGGAATCGAACCGGGCCGCTGGTTTGGTAATCCGGAGACCGCTCTACTCCGTGCATATCGACATGTTCTTGCGAACAGTAACTCTTGCAATCTACCCCCGTCTAGATCTAGAATCTACCATCTGTGTCTGTTGCAATTAAATCGGAAGCCAGCGTGACCGGTTCCGTGACATGTTGTTGCGAACAGTAACTCTTGCAATCTACTCCCGTACAGTCCGTAGCTACGGACTGTACGGGAGTAGATTGCAAGAGTTACTGTTCGCAACTTCTCGACGGGAAGCCGCCTCTCGTCACGGGATGATGCCGCTATTATGGCACCATCTGTGTCTGTTGCAATTAAATCAGAAGGCAGCGTGATCGGTTCCGTCTTTATATAAATCAGCAGCTTACATAACATATGAGACACGCCATGTGCTTTTGTATATAAGAAAATATGCGCTATTTCATGTTGTTGCGAACAGTAACTCTTGCAATCTACTCCCGTACAGTCCGCTACGGACTGTACGGGAGTAGATTGCAAGTGTTACTGTTCGCAACTTCTCGACGTGAAGCCGCCTCCTGTCACGGGATGATGCCGCTATTATGGCACCATCTGTCTCTGTTGCAATTAAATCGGAAGCCAGCGTGATCGGTTCTGTCTTTATATAAATCAGCAGCTTACGGAACATATGAGACACGCCATGTGCTTTTGTATCTAAGAAAATGTGCTCTATTTCATGAAAAACTATTTACAAAATTTACGATTGTTTCCGTAAATGACTTTGAAAGTTGACGAAATTTTCAATGCAAATTGATTCCGCATTTGTCATGAAACTTTCGTCACATTTCGACGTCTTTTACTGAAAATATCACACATTCTGTAAATATTTCATGAACAATCGCACATGTTCTTAGATACAAAATCACATGGCTTGGAGCGTATGAGTAGGCAGAGACAGACGCGGCTCTGCAGTGACGTCCCTTGTCTAATCGCTTTATCTGACCGGGATGTCATTTGTTGCAAATAACGGCGAAATAAGAATAACTTAGACCTCATGATAGTGCGCATGAGCTCTGATTTTTTTTGTCATTTATTTTGTTGTTTATTTACTATATGGAATCACCACTTTCCGCGTATAAATAATGTAGCTTAACAAGGACATCTGCTATGAAGGAGATGCTCTCTCGTGTGCTGTATCATGGGAACGAGATGGATATGTTGTATGAATGAGACAGCTAACTCGTGGGAACGAGATAGAAAAAATGCAATTGTCCCTTTTAAGATGCGGATGCACAGGCTGATCTGGATCTAAACTGATCGCATAACCCACAATGCCCATTTCTCCAGTCACAGCCACAAATAACAAATCGTACAATGCATGCATAACGCAGCGGCACTTTGAGATATAACCGACTATACTACATGTATGTGGCTTTGCTTGGATAAATAGGGCTTATGGCTAACGACCAGCAGGGGCGGATCCAGCATTTGGGAACGGGGGGGGGCGGTGGGGTGGGGTTGTCTAGTTGCGAAGGTAACTCTTGCAATCTACTCTGGTACCAACAGGTGGTAAACTGTGATATATGTAAACTCCTTGGCTGAACGGGGGGCGGGGGGGGGGGGGGCGGTGCAACCCCGGACCCCCTCCAAATCCGCCCCTGACCAATCTAGCTTCCGATATGCTCTCATCCTACGTATATTATTTTGATAACAATATGTGTTGTTAGGAACATGTCATAGTGTTCACTGGCACTAATATTTCGACAGTCTGATCAGGTGCTGCACTGTTCGCCATTCAGGCGAACAGTGCAGCTCCTGATCAGACTGTACAAACATTATAAGCCCCATTTCTCCAGTCAGCGCTGCATATGACACAGGGGTCACGGAAATAGTGTCACGAATCAAAGATTATCATGGGTGGTGAGAATGTGCCTTTCTCCATTGCGAAAAAGTCTGAGTCATTATTGTCTGTTTAACGAAACATGCCCATATTTTACTGCCATATAAACAATGCAAAAACTATCATTTTTTTCGATAATGAGCCTTCTTTTTATTTCGTGAAATTCGGTAAAATAGTGATTTTATTACGAAAATGCAATACATGTATAGGTATTAAGAAGTCATACTATTCTCGAAACAAAAAAGAAACGTTTTCGTATAAACAAGCCACTACGAGAAACATGTAATTATGCACGATAAAAAATCGTGCAGAGGAGAACGAGTCCCGTATAGACGAGAAAAATGCTCGTACAAACGAGAAACAGTATTGTACAAATGAGAAACTGTCTAGTACAAACGAGAAATAAACACGTGACAATCAAAAACTAAAAACTAAAAACAACTCGTAGAAAGGAGACACATACTCGTAAACTTGAACAATATTCGTACAGATGATAATTTTATTTTAGTACAAGCGAGAAATATGCAGTGCGAACGAGAAACGATAAAAAAAGAAACGATATCGTACACTAACTGAAAACTATATCAGATTCTAACAATCGAAACATTTTCTCGCAGAAACGAGAACTAATGCATGCAGTTCAGATCAGCGATCAGGTCCAGTGTGTCAACTGTGCTTATTGTTGGTTTTTCTATAGTCAATCTGATTCAAAGTACCTATTCTTGTATAGTGTCCTTATTACGTAAAATATGGCGCATCAAACGCGTCTTGTTAAGCTGCATGTGGTGGTCTCTGTATTTTCGCCCAAACTTCTGCCGTTTATGCGAAGAATCGATTTCCGTGTCTCCGACACGGAAATCGATTCTTCGCAAAAATGACATAAGTCTGTGCCAAACTCCCTGAACCACCAAATGCAGCTCATGAAGACGCGTTTGCTGCGCCATATTTCATCAAAATCCGTTGCATATTAAGGACAACATCAAATAATACTTACTTTGGAGTGGGCGACGTTGTTGTTCTTGTAACCACACCTTGATATTTCACGTAGTCATTATAGCAGAAATGACGGGCTGTCGGATTCGTCTATCAGATCCCATACATGTGCAGGTTTTATCAGAATTGGGTTTCCAGCGAGGCCGTGCAAATTTTGATGAAATATGGTGCAGCAAACGCGTCTTCATAAGCTGCATTTGGTGGTCCAGGGAGTTTGGCACAGACTTATGTCGTTTCTTTCTTCTCAAAAACGACAGAAGTTTGGGCGAAAATACAGAGACCACCAAATTCAGCTTAAAAAGACGCGTTTGATGCGCCATATTTCATCAAAATCCCTTACGTAATAAGGACACTATAAAAGAATACGTACTTTGAATCGGTACTTGTTGTTGTTGTTAGTACCACGTGATCATACACCTTGTATACTGGCAAAATACTTTATTATCAAATGCAAATATGAAAATCGTGATATAGCATTTGATTCATAATATATCTGAAAAATATAATAGCCTTAGAAGAGGACATAGCCATGCGAAAAGATAAAAGAGAACAGCATATTATTAAATGGGGTAGGTTCGATAATTAATTTTATACCGAAACCATTGCTCCATGTAGCATAATAAAGGGCGTTGAATAATTGTTTTTTTGTTTATCTGAAATAACCTAATATACCTGAAGTAGCCTAATATACATGAAGGGTCGTTTTTGCCTTTATTTGTTCACCTTGGACCCATAATCGCGGTCTCTGATTGGTCAGTCTCAACAATAAATTCAAGATGGCGGCACATTTTAAAATCGAAGTGGCTGCCGATTCAGTTGAATTTTGTCCATTTTTACAGTATATGCGATGTAACCAACGACATGGATATGTCCATTATGATTGCAATGTGTATTATGACAACTGTGTTGTCTAAAACCAGCCAATATTGAAGCCCATTGTAAATAAATCGGAGATTTAATTCGATACAATACTGAATCTACCAAGCGTGGACGCCACCATTTTGCTTTGAATGACGTCGCTAGATGTGTGACGTATGGCGAGAGAATGACGTCAAAACATGACGTCACGCACGGTTAAACCATTAAGTTTAATATGCAGTATACATTAAATACATGATTAGTGCCGTCGAATATAAAATATATTCGGTTGAGCCTTAGACAGCTTTATTGAGGCGAGATTTAGCACCAAATATCAATCAAGCACATTATCTATACGATTAGAGCAATGATGGTAAATGTACTTACTGTCTGTTTCACGAAACCTGTCCAAAGTGTACGGCTATATAAACAATGCAAAAACAATATTATTTTCGATAATATTAAATTATAGCAAAATTTAAGAATGATCCTACTATTTATTTCGTGAAATTTGGTCCAATATTGATTTTATTGCGAAAAAACAATTTCCACATGTTAAATCCCCATAGAAATATTCACAGAGTGAAGATGTCTATGGGGATTTAAAATGGGGAAATATTTAGAATTTCAGAAATACTTGACCGATTTTCAAAATTTAACTTTTGTTTTCTTAGTTAGATCGTTTCCAAGCTATAAAGACAGGTTTCGGAAGCAATTTCCAAATTGTTTAGTTTTTGACTACTCCCACAGCTCCTCTACCTCCTGTTCTCCCATATTAAATTCCCATAGAGAAATCATTTTTTCGTAATAAAATCAATATTTGACAAAATTTCACGAAATAAAAAGAAGGTTCATTCTTAAATGTTCCTTTAATAATTAAATATTATCGACAAAAAATACTGTTTTTGCATTGTTTGTGTGGCCTTAAAATTTGGGCAGGTTTCGTGAAACAGACAGTAAACTGCTTACTGTATATTATTACAGGGAGAGACATATTCTTCCTTTATACTTTACTGTCTTCCTCCTACATTTCTTTAAACTTTTACTTTCTAATACATAATGTACCTCTTGAAATTCCAATATATGTGTTATGGTTATACAAATATATATGACTGTACATGTTGTATTTAAAAGTGAATTAACATTAAATAACAAAAAAGAAGAAACGGGGCAAAACGGCGCGGCCAAAACACTATGACTGTTATGTCACGTCTTTGCTACGTTGTTGTCACGTTGTACTACGTTGTACAACGTCCTTTCTACGCGGTTGCCACGTTGTAGTACAATGTGGGGAAAAGCCAACGAATTTTGAACATGTCCAAAAGTACAATTTTCAGTTCAAGTTTTGTCCCGTTTGATCACGTTATAGTGGGGTCAGCGTGTAAGTGCACACACGAACGAACACGACAGGTTGGTTCGCTACCCACCCAAAGTGTATGTTGTTACCACTCAGTTGAACCGTCTCGCCGAGACGGTTCAACTGAGTGGTAACAACATACACTATTGATGCGAAATGAGAAAAAAATGCAGAAAAATATTTACATTTTTGTTTTATACATGAAATACAGTGGGGTCAGCGTTCCAACCTGTCGTGTTCGTTCGTGTGTGCACTTACACGCTGACCCCACTGTAACAACGAGGCACAATTGCAAAATTCCAAAAATAGAAGCTGAAACAGACACGTTAACCAAGGGAAATAACTATACAAATATTAGTATGGCAATACTGGTCAAAGTCACATGGAGGAAATGTGTTTTACAGTGTATGATGGCTGTATGACTAATAGTATTGACAATTGTAGGTCGAGCTCACATAAAGGTCATTCGATTCACAGTGGGTTTTGGTGCACATCACTGGCTCATGATAGTGTGCAAGTACACTATTGAAGACACAAGCTCTTACAAAAACTGTAACATTGTGACGGACGGACGGGACCCCAAGGACTGGCTGACTGACGCACGGTCGGACGGACAAGGGTAAAACTAAATGCCCCCTCCACTGTACGTCTTGCACACACGGTATGTTAACCCTTAGACCGCTACACACAACAATTGTCGTCTGCTGTTGCTTTTATATCTTGCATTATTTCTCAATGAAAACATGGTTTGACAACACTTCAGAATCATTTCCAATGGAAATGATTCTAAAGTGCTGTCAAATCATGTTGTACAGTATTCTAAAGTGCTATCAAAGCATGTTGTTAATGATAACAATGGAGAATAGAAAATAAAACAGCAGACGACACAAAATTAAGATAGCGGTGTAAGGGTTAAAAGGTACAACTTGGCGTGTTCTAACCTTCGTAGTTCCCATCCTAACTGCATAAACATGCGGCTGATACAAAAGACAATAAACTAACGTATAATTGAATATAAAATAACGGCCATACCAACCGTTTCAGGATACAGAATATGGTTAACTTAACAGTTAGGCCACTTGAAACCTGCCCAAAGTTTACGACTATATAAACAATGCAAAAACAATAAAAACAATTTTTTTTTTAATAATATTAAATTTTATCAACATTTAAGAATGACCTTTCGTTTTATTTCGTTAAATTGATTTTATTGCGAAAAAAACAATTTCCCCATGTTAAATCCCCATAGATAATTTCAGAAATAGTGGACCGATTTTCGAAACTTTTGCTTTCTTAGTTAAATCATTTCCAAGCTATCTAGCCAGGTTTCGGAGTAAATTTCAAAGATGTTTCGTTTTTTACTCTTCCCCCAGCTCCACCACCTCCTTTTACCCCATGTTAAATTTCCATAGGCAAATAATGTTTTCGTATTAAAATCAATGTATGACCAAATTTCACGAAATAAAAAGAAGGCGCATTCTTAATAAAGTTTGATCAAATTTAATACTATCGAAAAAAAATAATTATATTGTGGATATATCTGTATAATTTGGACAGGTTTTATGAAACGGACAGTAATTCGGTTGACTCGTTAGTCAACCTAATTACGTGACCTGTTGAGTGAAATATATTCTGTATCCAGCACAGGATGCTGGTTATTCTCTCTGAAATAGGCGCTGCCTATAATGCCCCAGTTATAGTGCCACGCTGTGGACGCGCCGTTCTGCCCCGTTTCTGACACCAACGATTTCCGAAGATCAAAATCGGTTTATGTTCGCTGCCGTCACGCTGTAGTCTGACTGTTGCCACGTTTGTCAATGTAGCTAGGACACTATGACTGGTGTATAACGAGCAACGTTAGGTGTGAAACTGCATTTACCAATTGATAGTCTTATCACTATGCCACAGTTTCTCTAAATCAAAGAAACTGTCCTGACCCACTTCTCTTTTTTTTTCTGCCAGGTGAATGTATTTTCTTTGTCAGGTTTAATCCTTTTATATATGCAATACAGCGAATATTTGTTGAAGGTTCACAAAGGACACAACATAAAACGAAGGGAAAACGCACTGCAAACGATCGCAAAGATATGCATAGAAACGATTAGCATTTGTATTGCATGTTTCGTACGTCACAACGATATTTTCGTTTAAATAATCGGCGTTGAACTATGTAAATGCCTTCGTTTCTTTGAATGCATCTTTTTGACATCGTTTGACCACGGAATGAGCATTGTCTACAGCCATTGTCAAACAGCACGCGCTATACGTTTGAACACGGCTGTGAGCGGTGTCAAAGAGCAACAATATAAAATAATGATATTACATATATCTCCGACGATAATGAGTTATTAATGCCTAAATGGTATCACTAAATAGTTTGTTTTAACATACGCCGGTATGGGAGCAAGAAAGTAAGAAACCCGAAGGATGTAACACTCAAAAACGTTAACGCACATTTCTATGTAAGTCATTTGTTTATATATAACGACGTCATATGTGGTCATTTTAGAGCATAAAACGTTACATGATAAATAGAATACCAGGCTACTGTCTTTTGATATCAAGTTTATCAGGCTCGGCTCGGAAACGGTTAGGTAGGAATTCCTTGGATATAAAAATACACTAGCCTGGTATATTCTATTTATCTCCTGAACGTGAATGAGTTTGCTTTGCTACACAAAGTAATTTGATTGGCTGAGCCTGCGCTGTACTACAGCGCAGCCTCAGCCAATCAAACTGCTTGATTTCAAAGACAATATTCAAGTATTTTGAAATAAAGAAACTGACACATGTCATCGGGTGCTCGCCGTTGGCGTCACGATGAAATCGTAATGTGGAATTACTAGCCGTCCACTGTACCCAATGTGTATAATATAATTACGTGTTCGTATGGACCACAAAAGGATTAAGGATTATCTGTTTTATTTCTGTAACTTCACACTGCAATCTGTAATATATAAATGAAATATATATTGGACATGCATAAAGGTAAATATACGAAGTGTACTCTACTGAGTAGCTAGGCGTGTGCAGTCAACCGAGGTTACCAACACGTCACGTGTAGTTAATACCCACGTCAGTGACTAGCTGCTGTATAGCAATACAGTATTACCTATACTATAGTCTGTTTCACGAAAGCTGCCCAAATTTTACGGCCATATAAACAATTCAAAAACAATATTTTTTTCGATAATATTAAATTAACGTAAATGTAAGAATGAGCCTTCTTTTCATTTCGTGAAATTTGGTCAAATATTGATTTTATTGCGAAAACAAAATTTCCCCATGTCAAATCCCCATAGGCATAGACATCTTCACGGAGTGAAGATGTCTATGGGGATTTAACAAGGGGAATTTTTTTTGAATTTTAGAAATACTGGACAGATTTTTAAAATTTAACTTTTGTTTTCTTAGTTAGAACATATCAAAGCTATCTAGTCAGGTTTCGGAGTCAATTTCCAAATGTTTTGGTTTTTTGACTCCTCCCACACTTCCTTCCCTCTTTTTCCCCCATGTTAAATTCCCATACAGAAATCAATTTTTCGTAATAAAATCAATATTTGACAAAATTTCACGAATTAAAAAGAAGGCTCATTCTTAAATTTTCCTCTAATTTAATATTATCGAAAACAATATTGTTTTTGAATTGCTTATATGGCCGTAAAATTTGGGCAGGTTTCGTGAAACAGACAGTAGATTTATTCAAATACATGCACATACAATTATACAACTGACAGCATAATAGGGCTTATGACACACATATTTGCAAGGTTAGCGCAAGCGATAGTATAGGTTAGGCACTATTGAGCATTTCATAATCTGTTTTAAAGATCAATCTCAATTCTATGGAAGGCGAGTGGTTGATGGATTTGTCTAGCGTCAGTAGTTTCATAACACATTAGTTTCGCCGGGAAACGTGCATAAAATCCAACTTTGGCTAATGGAATATATCATCTTGATATCTCATGTGAATAAGCACGATTTAGCGGTTTCAAAATAGAACAGCGCAGTTGAATAATGGAAATACAGTAGACCCTCTCTAAACCGGACACTCATATAGCTATGTCTGCTTACTTGTATGCATTTATGATTGTCATCTCTTATCGTTGATAACGTCTGTTCATGATCGCAAACCACATATACCTGTTTTGCGGTGCCCATATGACTGATTTACAGTGGAGCCTCTCTAAACACTGGGGATCTCCCAGGGTGTCCGGTTTAGAGAGGCTTTACTGTAGTATTTGTATACGCATGCCGATCTGGTATGCCCTACTTAACAAGTGTATACGTGTTACAAGCTAATCCATACCAGTGTGTACAACGTGGACTCGATTAATCCACATGGGGCTTTAATTAATTTCCTTGCACAATGCAAACTCAATGTTTGGTTCATTGGCTGCGTTTCCTATTAGAAGAGCATACATCAAGAAAAGAAAAGTAATATGATTTCATTGCCGCTTAGCACAACATCCATATTACAGAAACATACATAGCAAACCGCTCTCACGTCTCTCCGCTCGCAAGAAAAAGGCCACGTCACCACTGATGGATCAGCAGTCTCCGAAAAAGCAAAGAGAAACTGGCATTTTCTCACACGTTCAAACCGGACAGCAGAACTGTGATGTCATACCTACAACTACTGGCGCTTCCGGCGCTTTCGGCGTTTCCGGCGCTCCCGGTGCTTGCGGCGATAGCAACGACCTGCCAACCGTTCGCCCGACACCAGCAACCGCCGAGCGCGGGCCCCCGCGTAACTCGGAATCACCAACGCGTACATTCTCACCAACATCGGACAGTGTGACCACCGATAATGATAGTCACAAAGATACGCGTGACACGACCGGAAGTCAATAGGAATACCGGGGGAGTGCATTAAAAGTTAGATGCTGGAATATACAAAGAGGTATAGACAGAAAATTGAGAGACCTTGAATTTCTGCAATACTTGAATGAATGTGATATCGGATTTTTGTCGGAGTGTTGGATACCAACCGACTTCGATATCAGTGACTATAACCTCCAAGGTTTAAAAGTACACCAATTCCCAAGGACTAGATGTAAGGGTGGCGGCCTGATGTTAATATATCGAGAAAACCTGTCACGCTATATCAAAGTAATTAAAATTATACACGACAGCCTCATCTGGGTAGAGTTAGACAGGTGTATGTTTACAGACGATAAATCCGTGTACCTGTGTTTCGCATACATTCCACCTGAAAAGTAACGATTTTTATAACAAGTACGACTGTGACATATACGAGAGCATAGAAACAGACGTATGTCATTATATGAATATTTGGCCACGTTGGTATTCTCGGCGATCTGAACTCACGAGTGGCGCAAGTCTCGGACCAGATAGAAAGTGACGTCATAGATCGCAGTCTAAGGCAAACGTTAGAACAGTGCTTTATGTATCCAAATGACCCCAATAATACTAGTACCAGAAAATCACAAGATTCGCATCTGAACAATTTTGGAAGGCGCCTAATTTCGTTATGTAAGCAGAGCGGACTCAGAATCGTAACGGCCGGTCGATATCTGACGCGAATGGTAGTATAATCATTCCAAATAGACTAGGAACCAGTGTGATAGACTACGCTGTTTTACACTACGACGCATTACCAATACTTAAAGACTTTGCAGTTCAACTTTTTAACACATTCTCGGATCATGCCCCCATTGATATCACGCTCCAATGTAAATCGCTGTACACAGATGGAACAGACACACGTAAATGTCGTTGCGCAAAGTCTGACACCAATATCAGAACTTGGTCTACTGCAAATACCGAGCGTATGAACGAAGTCCTAAATGATGGAGCACGGACTCTTCGCGAAAGTATTGACTCATCAGATGACATTAATTCCACTGTGTGTAACTTTACTGCATCACTAAAACGATTAGTGGACCCGTTTTTTGTGTTCAAAGTAATCAAAGTACAGAAGTGCACATGTGATAGTAACGTGGACTCGAGTAAACGCCGTAACGTCCCAGCTGCCACAACTGACAAACCGTGGTTTGACGAGCGCTGTAGGCAACTAAACGCTGAATACAGAAGGGCCTTACACTGTTTTTTTTAACATCAATAAAACGCACGCGAACAGAGTGGCATTAGCTGAAAGGAAGAAAATATACAAACAATATGCAAATAGGTCAAAACAAAACTTCCAAAGCGTTGAAGGTAACATGTTGTCTCAACTGAAACGCATCAACCCCAAACAGTTCTACAAATTATTCAAGAAAAGAAAACAAAATAAAGTAAAAACCAACCTGAAGGCTGAAGACTTTAAGAACTTCTTTGTATCACTGATGGACAACACAACCGCGGACGAACAAACTGCACATTTAAATATCGGCGATCCAGTGTACGGTGAGCTAGAGGTGCCATTTACAGAATCTGAGATTTTGACCGAAGTGAGGAAATTAAAACAGGATAAATCACCAGGAAACGACGAGCTGTTGAACGAAGTATTTATCGCTGGTAAAACGTGTTTAATTCCGCTATTGTGTAAATTATTCAACAAAATACTTACTCGAGGTGAATACCCTACGGAATGGACTACGGGTATAGTGATACCAGTATTTAAAAAAGGCAATCCAAATGATGCCGGTAACTACAGGCCTATTACACTTATCAGTCATCTAGCAAAACTGTTCACATCGGTATTAAACTCTAGACTATTGGCATGGAGCCAACAAAACGATATCATCACAGACGCCCAATATGGGTTTAAACCAGGCTTCGGCACAACAGACGCGATTTTCGCGCTCCATGCGATTGTTTCAAAGTACCTGAACAGTAGTGGTCGTCTGTACACCTGTTTCATTGACTATAAAAAGGCATTCGACACCGTGGATCACTACAAGTTGTGGAGACGGATGATCAAAAGTGGTATAACCGGCAAGCTGTTCCAAGTCATCAACTCTATGTACAAAAACATCAGGTTGGCGATACGGCATAGCAACGAAACTTCGGACTTCTACAAATGCAGTACTGGCCTCCTTCAAGGCGAGGCATTGTCCCCATTTCTGTTTTCCCTGTTAATAAATGACCTTGAACTTGACCTGATGCACAACTCATGCCCATCAATCAATATAGAGGAAATAAACATTTTTATTTTGATGTACGCGGATGATACTGTGCTGCTGGCTGAATCGGCGGCCGGACTACAAACAATTATCAACCAACTGGACAATTACACTACAGAGTGGGGTCTTACATTAACGTCGCCAAAACGAAAGTATTGGTGTTCCGGAAGTCGTGGCAACTGCGAAAAGAGGAGAAGTGGTTTTATAAAGGGACTGAAATAGAGATAGTAAACCAATTCTGCTACTTAGGAATCATGCTAAATTATAACGGTAAATTTAACACAACACAAAAACATCTCGCCGAACAAGCAAGAAAGGCTCAATTCAATCTGATGAAAGTTATTAAACAGAGTAACTTCAATGTAACCACAATGTTGGACTTATTTGACACTTACCTGGCCCCGATTCTGAACTATGGGTCTGAACTATGGGGAACAAATAAGGCACCGGAAATTGAACGCGTACACATCGTTCATAAAACGCATCTTAGGGGTCAAAAGGTCGGCAAGTAACGCTATGGTGTATAATGAGGTCGCTAGAATGCCATTATATTTAACACGGTGCAATAGAATCGTCAAGTACTGGACTAAATTACTATCAACAAATAACTGTATACTAAAATCATTATACGAAGATAGGCTCCAAGACTGCGAGGCAAATACCACGGGACATAACTGGCTCCGCAGCGTGAAGGATATTCGTGCTCAAACTCGGAATGAATGAGTTCTGGATTTCGCAGGAACCGGGTGACGTGAAACATTTTCCTTGCGAGAGTACGACAACGACTAGCCGACCAGTTCTTCCAAACCAACGACTCTACAATCGAAACATGCTCGAAATGTGAAATATACAAGTATTTCGACAAAACACGCGGTCTAGCTAAGTACCTGTGCAAACCAATCCCGGAACTACGTAGAAAGACGCTCTCGAGATTTCGGTTAAGCGCACACTCCCTAGCCATTGAAACGGGCCGATATAACCGAACGGATAGACGGGATCGAGTCTGCGCAATGTGCGAGTTGAACGTTATTGAGATGAATATCACTGATTCTAATATGCCCCAAGTACAGCGAACTGAGGGCGAGACTTATCCGGCCATACTTTTACCGCAGACCGAGCGCTCAGAAACTAGTGGAACTATTGGACTCGGGCGATATAAAGACTATTACAAACCTTACTAGGTATATAACGTTGGCTATGCGTTTGAGAGAAGGACACGTGTAGGATTCATATACTGACACTCTACGAACGTGCCCGCTCATGTTGCGAGGCATGATGGCACATACATGCATCTGCGGTGAATGTGTGTGCCCGTGCGCCTCGAAATATGAACAGGTATTCGTGATTGTGATAACAGGAACATATACTGTTTTCGGAACTACTAGGTAACTTACTAGGTATATAACGTTGTCAATGCGTTTGAGCGAAGGACACGTGTAGGATTCATATGCTGACACTCTAACGAACATGCCCGCTCGTGTTGCGAGGCATGGTGGGCACATACATGCATCTGCGATGAATGTGTGTGCCCGTGCGCCTCGAAATATGAACAGGTATTCGTGATTGTGATAACAGGAACATATACTGTTTTCGGAACTACTAGGTAACTTACTAGGTATATAACGGAACAGGAACATACTGTTTTCGGAACTTCAAGTGATCACACCGATTAGTCAAGGTAATATTCGCGAGATTACTCGCTATACCCAGCGGCCAATGGTCGTTTGATATATCGATTAATATCGGCGACTACACCTATGATGAACTTTACGACAATGAATTGCAATCCCCGCTTTCTTGTAACTAGTGCTGATATAATTACAACCATTATAATAATACAATCTTTACTATTGAGGTGCAATAAATAACTGCTTTTACTGGACTGTCTGATAGCCTCACGTATTTCGATTTCGCACCAATGTGAGGGTACCAGCTAGTATGCATTTCACGACAAATCATCTACGTTTACCCAAGTCCCATTCTCCATAAACTGGAGATTGGGACAGTGGGGGTATACACACAGCCATTGTTTATTTTCCACAATTCTCGTACACTAATTTACATGTAACCCCATTATTACCATGTTTCTCATTTGGGCTAGATACTAGTAAACTACGCAATAGTTAGCATACTCTATTTTTACTCAAATCTCATAGTTTTTAGACGTAATCTCAACAATTCAGCTTGTTACGCGCCTAGGTAACTGAACATGATCTTAGTAAATGCTGCAATAATTAGCAAACTCCATTTTACTCTAATCTCATCGTTTTGCTCGCTGTGTGTCTAGGAATTTGAACATGTTTCTCAGCCGTTTTGCTTGTTGGGTGCCTAGGAATTTGAACATATTTTCGGTGTAACTAAAACTAGTAAAATTGTCAATATATCGCATACACCATCTTACACGCAATCTTTTTGTGCGCTTATGAATACGAAAATGTTTTCAGAGACTACTGCATGCTGCAATAGTTAACATAAATGCTACACGCAATCTAATCGCTTTGCTTGTTGCGCACCTACATCTATGAATATGAATATGTTTTTCATTTGTAATTTCGACTAGTAATTTTGCAATAGTTAGCATACCCTATATTACATGTAATGTCATTATTTGCTGGTGCTTGCCCATTTTGGGAGACAATGATCATGCGTCTCCCAGGATGAACAAGCTCCACAGCTTTTGTATGTATATATGTTTGTTTTGTACTCTCCCATAAGCTGTATAGCTTCAGGAAATAAAGAATTGAATTGTCATACTAATGTGTTGGTTATACATTTATTTGCATTCACATTATTAAATAGAGTACCAGAGCTCCAGATAAGCTTTGTTTCTAAAGAGTATTGTACCCCCTGGTACAATAGCTTGTATAATATCATAGTATTGTATGTGTGCTCAGGGGCCAGTTGGCTCAATGCAATAAACTTCTTCTTCTTTCAAATTAAATTATTTTATTTTTACAAATGGATTTAACTTGTTTATTTTCTTCATTATTTAATAAACAAATGCTCAAAACAAATTTAAACATTCACTTATTTGAGTGTATTTTTACTTATTCACTTATTTATACTATAATAGAGTTGAAAATTAATTTACTTACTTGAGTTTCCAAAAGCAGAGTTTGCTTTTTGCGGCTTAACTAAGTACATTTTCAACTTTATTACAATATTTCCATTGCTCAATTTGAAAATCAATGCGTATTTTCACATTGCTGTGAGTATTTGTACTCCCACTTTTGATAATCAATGCGTATTCAGCTGTGCATGTACTTGGATTTGGCACAAAGTTATTGGAATTTAACTGTACTGCAACCCATTTCATCAAAATTGCAAAGTATACTTATCTAGCAACGTATACTTTGTTGAGGGAGTAATCATTTAGTTTTCACAAAATGCATTATTTCACATAGAACTAACGACTGCATATCGTTCTTGATTAGAAGTATGCAGAATTATTATACTGAATATATTACATTATCACAGCCAAAATAGCTGTGATAATGTAATAAATTCAGTATAATAAAAATAAATAAATATATCCTTAAATTTAAAATTTCTCCCTGAAAGTATTCTTTGCTACTGTCTGTTCCACAAAATGCTGCCCAATATTTATTGCTATAAACACACCCCAAACTGCTTATTTTTTATATAAAACAATGTAAAACTATTTTTTAGAAATGAGCCTACTTTTTATTTCAAGAAAATCCGTCCAATAACAAAGTTATTTCGAATAAACAGTCATGGATGGGCTTTTGCCTTATAAATTCATTTCACCGAATATTGTTGACAATAAAACAAGAAACTACTATTGCAATAATAACTTCCGGTAAACAACAACAACAACTAGTATTGCGAACTGAACACAAATTCTTAATAAATTTGTTTATTAACATCATTTCTGGCATATAACTTAAACAATTTGCATTAAAATATATCAATTAATCATTTAATCTTCATATATTATCGAATATCATTCATTCATAAGGTTCCAAGTCGATCTGATACTATTGCTAATACGTCCTAATGTATTGTAAATTGTGAATGCTAACGAACTTGATTCGATTAAACTCGTGACCTTCACCAACCAATCAGTATTTAGTAAACCAAGTTGTCCGCCGGAAATTCGTCCGGCAAAGAAACTGGCTCACAGGAAGTGACTGTATACTTCCGCCGGAAATGACGTATATATGGTGTTCCCAAGTCATACCATCAGATAATGTATATTTACGCCGGTGTCGATGTGCGAGGATATGTGCAATTAATTTTGCGTGGTAGGAACAGCGTGCCAACCTCAGCTTGGCGTTGTCAATAGATACGAAAGCTGTAGCAGATGATGATGACATCATGTTGTATTTTGACCAAATTCTCGGCATTTTCTTCTGGAATTCTTGTACGAACACCGAGAAATGGAGGCTCGATTCCTTTATTTTTCAACCTGACAAGATTTGCTCTCATAAATACAAGGTTAGTGTCTTTTTTGTAATGATGAAATCCAGCAAGCAGTTCGATGCTAGAAAAATGTTGACAATCTGATCGCACGTGACATTTTAACATTGCAACCCTGCATTCAATTCTTGATTTATGGCTATTACTTCATTATAGGACCGAATTTCAAAAAATAAAAAGATGGCTCACTGCTAAATTTTGCTGAAAAATGATTTTATGCCAAAAATAAGAGTTTTAGGGTGTTTAAATAGGTGTAAAAGTTGGGCAGGTTAACGTGAAACAGACAGTAGATAAGCATACTTTGCAATGTTGGTGAAATAGGTTACTGGTGCACTTGCTTGAAATTGGCACTTGAAGTCCAGAGTAAAACATTAACTCTTTAACCCCTAAGTAACTGAAATGGATCTCGATATGTTAATTTTGCAACCAATCTAACCGCCACAAAAATATGAAAATTATTTGCAACATTTTGCCAATACCACTCACTATAAAGTCCTGTGGTGTTGAACGGGTTAAAGGCAACCCATCACAGTTGTTCAATGATGTTTTACTAATTTGTTTCACCACTTTCTGTGAAAGTGACACGTGAAAAGATAATCTTTCAATTCAACAATTTCTTCCCACAATTGCTAAGAACTCTTTATGTTTACATGTATACAGCGGAAGTTACGGAAACGAACTACTTCATTGTCACCAACTGACGCTGAACATCTCTATATGTGGCTGTACAGTGGGGTCAGCGTGTAAGTGCACACACGAACGAACACGACAGGTTGGAACCAACCTGTCGTGTTCGTTCGTGTGTGCACTTACACGCTGACCCCACTGTAACTGGAGACATGGGGCTTATTGAATGTGTGACCAGTGTAGATCCTGGCCAAACAACACACCCATGTAGTCTGATAATGATCTATTTTGCTTGTTAGAAGCATGACGGGTGTTCCATTTATGGAATGCCGAACAGTGCAGATCCTGATCAGACTGTGCGGATAATGTTTCTCGTGTATACCGACTAAAAAGACAACAATCATTTTATTGTATGATCCATATTACATAAACGAGACCCTATATGATACAACATATGATACAACACCGCACGGATTGCCTCATACGTTGGTTGCGTGATTGCATATGCTGCTACACCTGAATATTAGTCTCAGACTCTCGTCTCGTTGAGCCAGAAGAGTTCGAATATAATTCTCGGACTCGTCTCGCGCTACGAGGTGAGTCCGAGACTGATATCCAGTTGATTATCATTTATGTCCACATGTCATGTGACGCGATATTGGACATTTCATTGGTTGAAACTATTGGTCATGTAATAAAAGTAATTCTTCCTTCAACGGAAGAACATTACTTATATGCCACAACACAAAGTACAATTATTGACTTATGAGGAGGTGTACAGTTGTTTAGATTTGCTACATTCAGTCAAATACAATGTTCGACAAATCATCCAGCCGTGGGTAAATGTTTTCTGTAGCACGAGGGAACTGTTTGAATCCCAAGGCCGTAGGCCGTGGGTTCAAACAGTTTCCGAGTGACACGACAAACGGATACCCACGACTCGACATGGCGAACGTTACATTTCCGGCGGAAATAGCATCAAACGCGTCTTGTTAAGTTGCATTTGGTGGTCTCTGTATTTTCGCCCAAACTTCTGTCGTTTTTTTGGCGAAGAATCGCTTTCCGTGTCTCCGACACGGAAATCGATTCTTCACAAAATCGACATAAGTCTGCGCCAAACTCCCAGGACCACCAAATGCAGCTGATGAAAACGCGTTCGCTGCGCCATATTTCATAAAAATCCGTTGCATATTAATGAAAATATCAAATAATACTTACTTTGGAGTGGGCGACGTTGTTGTTGTTGTAACCACGTGTTTAATTAATTTAAATACAGTAATTTAGTGACCATCAATTGAAAAAACATGTTTATAGAGGTCTCCAGTGTATCCGGTGTAGAGAGGTTCCACTGTAAATCATGCGTTGATCATTCTGAGCCATAGCTGTGTGCTATGCGGTCGTGAACATATATTATCCCCCGAGATAAATGACCAAGACACTTATCAAAAATAAGATGACATGTTTTCTTGTGTCCATGTTTAGAGATGTTCCATTATATTTACAATTCTGTTCCGTCACTTTCTAGGTTTATCTGTATGTATATTTAGCTTATATATAAGTGTAGAAATTGGTTCGATGGCCTTCCATAACCGGGCATTAAACCCAAGAAAGGGGCCGAATTTGGAAAATTAAGTTTGAAGTAATTTAAGGTGTTACAACACATACAACGCAATGGGGAGTACAGATGGTATTGTATAGTGTTATGTTATTAATATAGTAATTTATATAAATAGCATAACCATAACTTTTCTATAAGTGATTACTGTTTTGGAATAACTCAGTTTGGGAATATTTGGCAATAAATCACAACAGATACGCACAGCTATATTTCATAAACATTAAAGGTACATGCCCACGCAGCAGGTTACACTGTACTACAACTTTTAATTTTCTGTCATGCCTTATATGAGCCATTTGTCTACCCACTAACGATTTATTTTTAATTACGGCGCATGTTAATTGGTGTTAAATCGCATTTTATATGCCGCGACCAGAAATGGTATTTTCCGACCTCGTGCTATTTTTACCAACACGCGTCACGTGACACGGTCAATCATATCACATATTTGACATGCGCAGTGAAGTATCGGAAGATGAGAAGAAAAATCTCTGTTCGAGTTCAAATCTGAATCTCCACGTAACTCTTTCCATTTGGTGATCTGGTGGCCAATGCTAACCATTCTCTCTCTCTCTGTACTGCCTGTCCCTCAGACATTTCGCCTTGTTTTGGCCGACGCCGTTTCATACAATTTCCGTCCTGGAAATGTTGATATTCTTGTTTACGTATTGGGAAGCCTACTGGCGCGCGTAGTATACTGCGCATGCGCACCGCAAGCCGTGATGTGAAAGTCGTCGTCCCAGCACTTTATCAAAATAGACTGTTACCGCCGCGCGTCGCTAACAGTAAATTGATAATTAATAAATGATTATATTTGTATAGCGAGCACTCGTAATTTTTAGAACTGGTGGAATAGTGACATAATTATACACTTATTTAATTCCTATAAAGAACATTTTGTGCCTACTGCGCGGGCATGTACCTTTAGACGCAGTATAGGTGAATAACATACAATTTAAACGATACAATTTGATACGAAATCTGAAAACAGCCGGCAAAAATAACAAATTGTTATTACATGTATCATGTTATAAGGGTTTTAACTTTTTAATTAGCTGAGATGGTCGTTTTCCGCTATGACGCCATCGATGACCTTTTTTTATTTTTATATTTGTTCATGTCTTCCCATTATATTATTTCAGGAACTTGATTTATGTGTTGCTGCATGTATATAACTCACTAAAACTCATGTAACTATTTTAGAATTTGGTTCGAAATATGTTATATAAATTTGCTGAATAGATGAACACTTTTTTTATCATATTAGAATGTTTGGACGGGGTTATATTTAGGGTATGCAGTTTGTGCCGTCATTATCCATCAACTCACAAACAAAACAAAACACATATTGAAATACATAAAATTGTTATTGTACAAAAAATAAACAAATTAATTATTTTCATGAAAAATTGACAAGATGGTTGTCAATTTTTCATGAAAATCATTCATTTGTTTATGCTTTTAAAATACCAATTTATACATAACCGTCACTATACTAATTTGTCACATACATGTTTTACTCGTATATGTGTGAATTGTAGTAATAATGCTTTTTACTACATTCTTGTAACCCATGTTTGTTGTCATCTTTAGACCACAGAGAACAAATCTGGGGTTGGTTCCATTTTTTTCGACAATTCCTTTAGCCGCGGTCTTGGATTTAAAAATGGCCGCCCTGAAATGCTATATTCATTATATATACAATTCTAATACAGGTAGAACATTGATTCGTTTTTTTGTTGATGATCATCTTTTGACCACAAACTACAACACCAGTGTTATGTTCATTTTTAACAATCCCCATGGCGGCCATCTTAGATTTAAAATTGGCCGCCCTGAAATCGTATATAATATATTGTAATATTCATACCTACATTTATAATGCAGATACATTTATTTTCGGCTATGCCATTTACATACTTCAAGTAATAAAACTGGGGTTGGTTCCAATTTTTCTGATAACTGGTATGGCGGACATTTGGTTTTCAAAATGGCCTCTATGTAAATAATATTTCTTATGTCTTCACTACGTACTGTCTTTAGTAAAGTGTATTTGTAGCTATGTTGTGTTGACTGTTTTGCTACGTTCTTGGAACAAACGTTCTTTGTATCATCAAAGAAAACATGAGTTGTTCCTATTTTATTCTAATGTGCAATATGGCTGCCGTGAACATCATATAATTCGGATATAACCATGCACAAACCATTTGGACTGATTTTTTCCCAGACTATAATTATTATTGAAAGTAAATATTTATGACTAAATTCAATTTAACGTCACTGTTTATGACAAACATGTTAGATTCCAAAATGGCCACTGTGTGTATGCAGGATTGTTCTTAATTATGGTGCTTTCAGTCAGTTTAATCACCATCTGCATTAGATTCTTCGTCGTGTTGGTGTTCCTGAAAGTCAGTGCTAGAACAATCACACTCAAATGCGGTCAAAGGAGTTGCTTGCATAAAATATATACCATATACAAACTTGTATGCAGGAAAGTGTATAAGAACTGTCAAAAATGCAGTATTTGTGTGATTACATGTAAGATTGATTGCCAAAACACTGTTGGAGAGGTTGAATACATAATTGTATGCAGGAAACTGTAGAAAAATGGCCACGTTGAAAAGGAAGTATTGTTCCATGGTCATTATCATTATTTACGTCTTAAAAGATAAAAACTCCTGTGTTTATATAAACGTGCATTGATGGTCCAAATTGCGTTTCACTTGTTGAAATTGTCATATTATGACTTGACAAAGCCAGTTACACTGCATTATGGTGTGCCACAAAGGCAAGCCAATGGCTAATGCTTACATATTATTGATTCTCACAGACTAATATGCTCTAATTGAACATGAATAATGAGGCATGTTATTTGGTCGGAAACGGTTTCGTTATGTGTACGGACTGACTGTGCAAGTGGAGTAAGATCACTTACCTCTCACGTCCATGAAATAAATACTCTATTCATTTCGTCACATATTACAGAATATTTCACAGATGCTGAAGCAATATGGCCTGTCAAAGAAACACGTTTCTGGCAAAAACATACGCTTTCCGACGAGTCAGTAACAGACATATATTCTAACATTATTAAGGGTATGAATTCACAGGTACATGTAGTATTCGCGAACTTACCTGTTAGTGATCACGAGTTGCAAGCAATTGCAAAATGTTGCAAGCTGTGCACAATGGCCATGTCGGCATTCCGACATGTCTTAGACGAGCGCAAGATATTATGTTCTGGTACAATGGTAGGAAAATGTTCTATTGAAGATACAAACTGAAATGCCAAAGAAACTCTGATATCACACTATGTACCCTGTCACACATGACACACTGTTGATACAAACAATTTCCACGTGGAATGGAAACGAATTTCCGGTAACCGTTAATAACAACAGTCACACAGCATCAAATCTAAAATGGCCATTGGACAGTTGAAAGGGATTTACAGTAAGCATGGTGTACATGGTGCAATTTTCCTACCAGGAACTTGCTGATTTTGCAAAATAATGTGATTTCCTTAATGTCACGTGCTCTATGTAGCCAAGGTCCAGTGGGTTAGCTGAGCGAACAGTAGTCATTGTCAAACACAGTTTAATAAAACCAAAAGGTGAGTGTACAGACCTATATTTGGGTATACTATCGAAACTACCGTAACCGGCACGGAATGGTCACCACAGTTATTGATGGGACAGTGGCTTCTATCCAGCTTACTGACCACTTGTGAGCATGTATTTCCCATACATGTTTCGATTTGTGACAAGATCAGATCCAGTCATCAACAAAGCAAGAAACGCTATGATAAACGCATAGTAGCTTTAAAATTAAAATAGTTAAACATTGGCGAACAAGTTGGACTCCATACACACAGAAAACTGTTGATACCAGTTGCGGTCTGCTAGCGCAATGCCAATGATGGTGCATCATATCGCCGCAACAGACGCTTTCTCATGAAGCAATACAGAATATGCAATGCAATATACAATACCATAATATACACTTTATTTGATAAAATATCTGATTTGCCATATTTTGAAAGAAAACACATGTGCTGACGAAGATATCATTTGAAGAAACATAAATATAAGCCACAACAATACGTGATACGTGATACACGTACATGTAAATACGTAATGCAACAATACGTAATAGATGTAAATCCTTGAAGTGGCAAAGTATGTGACACACTTTTCCAGCGGCCATTTTGAAGATAATGGTGATTGGTACCGCAGTACTAGTTAGCAATAATCTCAACAGTTTGTGTTCATTGCATTATGAGTATAAGCGGAAGAAATATACAAAATATCACCACAGCATCAAACATGTATAATACATATTAGATTGTCAAGTTTAAATGGCGGCCATTTTAAAAATAATATGGCCGCCCTTTTAAAATATACTGAAATAATTATGCCAATATTTCTTATCTATAATAAATAATAATACAAAACACCACATATAAAATTGACGTTAAACATAAATTAATGTCAATGGCGGCCATTTTGAAATTCAAAATGGCGGCCATACGGCTCTTAAAAAATTGAACCAATTTCAGTTTTGTTATATGCTGTATATATATATGTTTTCAAGCAGACACACACGTTCCAATCACAATGTCATTTGAAAGAACTTATCTACACCCACAGAAATTCTATAATGTGCAACACATCTTTGATGTGGCGATGTACATAGCACACTTAGTTTCGGTGGCAATTTTGAAGATGAAGATTACTCGTAGCAAAATGCTAGTTATAAATAATCTCAGCTGACTGTGTTAAAAGAAATACGAGTATAACCAGAAGGAAAATACAAAATCTTACCACGACATTCAAAAATGTAAAATCAATATTTGATTTCCAATTTTGAAATGGCGGCCATTTTGAAAACCAAGATGGCTGGTATCTCAAAATGATTTGAACTCATTCTGCCAATATTTATTCCGCTGCAAAAAACACCACACATAATGACTTTGACCGCGAAATATAAATTTCAATGGTGACCATTTTGAATTTCAAGATGGCGGCCATATGGCTTATACAAACAAATGGAACCAACCCCAGTTGTGTTGTATGTGGTTGATAGATGAAAAAAATCTTGGTTCAGACAATTTAGCAAAACATTTCACAAAATCTAAAATAACGACATAACAGTATCTGTTAATACTTAATATTCATATAATTATTTTAGAATTGGGTTCTAAATATATTATATAAATTTAACTGAATAGATATGAACACTTTTTTATATCATATTTGAATGTTTGGACGGGTTTATATTTATGTCGGCTGTTTGTGCCGTCATTATCCATCAACTCACAAACAAAACAACAAAACGTATTGAAATACATACATTTTTTATTTTACTTAACAAATTAATGATTTTCCTGAAAAATTTACAACAGGTTTGTCATTTTTTCATGAAATTAATTCAATTGTTTTTAAGATATACCTGTACACATTAAAGCTAATTTGGATCCAAGTGAAAACTCGTATTGGAAAGTGTCAGCAAGTGTTATATAAACACCAATAATAGCATCCAAATTAGGGCCGTAGACATATACCCTATATACAGGCTTCTGTACGACGCTTATTTTTCGAGTTACACCTACCCAGAGTAGAACTTTATGAAATGATCTATCTTTATGTGAAATTCATCTTAGAAACCGAATCCGCGTTTTAAAATTGCGTAAACCGCGGCCGAATGACATAATTTTGGGCATTTCCATGGTAACCGTAAATTCTATGTGGACAATATACAGACAAAATGTGAACTGTTGTTGCAGTGATTACTGTCATTAAACTTGTGGTTTTTATTAACAGGATACACGTATATTTCACTTGAGATTATATTTGTATGTAAATTTCAGAAATTAAACGAAATATTATGGTAACCATAGCAACCGATATTCTAACAAATCAGCAACAATTTCCATGGGCAGCAAGCATTCTGTACGACGTTTATTTTGCTATTTACCCCACACCCAGAGTAGAACTTTATGAAATGCATATATCATTATGTACAATTCATCGTAGAAATCGAACCGCTTGTTAAAATTGCGTAAACCGCGGCCGAATGCCGTAATTTTGGACATTTCCATGGTTGGTAGCCGTGAATTTTCTATGGAAAGAAATATAAACAAAATGCGAACAGTTCTTGCGTTGAGTACTGTTAATACACTTGTGAAATATGATTTCATTAATAGGATGCACATATATTTGACTCGGGCTTATATTTATCTGTTAATGTCACAAATTACACAAAATCTGGCATAACCATGGCTACCGATATTCTAACCAATCAGCAATAATTCTCCAATTAATAGCGTTTTTAGGTCATTCTGATAACATACATGTAGTCTTATTTATTTAAATTACGTATCTACATAAACTACTGATATTTAAAATAAGATTGTGTATGCTGTTGGCGTTCAGAACCTTACAATGTTTACAATGAGCACTTAGTAGAGTTACTCCCTTTTGAATTGAATTTGTATAATAATACAAAACACATCATCATATATGCATTTATAAATCTGAAACTTGCGCCTACCTTACATAATGGGGTAACATTATGTGGTAACGCATAGGTAGCAACAAGTGCAACCTTTGTATGCTGATCAAGTAAAGAACATCATAATTAAGAAAAGAACAAAATGGCCGCCAAATGTTTGTTTTATCAATGTCCGAGCTAAACATCTCACTGCGTATATGTACCTTGTTTTATTATAGTATTTGTCTCTGCATAGATTCATAGTATTTATCATGTGCTATGTTTCCCTGTTGTCCATCGTTTCTGTTATATGTTAGAGTGAGATTAAAAATGGCTCCCATATTTTGAGAATATTACATGTACATGTATAATGTAATTTTCTGCTATTTGTCCTATTTACGCTTGTACATGTATATATATAATTATACACCTTATCAATATTACATTATTTAACAGGTATCGACACTAAATTACGCAATTATGCAAACTCCTTTGTTCATTTACAAATGTTTACAATGGAATAGTATTTTTAATAAGTTTAATATATTATCGATCTCGTATTTGTCTATATTTAAGTACGTCGTGTGTATCAGATTTCACTCCACAAGAAACAGAATAGATATACATTTACAAACTAATAATGTCAGCATGGAGTACAATGGCACATGTTATACATTGACGTTCATTTAGATTATTTCGCCAGTGTATCAAATATGTAACTGTGTACACGTTTTGCCTTCATAGGGTTAACATTCATTTCTCATACGCAATACATTTATTTTGCATACACTGCAAACTGTACATTCTAACTGCTATGAGGATATACAAGTTATTGGGTTAGCCTGGCAGTGAATATATATATGCCACCGATGAATGAGTTTCACTTTCATTGATAATGTACACTCGTATGAAATGTCATAATAAATATAATGTAGAGACTAAACCATTTATTACTTTTAGCCGACAGTACCATATCAGATAATGAACATACACTCAAATAAATAATAGCAGCTGCAAATCCTGTAATCGCGGCTTAGTCAAATTATATGTACGGGATTATTAGGAGTCACACATCTTCATGTAGCTCACCAGCACACTCAAGTTTATCAAAACATACGGTATTATACATGTACTATGTTCCCCGTCACATACCACTTCAAATGTTTGCATAACTTGCACACTATTATTTTAGTTAATGTCAATATCATTTGTTTTCAAACAAACAATGTATATGCTGAACATGCCATTATTACCTCAACTCGATCATTAATCTATATTAGTGTGTCTCTTACAGACTACATATACGTGTCGAGTAATGACCATAATTTCATATGTAAAACACTACTTTATTCCATACAAACGCAGAGCAACATTCAGTTCGTGAACAAAATTATTAAGCCCATGAGACGTAGTAATAGTAGTAATATATACTAAAATATATAATCATGTGTTCGATAAAATATCTAGAACTTCAATAAATGTACGTGTACGTGCTGCCATGACGCCATTTTGTATGACACCAAACATATGTGTCCAACTAATACACATAAGCCACTGGGAAATATTCAGGTACATGTCTACTATTTGTTCCTTAGACACTTCGCACAAAATAGAATTTTCCAGAGCACAATTCAGATAAGCGTAAACGTATGTTTTCTAATACAATTATATGTACTATATATATGCATACCACTTACCTTACTTGAAATAAATATTGCTTATAGCAATCATATTCATATAATACTATTTATATTGCATATATGGCATAAACTGATATTTCTTCCAGCAATGCACCTCTATGTGTACAATTGTTAACAACACATGTACATCTCCAATGAATGTTGTTGATATCAAATAAATTCAAAATATTACCAATGTCACAAACATATATTTAACCACCACCAATAACATGTATGGTTTGTTGTTATACTATAAATTCCACTCACATTCATTGATCAACACAAGTATATAATTATACCAGAACCTCTTCTATCATAACACAAGACGGTTTATTGTACCTTCACTAGTCTGCCAGAACACCGACCTATGTCTGCTACGCGAAGTTACATTAATATATTTTACCGAAGCCCAGGTGCATGTGACTGCCATATGCGATTTCAAAATATAACACTTTATTTCTACAAATATACACAGATATTATGTATATTTGCTAGTGTGACTGTGAAGCATGTTTCTGCGTCTAATGGGTTAACTATTCAAACATGACAATATAATTATTGTCAAATTATGTAACTTTGATAGCCGAATATGAGATTATATACAATTTCACTAGACGTATTTCTGTCACAATGTATTAGAAAATATTTCTCTGGAAATATAATCTATTGGCCTGCAGACTTTTTCTGCCACGCACAGTAAGTTTGATATGACAAACACATAATAGTATTGGAAGGTATATGTAATCAAGAAACAATCGCATTTTCCGCCAGCAGACCTACGAATATGTTCATATTTTCGGTCTAGGCAACAGTATCACTAAATGTTTTATGGTACCATGTAAGTTAGTTGAGTACTACTCACATGTATTTCCATATATGTGCCATTGCCATCAGGTTCGTTGTCTTGCGACTCGGACTGTATGCTGTTTACTAGATTATGAGTTGAGTTTGTTTGAACTGGGCTCTCCGTTTTCTATGATCTCTATTTCACATATGCATGCTATACATTTTGTGCATGGAAATGCAAGAGCAAGTGGGCAGGGGATCACCGATACTGCCGGCCGCAGCCTGGTCCGACATTCAAATATTTCCTCAGTTCATTGGCCTTAACATTGGGCATGAAAGCCGCATGGATGGGTTATAGAATGACAATACGGATGATGATAAAGAAGTAAAAGCAGTTTCAAATCAATCTTAAAAGATAATGGGTGCCCCAAAACTTCAATACAAATCTCACGGACGCACGTCCTGACGGACTAACATTTGTTGTGTCAATGTAAAATGTGTTCTCAAAACAGATGTTTGAACTATATCCAATCGATTAAAAGTGACGATCATTTTAGTATTGCTATGTTATAGGCACAACCAATACCTAAAGGGAAACTATTCATTTATATCCCACAAATTAAGACATTTTGCCGATATGCTACAAATCAGCTGATATAATACTGTTATTTCGAACAGGTTCTCACATTGCACTCATGATTTTATTAGCTACATGATTGTTCCACCGTGGGTATATCGAAAATGAAACAAAAAACTAAGTCACATATTTCGCCGGTCGGTAACGAAGCGTTTTGTGTATATTCTGATCATAAGTTAGAATCGTGCAAGGGTTAAACTGGTAACAACTTGTTGTTCAGAGAAACAAACGGCATGATTTTGGTTGAATTGTGAAACGGTGTATGTTCTGATCAGAATCGTTTGGTCAATTTCCCAGGCCGTAACCAAAATAACATTTTTTCTTTAAATAACGTTGTCGGCATCACTCCTTCACATACAACTGTTACAGTATAACATGATGTATCATATTTCAAATAAGACGGGAGTTTCGGCATATGATTTATCGAAGAGCTGGAGCTGCTACAGACAGGAGCTTTAACGTATGATTTATCGAAGAGCTGCTACAATTGTCTTCATAACGGCCATTTTGAAAATAACATTACTTGATGGACGGGCTGTGTTGCTCGTATATGTATGCAATTAACATATTCACATATTGATAGCTTCTGCACTTATTCGGTTAGAAATGAAGATACATTGAAACTGAACGTTGACATACATATCAAATAGAAATGGCAAGAGTCTTCACGGCGGCCATTTGGAAATGTAAAATGACTAAATTACATAGGTTATTGCTTATTGGGTTTTATTATCACTGACATGGTTACATTTGTGATAGCTATTGTTATCATAGTGTGTTGAAATATGGAACATCAGGATGTTTCAATATATTATCTGTCGACCGGCAGTTACGTTATGTTTCATGGCGGCCATTTTGAGACACAAAATTACGAAGCTGATCTTCCATTTTCTGTGATCATAATAAATGGTTTTAGTAAATGTCTTTATCTGCTGAAACTGAATAAGTAATGAGCTCTAATCAAGTGATAGCAAGTGATATAATGTCGGTTCTGTCATTTTCAGGCTCGGTGATCATCTTGGAATTGGCGGCAATCTTGGTTTTGGAAAACCTACACCAGACTACTTTTTTATTTTCATGCAACATAAAGGTGCAGTAAAATGCGAAAGTTTGCTTTTAACTCGAATAGTTGACAATAAAGTTACATTCTGGTCGACATTATAACTATTTGTAATTTCTTGTTAATTTCACGGTTGCCATGGAGATCAGCAAACAATCGATATTCGGCCGCGGTTTTCGCAATTTTAGCACGTATATTCGAATCATACGATGAATTTCCTATAAGAATAGACATGTTTCATAATGTTCTACTCTGTGTAGGGGTAGGTCAACATTTTCAGCCCAGCTCCAAAGCAGTAATAGGGAGATGCTATCTAGATGCCACGAAGCCGAAGTGTCAGTGGATAGAGTGACTGTATGTTCGAGGATCGTCAATATCGTTGTTAGAACAGCCTGTAACTCAAGGTGTATGATCACGTGGTACTAACAACAACAACAACACGTACCGATCCAAAGTACGTATTATTTTATAGTGTCATTATTACGCAACGGATTTTGATGAAATATGGCGCATCAAACGCGTCGTGTAAGCTGCATTTGGTGGTCTCTGTATTTTCGCCCAAACTTCTGTCGTTAATGCGATGAATCGATTTCCGTGTCTCCGACACGGAAATAGATTCTTCGCAAAAACGACATAAGTCTGTGCCAAACTCCCTGGACCACCAAATGCAGCTCATGAAGCCGCGTTTGCTGCGCCATGTTTCATCAAATTCCGTTGCATATTAAGGAAAATATCAAATAATACTTACTTTGGAGTGGGCGACGTTGTTGTTGTTGTTGTAACCACGTGATCATGCACCTTGTAACTTATTTCAACAAAATTGCAAAGTATACTTACCTTACACTTTGAGGGAGAACTTTTCAATTGAAGGAGAAATTTATAAATCTTATTATACTGAATTGATTACATTATCACTGCCATTTTGGCTGTGATAATGTAATAAATGCAGTTTAATAATTCTCATACTTTTAATCAGCAAATATATGCAGTCGTTAGTTCTATATGAAATAATGCATTTCGGGAAAAATAAATGAATACTCCCTCAAATGTTACTTAACTAGATAAGTATACTTTGCAATTGTGATGAAATCGGCTAATGGTAGACATAGTTTGAGGCTATCTACTTTTGGCCATTAAACATTAAATCTTACTTTTTCATCAATAAATAAAAAGTCACCCTCACCAATTCTGTTTGTTTGATGAAATTCCGTCAAATATTGATTTTATTACGAAAAAAATATTTTCTTATTGGAATTTAACAGGGGGGCTAAAACATGCATTTTTTTTTTAAATAATTTTTATTTGTGGACCGATTTGTTTTCTTAGTTAAATCATTTCCTATCTAGCCAAGTTGCTGAGTCAATTTACAATTTGTATCTTTTGACTCATCCAAAATCTCGTCCACCTCTTTCCCCCACATGTTAAATTCCCATAAAATCAATAATTGATGGAATTTCATCAAACCAACATTTTTGGGGAGGATGACTTTTTTTGTTATTGGAGAAAAAGTATTTACATTTAAATATTTTTTAGATTTAATATGTTTAATAGCCAAATTTTCGTTGGCAGAAAAACGTGGAACAGAGAGTAAATGCCACGGAGCCCCGCAGGGGACGTAACATTCTATTGTTTTATTAATTCGTTCCCACAAAATAACAAAATTGTTAATTCGAGGGAACGAATTGTTATTTCGTGGAAAAAAATTAATAATAATTCCTGCACAAAAATATTTACACAATTCCCTAACATTTGATTGGCCCGTAGCAAGTCTCTGTCCAAAATTTATATCCCAGTAAACTCCCATGCCGAACTACTTTCCGTAACCTGAGGTGCAGTTAAAATAATTCTTAAGAAAACGGAAAATAAACACATTTTCTTGATGAATTTATTTCAAATGCTGGAATTATAAGGAATGAATGGCCTTTTTGTGGTATTTATCGGGGATATAAACTTGGAAAAGTCGCGGAAATACTGAACGAGGCCTTAAAACATTACAATTTTCGAAAAAAAAAAAAAAAATCGAAAATAGTAATTTATAATCGCTTCGTCCAGTATTCCCGCGACTTTTCCAAGTTTATACCCCGATAAATTCCACAAAAAGGCCATTCATTCCTATAATAAAAAAAGTCCATGTCCCCTGTGGGGCTCCATAGAAGCCGAGTTGTCAGTGAGCAGCATGCCTCTACGTTCCAGAATCGTCAATACCGTGGTCAGGACAGCATGGTAGACATATAAGTGGATCGTTGTATATTAAGGATGGCGGATACTATACTGGAGAGGATTAAGAATATGTCTATATTTCAGAACAATGTAAGTATTTTTTATCGCTAAACAGTTTGAACAAATAAACAGGTGCTGCACTCCGCACCGGCGTAACATGTTTCACTTCGATCAAATAATGCACTTGTTTCCTGACGAGATGCCATTGAACTACTTAGAGCTATCGCATGTACACATTGTTCGTCTATTAACCGGCGCAATTTTCGTCTGCCGTTTACAACATAGAAATGTGACTGGAGAAATGGGACTTATGGGATTTGTGACCAGTGTAGATCCAGATCAACCTGCGCTGACGATTTCCATGTGGGAATTTTAACATGGGGGTTAAAAATATATATTTTTAAAAAAGAATTTTGGAATTTGTAGACCGATTTTCAAATTTAACGTTTGTTTTCTTAATAATTACATCATTTCCTAGCTATTGAGCCTGGTTTCGTTTTGAACTTCCAAATTTTGTTGTTTTTCGACCATCCAGCTCACCGTCCACCTCCTTTTTGTCCCATGTTAACTTCCCATTACATAGGAAAAGTGATTTTTTCACAATCATTTAAAATGAATATTTGATAGAATTTCATCAAATTAAAAAAAATGGGGAGGGAGACTTTTTTTGTTATTGATGAAACAGTACTTACATTTAAATAGTCTTTTTGGATTTACTATGATTAATAACCACACGTTCTTCGGCAGCAAAACGGAAGTAGTTCTAACTTAAAGGGAAATTACTCGTTAGTTTCCAAGTTAGATAACCAATTTATACTATGACTGCTATATAACATATTTCGGTAACACGCAGTGTGTATATTCGTAAAATTAATGTATTAACTATTTGCATGCTGGGAAATTTGTTGGCTATTAACAGTTAAACAATGGCAGACGACACTTCATTACATAATTTTGTTTAGTTCTCCCCGTAAATATCATGAATGTGTCTTGGAATTTCGTTATAATTGAGTCAGGAAATCGCAATTATAATAAAATTCCAAGACATATTTACAGAGAGATATAATAAACATACTCTTGATGATTGATCGTAGCTAATTATTTACCTTTTTCAAATCTATTTATAGAGATCCGGTCCATTGCTGTATTTCAGCGTTTATTTCTTACTGAATAGCACAAAATATGAGTTTTGCGAACAGATTAGACCCAAATTAAACTGCACACCTGCGCAGTCTGATCTGAGCCTACGCGGATTGCAATAACATTAATAAGTGTGAAGATATTAATATGGTAAATAATGTAGTCCCAGATCAGCGTAGATATGTTTGATGATTTGGACCAACACTAATTGAAATCACTATAGGAATGAATGGCCTTTTTGTGGAATTTATCGGGGTATAAACTTGGAAAAGTCGCGGGAATACTGGACGAAGGCCGGAAGGCCTTGTCCAGTATTCCCGCGACTTTTCCAAGTTTATATCCCCGATAAATTCAACAAAAAGGCCATTCATTCCTTATGATTCCAGCATTTGAAATAAATTCATCAAGAAAATGTGTTTATTTTCCGTTTTCTTAAGAATTATTTTAACTGCTCCTCACGGTTACGGAAAGTAGTTCGGCTTGGGAGTTTACTGGGATGTAAATTTTGGACAGAGACTTCCTACGGACCAATCAAATGTTAGGGAATTGTGTAAATATTTGTGTGCTGGAATTATTATAATATTGACTCCTTTGCACAACAAATCATGCTACATTCGCTCTTTTAATAAGGCCATAAACTACACAATTTGGACCGGATTTCTATAAATAAATTCAACGCGAGATAACTACAGTGTGGTCAGCGTGTAAGTGCACACACGAACGAACACGACAGGTTGGAACCAACCTGTCGTGTTCTTTCGTGTGTTCACTTACACGCTGACCCCACTGTAGCTACGATCCCTCATTTGTTGGATTCTATCTTCACCGCTAGCATGCAACTTGAAAGCATTAATACACCAACCCATTTCTGAAAGTGTACAAGAACGAGTTGAGGTATTTGTCCCAAACGAAGACGAATATCTATAAACGAAAACAAATACAATCAGCGAGTATCGGTTTTTTTACGCGAAAACTATATTTTCATTTGAATGCCCGGCTTTCAACTATGTAAACGCCTGTCGTTCCTTTCAACGCATCGTTTTCACATAAACAAGAGTGCCGAAGGTCACAATATACGCCCGTTGAGGCAAGGCCAGACCACAAGGGGAGATAACTAACTGGAACCGGGTAAATCAATGTTGCTATAATAAACATGTGTACCAAATGTGGTCATGATCCGTCAAGTAGTTATTGAGTGGATAAGCTGTGCCCGGCCGCCCGACCGCCCGTCAGCCCGCCCGTACAAGATGAATACATAATACGTCCCGTTTTTCCAAATGTGTATAGTGAACAGTGTAGTCAGATGTGTAGTGAGGCTGGTGAGACATTGTATCAGGGCTCCAGATAAGGAATTTGTAATTGAGTATTGTCACTCCATCATTTCTGAAGCAATTGGGTATTTCAACATTTTAATTGTGTAAAATAGAATCACACTACTGTTTACACATCAGCAGACCGCACTTATTGAATAGTTTGATTCTAAATGAAAACACATCTTGGTATTTCATTAGAATTGTCTCCTTGGAGACAATTCTAATGAAATACCAAGATGTGTTTTCATGGAAAAATAAAACAAATATGCTATATTTGTGGTCTGTTTATTGTTTTCTGTAGCATGATAAAGATGCCACAAATTTTTAATTGCTTTTCGATACTCACTACTTCTGATTTCAATTGGGGTTTTGGCAATTTTAATTTGGTATTTACGCAAATACGCAGCTTATCTGGAGCTCTGTAATGTATCAATACATGCTTTCCATTTGCCAACATCATCCAATTCAATTCTTTATTTCCTGAAGCTATACAGCTTATGGGAGAGTACAAAACAAACATATATACATACACAAGCTGTGGAGCTTGTTCATCCTGGGAGACGCATGATCATTGTCTCCCAAAATGGGCAAGCACCAGCAAATAATGACATTACATGTAATATAGGGTATGCTAACTATTGCAAAATTACTAGTCGAAATTACAAATGAAAAACATATTCATATTCATAGATGTAGGTGCGCAACAAGCAAAACGATTAGATTGCGTGTAGCATTTATGTTAACTATTGCAGCATGCAGTAGTCTCTGAAAACATTTTCGTATTCATAAGCGCACAAAAAGATTGCGTGTAAGATGGTGTATGCGATATATTGACAATTTTAGTTTTAGACTAGTTTTAGTTACACCGAAAATAGTTCAAATTCCTAGGCACCCAACAAGCAAAACGGCTGAGAAACATGTTCAAATTCCTAGACACACAGCGAGCAAAACGATGAGATTAGAGTAAAATGGAGTTTGCTAATTATTGCAGCATTTACTAAGATCATGTTCAGTTACCTAGGCGCGTAACAAGCTGAATTGTTGAGATTACGTCTAAAAACTATGAGATTTGAGTAAAAATAGAGTATGCTAGCTATTGCGTAGTTTACTAGTATCTAGCCCAAATGAGAAACATGGTAATTATGAGGTTACATGTAAATTAGAGTACGAGAATTGTGGAAAATAAACAATGGCTGTGTAGTATACCCCCACTGTCCCAATCTCCAGTTTATGGAGAATGGGACTTGGGTAAACGTAGATGATTTGTCGTGAAATGCATACTAGCTGGTACCCTCACATTGGTGCGAAATCGAAATACGTGAGGCTATCAGGCAGTCCAGTAAAAGCAGTTATTTATTGCACCTCAATAGTAAAGAGTGTTATTATAATGGTTGTAATTATATCAGCACTAGTTACAAGAAAGCGGGAATTGCAATTCATTGTCGTAAAGTTCATCATAGGTGTAGTCGCCGATATTAATCGATATATCAAACGACCATTGGCCGCTGGGTATAGCGAGTAATCTCGCGAATATTACCTTGACTAATCGGTGTGATCACTTGAAGTTCCGAAAACAGTATGTTCCTGTTCCGTTATATACCTAGTAAGTTACCTAGTAGTTCCGAAAACAGTATATGTTCCTGTTATCACAATTACGAATACCTGTTCATATTTCGAGGCGCACGGGCACACACATTCATCGCAGATGCATGTATGTGCCCACCATGCCTCGCAACACGAGCGGGCATGTTCGTAGAGTGTCAGCATATGAATCCTACACGTGTCCTTCGCTCAAACGCATTGACAACGTTATATACCTAGTAAGTTACCTCCACTACCACCATGACCACTGGTCGCACAGCCCATTGTTGTATTGTTGTCATACGTGGGGAAGGACTGTAACTAATGTTGTGAGAACTTGTAGCCCAAGCCCATTGTACTTATACGCAATAAACGTTTAAACTAACCAGCGTGGGCTCTAAGCCAACGTTTCTACTGTCTGTTCCACGTTTTGCTGCCGACGAACTTTTGGCTATTAAACACATTAAATCTAACAAATATTTAAAACTGAAGTACTTTTTCATCAATAACAAAAAAGTCACCCTCCCCAAAAAAAATTGTTTGATGAAATTCCATCAAATATTGATTTTATTGCGAAAAAACGATTTTCCTATGGGAATTCAACAAAAAACGAAAAAATTGACTCCGAAACCTGGCGAGATAGCTTGAAAAATGATGTAATTAAGAAAACAAAAGTTAGATTTTGAAAATCGGTTCGCAAATAAAAAAATATTAAAATAAATCTATTTTTAGCGCTCTTGTTAAATTCCCATAGGAAAATCGTTTTTTTTTCGCAATAAAATCAATATTTGATGGGGAGGGTGACTTTTTTGTTATTGATGAAAAAGTACTTTCTTTTAAATATTTTTTAGATTTAATGTTTCTAATAGCCAAACGTTCGTCGGCAGCAACACGTGGAACAGACAGTAAGTCCTTCACATTGACCTAGGCATAAGCGAAGTTCGCAGAATTGCCACATAACGATGGAGGACCACCATGTGAATACAGTGGAACCTCTCTAAACCGGACACCGAGAAAACACATGTGACCTTATTTTGGATGAATTTCTTGTTTCTTGGTTACTTATCAGGTGATAATGTTTGTTCGTGATCGGATAGCACACAGCTATGGCTCAGAATGATCAAATGCCTGATTTACAGTGAAACAACTCTACGCCCGACACCGGGACCTCCCAGGGTGTCCGGTTTAGAGAGGTTTCTCTGGAAATGTGTAAATAATCAATACATTCCAAGAAAGAAGACCTACATTAATAAGAAAGTTTCCAAAGTTAAGTTTTGTGACATTTACCATGGGGTCAGTGGAGGTCGAAACGTCATGCTTTTGTTATATTATTATAGAGGACATCAGAGAAACACAATTGTGAAGAAGTTCCGTTAAAGAAAACAGTTTTTATTTAGACATTTACCAATGCTATGATTTGTTACGGACGGACGGAAGGACATACAAGACAATACAATAGGAATATCATCATTGTATCGACATATCTAAAAATAATTATAACGATATAGCTAAGTCGTTATAACGACTCTAGCTAAGTCGTTTTTTCAAAAGTATAGTATTTCATTATTACGACACAGCTATGTCGTTATTTCAAGTATTATAGTATTGCGTTATTACTACATACTTTTAGCTAATTCGTTATTGCAACATTGTATTATTCCGTTATTACGGCACAGCTAGGTTGTTATTACGACACGGCTAAGTCGTTATTTCACCATTATAGTATTTCGTTATTACAAGACAGCTAAGTTGTTATTACGACACAGCTAAGTCGTTATTTCAACAGTATAGTATTTCGTTATTGCAACTATTTAGACATAGAAAACGACATTAGGTAACACGTATCGGCTTCCGTAGTTAATCATTTCACTTACTGAATGCCCCAGATCCGTTGGGAATTGCTTCCATTTCAATTACCTTATATAAACTATTTCATTGACACTAATTTAATAAACGGTAATGCAATCAGCAGCTTGCCAACATGTTGCGCAAAAGTTGTTACAATACAGGATATATTATTCAAGTAAGAAGAATGTTGCTTGAAATACAAAGAAACATTTTTCAATTTATATTCTATAGTGTTCACACTAATCAATTGTCGGCAATCATCACGTGTATCGCCTAACAAAGCAAAGGCACCGGGATCCTGGGGGCCGTTTCACTGAACTTCGTACGACTAAAATGTTCGTAAGTGCAGATTTAGAATAATCTGTAAATTTCAATTGGTGGATTTACATTTATTGAGCATAGGCTGCATATGCATATATTGTTAATGTGAAATTTACAGACTATCATAATTTTGCACTTACGAACATTTTAGTCGTACGAAGTTTAGTCTTCCATTTCTTCGCCGACATGCAAAAATGAATCACATAGCTGTTGCAGAAACGTAATATACAAATGTTGTAGCCTATTTCACCAACATGGCAAAGAATACTTTTCTAGCAAAGTATACTTTGAGTGAGAAACATTCAAATTTAGGATAAATTTGTTAATTTTTATTATACTGAATTTATTACATTATCACAGCCAAAATGGCTGTGATAATGTAATACAATCTGTATAATAATTATGCATACTTTTAATCATCAAATATATGCAGTCGCTAGTTCTGTATGAAATAATGCATTTCCGGAAAAATAAATGATTACTCCCTCAAAGTTTACTTTGCTAGATAAGTATACTTTAAGTCTGCAATTTTTATGAAATCGGCTACAGGTGGCAGCTTAGAGACACGCCCCATGTCGGCATGCATGTGTATTGGTGTGTCAGTTTTCCATTCATCATTATATAAATGAACAAAAGTTATACCTTTACCAACAATAGCAGACCGTGCCCGAGGGGTAACATCGTCAGACTGCCACGCTGGCGACCCGCGTTCGATTCAGGGTTCAGTTCCAGGGCGTCAGTATTTCTGAGATACTTTGTATTTCCTGCTTTACTAGTCCTTTCAAATGAGGACTTTTAAAAAAAGGCGGTCCCTTGTATTAGATTTGAAGGAGAGTCTGGGCACGCTAAAGGGGGGGGGGGAGGGGGTTGACTATTACAATAAGAGCTAGGCCCCTCTGGGGCCGGTTTCCTCTGTATCCACCTCATTCCTTTCTCCCCTTCTTGCGAGACGACATGCAAGGCCATCGAGCCAGTGCCGTCGTTAAATCCAAGCATTTACATTTGACCTTTACCAACAGACATGCAAGACGACACCGAAACCAGTAAGACTACAAGGACCATGTCCCAAATTTCCCCATTGGATGGAGATATGTTTACATTGTTATCAGTGTTGTGTTCATTGCTTGTTGCAAATCCCAACGACGAATCACTGATACATATTTCCAGCACAAATATATTTACACAATTCCCTAACATTTGATTGGCCCGTAGCAAGTCTCTGTCCAAAATGTATATCCCAGTAAACTCCCACGCCGAACGATTTCTTGGAAAAGTCGCGGGAATACTGGACGAGGCCTTCCGGCCTTCGTCCAGTATTCCCGCGACTGTTCCAAGTTTATACCCCGATATTTTCCACAAAAAGGCCATTCATTCCTATACACACAACTGTTTATCCTTTTTCTCACTATTTATAAGGCTGCATGATTCACCTCGCTTCTCTATTCGGCCCTTCGCATTATTGGCGAGCTAAAGGTCCATATACTGGTGTCTGTCTCGTCAGATGTATCTAATACTTGTACACATTAAGTGATATAGCAACACTGTTTTATAGAATCATGCAAACAAGTCAACTACATGTTACAATACAATGTTACATTTGACATGTGTTATATCTAAACGACACAATTTACACCATAGTATGGAAAAGTGCAATTGCACAACGACCTTGTTGGTATCATAATGTATGAAGTCAAGGCCCCCGACTCCCAGCTACCGAATGAATGAATGTAATTGTTAGAAAACCCGCTTCTTGTCGTTGTCCTGCCTTGTCTATGTATGATTAACTACAATATATCATATGTTCTACAGTGGGGTCAGCGTGTAAGTGCACACACGAACGAACCCGACAGGTTGGTTCCAACCTGTCGTGTTCGTTCGTGTGTGCACTTACACGCTGACCCCACTGTACTTCGCATTGTCAGTTTCCTGTCAAACGCCAGAAGAGGTGAAACTGGCTGGTGGCTGGAACACACATACATGTAGATGGCCGAATTGGACATGTATATGGTATACACACATTCCATGCCATCACATTTCCGAAGCAATTATTGTTCAATCAAAGGATAATCAGGAATAGAACGGGTCCATATTAGGACCATAATAACATGACCCCATACACCAGACTTGGAAACCACCAGCTCTCCTATACGAAAAAAAAAACAGCACGAAAAATAAGACTGCAAATTTCAAGTGTGATTGGTATTCTACTATCCAACCTTTTGTGTAAACGCCCTAACCCTGTTAGCATCTATCGAACATTGTTACATGGTTTCCGTATATGTGCAAACAAATAGCGCGTGCTGTTTGCATATGGCTTTAGGCAATGCTCATTCCGGGGCCGCGCGTAGACCAAGTACCTTTATGACGTCACTACGCGGAAGTGCCTTCATGACGTCACTACTTCATGACGTTCATGACGCGGCCCCGGAATATGCATACCGAAAATTATCTAATTGAATGGGACGATTTATAAAAGTACTGAAAATACTGAATATAATGCTCAAATTACATCAGTTTTTTTGTTGGAAATGTAACAATAACGTTTGATCATGTCCAGCCGTGTGCAAACGTTTGCTGTGGCCCTCGGGAACTGTTTGAACCCGCGGGGGCGGCCGCGGGTTCAAACAGTTCCCGAGGGCCACAGCAAACGTTTGCACACGGCTGGACATGATGAAACCTTATAATACAATTCTGAGTTGTGTCCCCAACAGTAAGCATCTTGCTCCGAAATGAAATGCTAGAAATATATAGACGGTCGTATTTGGGGCGAGGCCTCTAAACGACACGAGTGACATGAAATCAAAAACATGTTGTAATGTTGGGAGCCATACCAATGGACACATGGATGTGTTCCTGAATACCTCAAACATTGGCACCCCATTACTGTAAGAATTCCTTGTGTTTTGTGAAAATGCACCAGGTAGCAATCGGTCAGCATATTCAGTGTCGAAAATTAGCTGTCTGAATGACTGTGTGACTGGCGTGGCTACCTGGGGGCCGTTTCACTAAACATGTGTGTGTTTTGTACGACTAAACTGTTCGTAAGTGCAAATTTAAGATAATCTGGAAATTTCTATTGATATATTTACATTTATTGATCATAGACTGCATATGCAGAAATCCAATAATTATTTAAGAAAACAGTGTTAATATGAAATGTACAGACTATCATAATTTTGCACTTACGAACATTTTAGTCGTACGAAGTCTAGTGATGTGTGTGTGTGTTGTACGACTAATATGTTCGTAAGTGCAAATTTAATAAATGTAAATCCAATAATTATTGAAGAAAACAGTGTTAATGTGTAATTTACAGACTATCATAAGTTTGCACTTACGAACATTTTGGTCGTACGAAGTTTAATGAAACGGGCCCCTGGTCTGCTTGTGGATCCAACCGACGGTATGTTGACCACTGTAGACGAGAAAGTGAATCAGCGATACCATTATATACACCTTCAACATGAACAGCCTTAATCTGAATATCATGAAGCATAGACTGAAGAACAAAATGCCTTTCAAACAGAAACATGACACGTTTCGATTTGCACTACTTCTTATTCAATAGAGAAACCAGACTGAGCCAGATTGTCTATATGCAAAACGATCTTGTGTTTGCCTCCAAATTTGGGACCATACATGAAATAGCATGTAAACAATATTTAATATCAGATTGAATATATGTATTCATGGACAGATATTGTGAATAATGATTAGAAAACAAGCTCAGTGTGAGCTTATGTGAATTCTTCTACAGTAAGATATCAGTAAATAATTCCAGCACAAACATATTTACACAATTCCCTAACATTTGATTGGCCCGTAGCAAGTATCCGTCCAAAATTTATATCCCAGTAAACTCACACGCCGAACTACTTTCCGTAACCGTGAGGCGCAGTTAAAATAATTCTTAAGAAAACGGAAAATAAACACATTTTCTTGATGAATTTATTTCAAATGCTGGAATTAAAAGGAATGAATGGCCTTTTTGTGGAATTTATCGGGGATATAAACTTGGAAAAGTCGCGGGAATAATGGACGAGGCCTTCCGGCCTTCGTCCAGTATTCGCGCGACTTTTCCAAGTTTATACCCCGATAAATTCCACAAAACTGCCATTCATTCCTATAATATTCATGGACAGATATTGTGAATAATGATTAGAAAACAAGCTCAGTGTGAGCTTATGTGAATTATTCTCCTCAAGTAAGATATCAGTAATGTGGCACATACAGTACAGTGGGGGTCAGCGTGTAAGTGCACACACGAACGAACACGACAGGTTGGTTCCAACTGTACATACGTATTTGCTTTATTTCTCCTTTAAAGTATATGTTGTTACCACTCATTTGAACAGTCTCGTCGAGACGGTTCAAACGAGTGGTAACAATATATACTTTCGAGATCAAATAAGGAAAATACGGATTTATTTTTCCATAAAAGTTTCATACCAACCTGTCGTGTTCGTTCGTGTGTGCACTTACACGCTGACTGCACTGTACATACTGAAATAGCATTACAATAGACACTACTGTCTGTTTCACGAAACCTGCCCAAATATTACGGCCATATAAACAATGCAAACATATTATTTTTTTATAATATTAAGTTTTAAAAATAATTTAGAATGTTCCTTCTTTTGATTTCTTGAAATTTGGTCAAATATTGATTTTATTACGAAACATTGATTTGTCTATGGGAATTTAACATGGGTGAAACTGAGGTGGAGGAGTTGTGGGACGAATAAAAAAAACCGGAACAATTTGGAGTTTGATTCCGAAAACATGCTAGATAGCTTAGGAATGATCTAACTAAAAAAACAAAATTTCGCCATGTTAAATCCACACTCTATCGGGATTTAACATGGGGAAATTGTTTTACGCAATGAAATGAACATTTGACCAAATTTCAGGAAATAAAAAGAAGGCTCATTCTTAAATTTTGCTTTAATTTAATATTATGGAAAACAAATTGTTTTTGCATTGTGTATGGAGTGGTAAAATTTGGGCAGCTTTTGCGAAACAGACAGTAGTTCAAGGAATGTGATATTAGTCGTGTTGTCCAACTTGGCCCACTGTTCAGCCCAAAGAAAATAAACCCAGTGCGGCTGAAAATAACCTAACTGTGATGAACCAACGCTATCATTGTAAAGTTGAAGCTGGCTGTCAATTAACCAATCAAGATCCCGGAAGTTGCAAATAGCCATTGAAATAGTCAATATAGTGTAACTGTATTGTAATTTTGAAATTTGCGGCGTATATCAGAACATGATAGGTCGGGAAATCTGTTTAATGACCACGTGCTAGCGGAGCCATTAAACAGGTTTTCCGACATATCATTTTCTGATATACGGGGCAAATTCGAAAATTACAATGCGGTTAACCTATTTCTAATGCACTCCTTTACTACTGGCGTAGGAATACATATTGAAATAATTTGCGACCGTTCATCAACAATGATATACCTGTAATGTATGACCATCAGCCAATCAGATTGTGTGATATTTATAGAGTGCATTAGAAATGGCGTTCCATATACTAGTATACTAAACGAAAGCCAGATATTTAAACGAAAAGATCGTTTTCACGTACGAAAATTACGAACGATAAGCGTTTCAATGCATATCGATGTGCAAAACCAACGTTTTCAGTGCGTTGTTCATTCGTTTTCTATTGTTTCGTTTGGGAATGTTCAACAAATCTTCGATGCAGATATGTACCGGCCTGCCCGTGTGTTCATCTGAGACCCGTTTCACTAAATTTAATACGATTGAGAAGCTCATCAATGTTGATTTTGTAGCTTCGGACATCTGCGTAATTTCATGAAATACTTTTACAAAGTTTACAATATTTTAAGTAAATGGCGTCAAAATTTGACAAAATTTTCAGAGTACATGCGAAATTATATTCTGAAAATTTCGTCAACTATTGAATTGTAAATTTTGTAAACTTATTTAATAACATTACGCAGACGTCCGAAGGTACAAATAACATGGGGCGTCTCATTTACACAGTCAATGTTGGCAAATCTTCCGTAGGTGTGTTCATATGTGTGGCTGTGACTCGAGAAACGGTGCGTATGGGATTTGTGACCAGCGTAGCTCCTGATCAAATACATACTCCTGTAGCCTGATAACGATCTATATTCCTTGTTAGAAGCATAACGGATGTTTCATTGATGGACTGGCGAACATTGAAGATCCTGATCAGAGTGTGCACATGCTGATCTGGATATACACTGGTCGCAAAACCCATAAGACAAATTTCTCCTGTCGCAGCCACATTTAATGGTGTACATGTAGATGAAAAACGGCAGCATTAATTAGTGAACGACGTTAATTGGAGAAACAAATTCATAAACCTGTGTACGAAATTGTTATCGTACGCAGTTTAGTGAACGGACCTCTGTAGCCTATTTCATCAACATTACAAAGTATACTTTACTAGCAAAGTATACTTTGAGGGAGTAATAAATTATTTTTCCTGAAATGCATTATTTCATATAGAACTAACGACTGCATATATTTGATGATTACAAGAATGCAGAATTATTATACTGAATGTATTACATTATCACAGCCAAAATGGCTGTGATAATGTAATCAATTCAGTATAATAAAAATTAATAAATTTATCCTTAAATTGAAAATTTCTCTCTCAAAGTATACTTTGCTAGATAAGTATACTTTGCAACGTTGATGAAATAGGCTACTGATAAAGACCTACAGCAAAGATTTGTTGAAGGTTCGAAAATGAAACAAACGAAAACGAAAATGATCGTTTTGTATAATGATATGCATTAAAACGATTGCCGTTTATTTTGTTGTTGTTTTTTTGTATGCAAAAACGATATGTTTCGCTTAAATGCTCGGATTTCAACAATTTAAACGCCTTATGTTGCGTTCAATGCATCGTTTTCACATCGTTTTCGTATTATAAAAAAATGAGATCGGCGTCAAAACGATGCACAAAGGATAGCCAACCAGGAACAAATCGGAGCTGTACAAATGGCAGAGACCGAATCAGCCTCGATTTGTCGTGGCGATCACGAATCACGAATCACGTGGGATTGTGCAGACGCTTGAGATCATCGTCTAATGGCTGGAAATGTAAAACGCGTTCTAACGAAGTACGTTTTCATTTATGTTTAAAATCATCTTAAAATTCCATTTAAACGTGACATTTAATAATAGTTCTGGAAAATGGTTGATTTCATTTAATTATATATTGTCACTAATCAATGTTATAGTTACGTCATACAAATGCATGCGAGAAAAACGAATATTAGAGTTTCCAGTATCATGCTTTGAGGTTATAATCCGTTTCTCCGTGTTCAATTCACAACCATGTGTAGAGCCGGGTTTTCTAACAAAAACCGTGGGGTTACAAAAACCGGCGCCTACGACAACGGTTTTTGTAACCCCGGTTTTTGCAAACCCTTTGCATTGAAAAGTCTATTACATTTTCTGTCACTAAGCTGTAGTGTAGAAAACGGTTATACAAATGACAGAGTTAAATTTGCACTCGGCCACCGCCCAAAAACTTTAGAATCGAACTTGCAACGTCGGGTCAGGCCGAAACATTACTACAAAATCGTGGGGTTACAAAAACCGGCGCATACGTCGACGGTTTTTGTAACCTCCGGTTTTTGTAACCGGGGTTGGAAAAACCGAACAACAGGAGGTTACAAAAACAGGCTCTACAACCTTGCTAAACTTGAACTGACATGTATATCATAGAGAATATTAATATTTTGGCAACCAATGTCAAGGTGCATGATCACGTGGTTACAACAACAATAACAACGTCGCCCATTCCAAAGTAAGTATTATTTTATATTTTTCTTAATATTCAACGGATTTTGATGAAATATGACCCAGCAAACGCGTCTTCATGATGAGCTGCATTTGGTGGTCCAGGGAGTTTGGCACAGTCTTGTGTCGTTTTTGCGAAGAATCTGTTTTCGTGTCGGTAGACACGGGAATCGATTCTTCGCAATAACGACATACGTAATGCTGCTTAACAAGACGCGTTTGATGTGCCATATTTCATCAAAATCCGTTACGTAATACGGACAATACAAGAGAAAACGTACTTTAAATCAGATGTATTCTGGAAGCTTCAGTACTTGTTGTTGTTGTTAGTAGCACGTGATCATACACCTTGTGTAACATGTACTATATTTTCAAAGTTTATTTCATCGATGAGAACATCATGACTTTTAGAGGCGTCTTATATGTATAAGTTATTGTTCACATATTGTTTTTTTAAGGAAATAAATGCGAGGGAGCGTTAGCGACATCATAATTAAGTTCCTGAACAATCCAATATGTGAACAATACCATACTTATAGTTCAGCCATGTGCACAATCCCAGTATTGATTTTCCATTTCGTATAGAACAGGTAGTCATTAAACCTGATAATACACAACTTATCATGCTTATTGGTGTTAAACCACAGGTTCTTGAAGAACGGTTCATATTTCTATATATCTGGTGATTTGGGTGCATTGTCACCATGGCTACCAACATACAAGTTACGTCATCTACCGCGAGTTACACGTATACGTACGAATTTACAAGGTCAGAAACGGAGCTTCTACCCGTGTATGTGTTTAACCAATACAACCATTATTTGTTAACCGATAGCAATAAAACCGGTCCCAAATTGTATTTTTAGATTAATGTATTGGACATGAACCGCCAATGCAAGTCAAACATTTTTATATCGTCTGAAAAACGTCAACTATTCTCTGATAGATGATCCAGCTCTGAAAGCTGAGACATTTGGTTACACTTCCTTTTTTATACCTTTATTTATTTCACTCAGTTCGTTACATGAACGAATACAAGAGGTAACAATCGATATCAATTTCAAGACACATATGGCATGGTTATGGTGAGCATGTACAACGAATGATTATACAAGTTGTATATGTATATTTTTAGATAATATTTGTCGTAAATTCGGGTTTATGCATTTTATAACAAAAAATATCGATGATTTTGTATGCGAGCCGATATGCCCATTTGAGTGGGGGAGGACTGCTGCTGTTTTTCGCAATTTTCATTCAAAGTTTATACACATATGTATACCCTGACCCAACTGTCTCATCCTCCATATACACGGAGGTAGAGACTAGGGTGGGTGGTTTTAACTCTAAATAACTTCCAAATAAACTATTGTCAGATCCCTCATGCTGAGCTCGAAATTCGAAAATGCGTGAGGTGATGTTTTATTATTGAACATATACATAGAATGCATATGCATATACATTCTACAACATGTTCAAGTATCGTTTGTGTTGATTGAGTTTGTATCCTGCACTCGTGCAGCCAGTCCGTCTGAACAAGCAGGCAGGCTGTCTACACGAGAATGGGAGACAACTCCGACCATAAAATACATCCGAATGAATACTGAATCAACATGGTTAATTTTCGTTTGTGTTGATTGAGTTTGTATCCTGCACTCGTGCAGCCAGTCCGCTTGAACAAGCAGGCAGGCTGTCTACACGAGACATAGACGTGTAAACCTTTACATCGCGACGCTCATTGGCTGAAATCTAATAATAGCGTGACGGGGACATGTCGTAGTGGATTTTGACACATCGCGGGAAATGGCTATCCAATCAAATGGCGCGCCACGCGTGTATCTCCGCTTTTATGGCTCAATCGTATGTTTTAATGTCTTAATGTCTTAAATGCAAGGACAGATCAATGCAGTTCACGTATTCTATCGGCATCAGCAAATTGATATATGTCTCCTGAATCCATAGAACCAGAACTTCGAGTTTGTGGTTAGAAATTGATGATATAATCGATTTCAATCCTTTTTGTGTATTTTGACAGTAAGAAAGGGGCCCGAAAGTTCGCAACGGTGAATGTGTAGATAGTTGAAGATTTATGTCGTGTGTAATGATTGAGCACTAGTATAGTTGCACAAAACTATATAAATTACCCAAAACCAACGAAATCCAGCTAAATTTACCCAAAATCCACCCAAATACCCACAGAACATATCTGACCATCTGTTCAAACACTATAGGAATGAATGGCCTTTTTGTGGAATTTATCGGGGTATAAACTTGGAAAAGTCGCGGGAATACTGGACGAAGCGATCAAAAATTACAATTTTCGAAAAAAAAAAAGAAAAAAAAAAGATTTTTGTTTTTGTTTTGATTCTTTTTCGAAAATTGTAATTTTTTTTAAGGCCTCGTCCAGTATTCCCGCGACTTTTCCAAGTTTATATCCCCGATAAATTCAACAAAAAGGCCATTCATTCCTTATAATTCCAGCATTTTAAATAAATTCATTAAGAAAATGTGTTTATTTTCCGTTTTCTTAAGAATGATTTTAACTGCGCCTGACGGTTACGGAAAGTAGTTCGGCATGGAGTTTACTGGGATATAAATTTTGGACGGAGACTTGCAACGGACCAATCAAATGTTAGGGAATTGTGTAAATATTTTTGTGCTGGAATTATATGTGGTTAAACGTTGCAATATGTGAAATAAGTGGAGCACAATACTGTCCAGCGATTGGCTTAAAAACTAGGGTGAAATATCTGCACAATTAGGTTCAGAAATACGATACAACTCGACAATGAAGCTTTGTTTTCTTATTCTATTTCTGATCATCATTTTCGATGCACAGCTGAGAGTCAGGGCCTTTAGGAAACGTAGAATTATTTTATATTAATTCGTTCCCACGAAATAACAATTTGTTCCCTCAATTTAACAATTCGTTTCCACGAATTAATAATTCGTTCCTACGGGAACGAATTGTTAATTCGAGGGAACAAACGGCAACGAATTGGTAATTCGAGGGAGCGAATTGTTAAATTAAGGGAACGAATTGTTATTTCGTGGGAACGATATTAATATAAAAAACATCCATGTCCCATGCGGGGCTCAGTACCTTTAAAATGGCTAGACACGGTCTGGAAAATTATAATACATTTATTTCCATTTACTGACAAATTTGATACAAACCATTACGCTTTATGTCAATGGATGGAATTCAACGGTTTATTCGACCCGGCACACATCATTCGAAATATCTTAAAGTGACACAATGTCTCCGTACTGCTCCGTTTCCAGACAAATAATGGGAATTGGTTTCACGATAGACTTAATATAAACCACTAATGATGCAGTGTGTTACTGTTATTGATTGTATTCGTTTCATGGGTTTCAGTAAACATTGCACTCTTAACCCTTTGAACCCGAAAGCCCGCTATAGTGGTTTATGCAAACAGTGCAGATCCAGATGAGCCGGCTCGTAACGAGCCGTCTCATCAGGATCTGCACTGTTTGAAAGTAATTTTCATATCAACAAATACACCCTTTTTATAAATGGAATAGTCTGAAAATCATTTGGCGATGATTGGATTGGTTGCAAAATTAGCATATCGCTGCCCATTCAGTTACTTAGGGGTGAAAGGGTTAATGTGCAAGAAATTATACCCGCCATTCAGGTGGGCTACCACCATTGATTTTGACTAATACAGTGGAACCTCTCCAAACCGAACACCCTGGGAGGTCCCCAGGGTGTCCGGTTGGAGATGGTCCACTGTAAATCAGACATGTGAGGACTTCATGGCATATTCTAATATTTTGCCAATATGAAAAGTCATTGTAATCAGAGATACCCAACAGCGAAAAACATCTAAGTTAAACATCTATATTTTCCCGAGTGTCCGGTTTAGAGGTGTGTCACCGTAATTATATTTTTTGGTAATTATCTGCTATTTTGCTTTTTAGCATGGGTGTTGCGTGACCTATTTTCCCATAATCTGCACCCATCCTGCTCTGGATGTTCACTAATTAACATATGGGTTCAATTATTGTGAATAAAGATAAATTCAATCGCCTGCAACCGTGACCACCCTGGTGGTGGCCTGAAAAGTCAGCGGCTAGAATCGCAACAATGTCACGTGTCAAACATGTCATTCATATTTATCCCGTCAACACAGTGCGTATGTGCCGTGAAACACGGTGCCGTGAAACATTTTTGATATTCAGTCAATACAATTTTTGCATTTTACAGCCATTTGTAGGTGTTGACGGGATAAACAGAATAGTAGGTTAGTGCCGTGAATGGGAAAAAATATCTGGCGCGGCACGGAAACGGGATGTGCTCGGCAGAGCCTCGCCCATCCCGTTTCCTGAGCCTTGCCAGATATTTTTTCCCATTCACGGCACTAACCTACTATTCTCTATATCCACAGGAGTCCCGTGTCATAGAAGTGTTGTTGCATGGCATCGCAGTTAATTCCGATCCTGTGAAATGTGTCGATTGGGGCGCAGCAGTTCTGTGACACCATGGGTTGATTGTGTTTGTGATTGTGCCGAGCACATCCCGTTTCCGTGCCGCGCCAGATATTTTTTCCCATTCACGGCACTAACCTACTATTCTGTTTATCCCGTCAACACCTACAAATGGCTGTAAAATGCAAAAATTGTATTGACTGAATATCAAAAATGTTTCACGGCACCGTGTTTCACGGCACATACGCACTGTGTTGACGGGATAAATGTATATGTGTACATACATGTATATATATTCCTTAGTGTGTAAACATGTAGCTCCATATCACGCAACACGTATTGTAATACGTAATTACTATGTACAATGTCGAATATCTTATATCCTCTTCTATTTGTTTAGACACCGTGTGTATTTGTTGATTGTGAACTTTAGACTTGTACGTAATTTATTTAACGTGACTTGTATCGTGGTAAGTGGAAGTGAGTCGTCTCTTATAATTCTATATTGAATGGCAACTGTGAATGTATATTGTATAATTGTTCTGTATGTTATGCTGTACATCTGATGAATAAATAAATAAATGTGAAGAATTTGTGCTTGAAAATAATATCAAAGCTACATTAACATACTTGTCGAGTAGATTAGTGTCCGTTTCACGAAAGCTACTCAAATGTTACAGCCATGTGAACAATGTAAAAACAATATAGTTTTCGACAATATTAAATTTTATAAAAAATAACGGATGAGCCTTCTTCTTAATTAGTGAAATTATGTCGAATATTGATTGTATTGCGAAAAATGTATTTGTCTATGAGAATTTAACATTGGGGAAGAACTGGCGCGTGTTGAAATTGACCCTGAAACAAGATAGCTAGATGACTTCGGAATTATCTAAGAAAACAAAGAATAAATTTTGAAAATCGGCTCACTATTTCTGAAATCTGACAAATTTCCTCATGTTAAATCCCCATAGATGTCTATGGGGATTTGACACGGGGATATTTTTTTATACAATAAAATAAATATTGGACCAAATTTCACGAAATAAAAAGAAGTTTAATATTTAAAATTTGCAATGTTTATATAGCAGTAAAATTTCGACACGTTTCGTGACCATTTGTTGACTAACGGTTCAATAAAAAACATATTAAATCATCAATAATGTTAGATCCTAATCTATATACAATACTCTCCCCGAAGCTCATTGGCTTCCACGAATAATGGGGGAACGTAGCTAGTTATCTCCCTTTGCAAATCTATTTATAGAGATCCGGTCCTATGCTGTATTTCAGCGTTCATTTCTTTCTGAATAGCACACAAATATTACTTTTGTGACGGATTAGACCCAGATCAGACTGCACATACGTGCAGTCTGATCTGAGTCTACACTATTTGCAATGAACTTAATAAGTGTGAACATATGAAACTGGCAAATAAAGCAGCCCCGGCCAGACTGCGCAGATATGTAGGATGATCGGGATCAACACTAGACGAAATCACTATAATTTCCCCTTTTCATAACAACTCATAATACATTCGCCATTTTTCCAAGCAATAAGGCCCTAAAATACATATTTTGGACAGGATTTCTATAAATAAATTGAACGGGAGATAATTAGCTACGATCCCTCATTGCAACATATTATAAATGCAGATTTATTTTCAATTTGTTTTCATTACAAAGTACAAACTGCTACATGAACCCCAATCTGGATTTCGAGTATCTCATTCTTGTCACACAGCGCTGATTACAATAGTTGACCAATGGCTGAAATGCATGAATAGCGGTGAGACACTGTATTACTGCACAAATTTAAAGTATATATATTCAACATAGCATCACTTAACTGGTTTAGATCGTATTTAAATGACCGTCAACAACAGATTCAAGACGGTGGTATCTCTTCCGATTTCGTTAATGTCATAGCTGGTGTTCCTCAAGGATCAATTACTGGACAAACTCTATTTATTTTATTTATAAATGATTCAGTTTGCCTTTATTAGTTACCAACTGTTCGTCTGATATGTTTGCCGATGACACAACAATTCGTTCATCAGGTAGCGACCCAGTTATCATCCATACTAATCTACAAGCAGATATAAATGCTATTGAGAATTTGTGTGACCAGAACAAAATGGTTATTAACGAAAATAAACTACAAGTATGATGATTGGCACAGACACAAACTTGCAGCTGTATCTGACATGAGATTAACTTTTGGTAAATCTACTATCGAGTCTGTAGTTTGCCAAAAGCTCTTGGAGATTAAGATTGATAAAAGTTTACCGTGGACGCAACATATAGATTGCATATGTGCAAACATTTCATCTAGGATTTCTCTTTGCAACAGTTATCACAGTATATGCCAACGGAGGTGCAAAATCAATTTTACACGTGATATATTTTGCCCGACCGTTACTCGACTATGGATCCATCACCTGTGGCAGTACATGTACTAGCATCAATAATATGACACATCTTTTGAAGCTTCAAAAACGAGCAGCCCGTGTAATACTACAAGCTGACCTTCTCACCCCTGAAATGTTCAGAGCACTTGATTGAATGACTGTCTCGGATCGACACATATACAATAAAGCAATAATGGCATACAAGGCGTTTGATGAAATGATTCCCCATTACATATCAGACTTGTTAAAATCAAATACCGATTATTCAATTCATGATCTCAGGTCTGCATCTGCTGGGAGCCTTGTACATGTAGTTCCAAAATCGAGGACAAAACTATTTGACGGTTCTTCCTCGCACTCTGCTCCACAATTATGACCGTTTGTTAAAATGTTTGACAATTCAATAAAGACTGTATCAGTAAGAACAATGCACAGTGCTGTCAATATATACCTATATTACCATACATACTTATATTACCATACATACTGTATCGAAACCAGTGACTTGTAAGCCATTGTATGAGTGTATTGTCACTGTTATATACGTTAAAGGCTATGCGAGTAATACGGTTTTTACCTGTGGTAGATGTACTTCGAATAATAGAGAGTGAATCAGTTTGAAATTTACAAATTGAAAAAGTGTCCATTGTATAGTTTGTGATGGTAGAAATGCTCAGAAATCCAGCGTTTTGTGAGGTCTGCTGAAATAATATTTATATGACGACATCGTCCGATATATCTGGGCCGTATTGCACCGTGAAAGAAACGTCCTGGTCCGAAACATATATTGTCCGAAAGTTCCAAAGGTCGCAGGTTCGAGCTACACATTACATACTACAAAACTCAATAAGCCATTTTCTGCCGCATTGGGTCACACTTGTCACATCTGGTGTCGGCAAGAAACACCTGTCGCAACATGTATTGACATGCGCAATTGCTTTCTCGATGGACGTCGTTCACCACTCAGATGAATTTAAATATTGCATACCTACTTTCATTTCCTTTTGCAACACAATGGAACACAAGCAGTCAACATGTTTTCCATATTGACGCCTCGTGAGCTCATATTGGTCTCTGTCGGAACTACGTTTCACGTCGAATAATAGTTCTTTTTAAATTACCACTAGCTTGTTTATTTTATTTATATTTTGTATATTTTTTGAGGCGCATATAAATTGCGAGAAATGTACGTATATAATAAAAAGGTTATTTGATTTATATGTGGATATATGCCACTCGTTCCACCGCGCAACGATATTGGGCTCCTAAAGTAACGCAATATCGCACGCTGCGGAATGCATATAGCCACATACAAATCAAATAACCTATACTTATTCAAATTAGGCGCACAAAGCACATATCGACAAAAATGATATCATTATGACGTCACGCGTACGGAAATCGGCTATGTCTTTAAATTAGCAGATTGTATAAATTTTCAAATAAACAGTCCACTGAAGTTGTCACTTCAATCATCCTGCTATCTTGCTAAGTACAGTTTGAAGGAGAAATTTTCAATTTAAGGATACATTTATTCATTTGTATTATACTGAATTTATTACATTATCACAGCCATTGGCTGTTATAATGTAATAAATTCAGTATAATATATCTGCATACTTTTAATCATCAAATATATGCAGTCGTTAGTTCAAAATGAAATAATGCATTTCGGGACAAATAAATGATTTCTCCCTCAAAGTATACTTAGCTAGATAAGTATGCTCAGCAATTTTTTTGAAATCGGCTACATGTACTGATGGACTATGCTGGTTGCAAACGTTCCTCGTTGCAACCGGTTGCCAATCATCCGTTCATGCTACGGCACCGTACATATTGTAAACAGCACGGTAAAGTTGTCGCTTTCATTCCTGTCATTCAGAAAGGAATATTAACTCTGGAATCGCTCATTTCATTCCGGTGGAAACGTAATTGCTTCCACCAGCCTATATTGCACTACATCTGTCGTTGACAGCTATGAACTGATAGGTCAATATTTTGGAAATTGGTGCCATCTATATTTCACAGCACAATGCACACATAGTTGTTTCTAATATCGTGAATGCACTGTACAAGCCATGTATTCATTGTCGTTTTCCGCTTAAGCCTAAATGTTATCGAAATGTATGTACATTTCTCTAAATAAAAGGCATAGTGTATGTATACTGTCTGTTTCACGAAAGCTGCCCAAATTTTACGGCTATGTAAACAATTCAAAAACAAGATTTCTTTTGATAATATTAAATTAAAGGAAAAATTAAGAATGAGCCTTCTTTTTATTTCGTGAAATTTGGTCAAATATTGATTTTATTGCGAAAAAACAATTTCCCCATGTTAAATCCCCATAGACATCTTCACGGAGTGAGGATGTTTATGGGGATTTAACATGGGGATTTTTTCTTGAATTTTAGAAATACTGGACCGATTTTTAAAATTTAACTTTTGTTTTCTTAGTTAGATCATATCCAAGCTATCTAGTCAGGTTTCGGAGTCAATTTCCAAATAAAATCAATATTTGACCAAATTTCACGAAATAAAAAGAAGGCTCATTCTTAAATTTTGCTTTAATTTAATATTATCGAAACAAATATTGTTTTTGCATTGTTTATATAGCCGTAAAATTTGGGCAGGTTTCGTGAAACAGACAATAGGTTATTTGATTTTTATGTGGATGTATGCACGAGTTCCGCAGCGTGCGATAGCAATATCATTGCACGGTGGAACGAGTGGCATATATCCACATACAAATCAAATAATCGTTTTATTATATATGTGCATCACTAACAATGTATATGCTCCTCAACATCTATACCAAATATAAATACAATAAACAAATGAGTGATAATTTAGAAGGAATTTATTTATACAATTAACAATAAAGTATTTGCAAGGTGAAACATAGTTTCGGCGCTGACCAATATGAAATCGCGACTGACGTCAATATGGAAACAATGCTGACGGCTTGCGTTCCATTGTGTTTCAACGGGAAACGAAAGTACTATATAATAATTAGCTCGTTTCTTATGAAATAAGATATCGCACGCTGAACTCGTGAATATATATCCACATACACATCAAATAACCTATACATATTAAAACATAAGTCATTCCTAAATGTGATGGGATATATATAATATTGCCATTGGGGAGAGTAAATATGACCCATGTGTATTGCCATATAGCGCAGTACAGTATATACGTATAACAAAATACACGTCATAATTATATAGCAGATGTATATTTCTTTAACGTTGGAAAACTGAAATATCTGACTTGCAGTACACATTGGTGAAACATAATGCATAGGAGTGAGTTTTACTGGTCTTTCTATGTAGTGTTAGCTATAATATTGTCTACGTTTGCATTTTCCGTTCTTTGTCAAACGCCACAATATGTGAAACTGGATGATGGCTTGAACACACAAATATAGCGGAGCTGGCCACTCCATGTGTCCAATATAATACAGCAATGCTCACATATGAGACAAGCCATGTGATTTTGTATCTTCGGAAATCTGCGTCATTTCATTAAATACGTTTACAACATATACAATATGTTTCATAACTAAAGTCAAAAGTTGACAAAATTCTCAGAGTACATACGGAATATAATTCCGCATGTACTCTGAACATTTTGTCAACTTTTGACGTCATTTACGGAAAATATTGTAAATTTTGTAAACGTATTTCATGAAATGACGCAGATGTCCGAAGGTACAAAATCACATGGCGTGTCTCATATATGTTATGCATATATCTCATTTGGGAAGCAATACTTATTATGTTTATATTATATGATGTTCATGAGTCCCACTGATCCATACAGCTGGGGTCTCATTGCTCAGGCACATTATTGTATAGGAATGAAATAAGTGACTGTATAAGTGTGTAACTATTCCACCAGTTTTAAAAATTCCCAGTGTCCGCTATCCAGACATAATCATTTAGTAAATTTAAATTTACTGATAGAGACGGGCGGTTGTATCAGGCTATTTTGATATGCAAATGAAGCAGGGCTTTTTAAATTATGTATGTCCATTAAACATTGTTATCGACATACAATATACATTGTATTCTAAAGAACGATTATACCCCATCAACAAATATTTATAGAGAATAAATAGCTGCCTCCGATAACATTTTAATGAAACACGGTTATCGCCCCTGACCAAGAGTGCTAATTCAGGCTTTATATACATGTATAAAACAATATATAATAATGCCAATGAACTCGTCCGGTAATGGTAAATTCATGTGTATTTGCCGAAATATGTCATAGATAAACAATGTTTTCCCTTATTACAATCTAGGATGTGTATGGAAGCGTCCTGGTGCCAATGTTACAATATTTGTGTCTCCTAATTATGAGATACTAACTCCTAATTAGGAGATAATATCTCCTAATTAGGAGTTAGTATCTCATAATTAGGACTTAGTATCTCCTAATTAGGACTTAATGTCTGTGTCAATTGTAAACAAATGTTATATCTCCTAATTATGAGATATTAACTCCTAATTAGGAGATACTACGTCATAATTAGGAGATAATACGTCCTAATTAGGAGACGTAAGTCCTAATTAGAAGATAATATCTCCTAATTGGGAGTTAATATCTCATAATTAGGACTTAGTATCTCCTAATTAGGAGTTATATCTCCTACTTCGGCGATAAATGTATTTTAACATTGGCACCAGGACGCTGCCATAGATGTAGGAGCCTATTTTTAATGATCAAATAAAAGTCATATGTTGTGTGTGATGAACGATAATGTTATGCTTATAGTATACTAGCTGCACGTTTTCCGCTTTATAGGCAACAGGTTGCACTATATCCTACACAACCTCTCTACGAAGTAGAAAGTAAGCAAAGGACGCATCAAACGCACATTTGGAAAAACTACTTCGTCATAACTCTTATGTAATGCAGTATAATGAAATGTAATTAGAGTTATTTACTCAGAACTAATAGTACAAATAATTGCATACTCGCCGCGGGATTCTGGTGTCATTAGTGAGTCTCCGTCTAGCAAATTATACTAATTATATGTATATACATTTATTGAAATGGGTATGTAAGTGTTTTCTCTTTCCATCAAAGATTTCATCATGTCAGCCACCGGCGGGCCCCGTGGACTCACTACACTACAGTGAAGTTCTCCTCATTATAATGGTAGGTAACGATAATATGGAGGATGTTGTTTGTGTGATTACCCTGTATTCGGGATGTGTCTAGAGAAATACAAGATGCAATCAATATAAAAGGTGATTTTCTTTTGTATTATCATGATTATCAATTCCTTAGAAAGGCAGATGTAGAAACTATTTGATTTTGGGTATAATGCGATAACTCTAAAATAATTGATCAAAGTCGACAACCATCACATGTAAAGCTCACACAAATTACAACATTTCCACGTAGACTGGCTAATATCGCGTATGTCCGCTTCGAGCATTAACAAGGTGAATGATCACGTGGTTACAACAACAACAACGTCGCACACTCCAAAGTAAGTATTATTTGATATTTTCCTTAATATGCAACGATTTTGATGAAATATGGCGCAGCAAACGCGTCTTCATGATCATTTGGTGGTCCAGGGAGTTTGGCACATACTTATGTCGTTTTTGCGAAGAATTGATTTCCGTGAAAAACGACAGAAGTTTGGGCGAAAATACAGAGACCACCAAATGCAGCTTAACAAGACGCGTTTGATGCGCCATATTTCATAAAAATCCGTTACGTAATAAGGACACTATACAAGAATACGTACTTTGAATCAGATGGATTCTGGAAATTTCAGTACTTGTTGTTGTTGTTAGTACCACGTGATCATACACCTTGATTAATGACAGCCATACAACGACTTCTCGTGGAGTTTTTACATAATTCCATAGCTCCCTCTGTGTCACATTATGCCAGTCCTTCAGCAGCAGTCATCGTAGGGCGGGCAGATTCGGTTGTTGTGGGCGCTGTCGAATATGTCTGTCGATAAGATCCCAGACGTGATCGATTGGGTTAAGAACCGGGCTTTCGGCAGGTCATGGTACTGTTAGTATGCGCGTGCATTGAACCGCGTGCTACATGGCATGGCGCATTGTCTTGCACTACTCGCATGTGGAGCACGGACAGGCAGAATAACTTGGTGCTGTAGCCGATTTCATCAAAATTGAAAGTATACTTATCTAGCAAAGTATACTTTGAGGGAGAAATTTTCAATTTAAGGATAAATTTATTAATTTTTATTATACTGAATTTATTACATATCACAGGCATTTTGGCTGTGATAATGTAATAAAGTCAGTATTATAATAATAATTCTGCATATATTTAATCATCAACTATATTCAGTCGTTAGTGCTATATGAAATAATGCATTTCGGGAAAAATAAATGATTACTCCCTCAAAGTATACTTTGCTAGAAAAGTATACTTTGCAATGTTGGTGAAATAGGCTACTGGTATCGTTGGTCGTTGAGATTCCCTTGTAGCACCACTAGCGGTGTCTTCTTGTATGTAGCGTTGTATGTAGCGAAATACAAGCCATACCATGATGGACCCTCCGCCGTAGCGGTCTGTCTCGGGGCTCCGTCTCGGAGCTCGGTGTCTGTCAGCTACACTGCCTGTTTGCTGGTACTTAGTCCGTAGAGTATGGGTGGTGTACAGCCGTCTGATGAAACTGCGTACCACCTGCAAACAAAAGTAGAAAATTAATGTAACCGTTGCATGGGCCACGGCCTGGAAAAAATGCGCTCCAGATAAGGAATTAGTAATTGAGTATTGTCACTCCATCATTTCTGAAGCAATTGGGTATTTCAAATTTTAATTGTGTAAAATAATATAGTTCACTTAGTCTACTGTGTACACATCAACAGACCGCAATTATTGAATAGTATACTTTGAAATGAAAACATGTCTTGGCATTTCATTAGAAGCGTCTCCTTGGACACAATTCTAATGAAATACCAAGATGCGTTTTCATAGAAAATAAGAAATAATATGCTATATATGTGGTCTGTTTATTGTTTTCTGCAGCATGATAAAGGTATCACACATTTTGTATTGCTTTTTGATACTCGCTACTTCTGATTTCAAATGTTTTTTTGGCAATTTTAATTGTGTATTTAAGCAAATGCGCAGCTTATCTGGAGCCCTGTATTCATATTAGTGATGTTTTTCCATGTCAGCAAACAGTCCTACAGACCTATCATTTAATACAAGTCAGCAATCAGTATGCATGCATTTGACAAGCATCTAACAAAGTACCATCTGTAGTACCTGTACATTATTAATGGATAAATGTGACACTAAACGGGAACTGTACTAACCTGACGTGAAGACACACCCGCAGCAAGCATACCAACGCGCCAGCTCGTTATTCTAGTGTCATTCAGTAGGCACAAACTGTTCTTTATAGGAATTAAATAAGTGTATAATTGTGTCACTATTCCGCCAGTTCTAAAAGTTACAAGTGTCCGCTATATAAATATAATCATTTAATAATATTTATTTTGCTGAGAGTGACGCGCGGTGGTATCAGGCTATTTTCATATGCAAATGAGGCATGATATTTTTTAGTTATTTATACTACATTTAATAATTAAATGCGTCACCTGAAAAAGTAATATTTTAGACAGAGTATAAAGTATGCTCATTGCACACTAACAAATCAATACAGAGAATAAATAGTAATGTCCGTTAACATTTTAAGGAAACACGGTTATCGCCCTTGATATTAGTGTGGAAATTTTACTTTCTGTTATAAAATGTATACTAATGCCAATCAATACGTGGGATAATGGTGAATGAATGTTTAATTTGCTATAAAATGTCTGAGATGATGTCTCCGATATAAAGAACATTTTGTGCCTACTGAGTGTGCATGTACCTTTAAACCCAAGATGTACTTTGGGTCAAAGCCATGGATACCGGGATTCCTGTAAGGATTCGTTCAATCTTCATTTCCTCTTTTAAGGAGATATAGCAGAAGTAACATGCAATGATATATACAGTACATGTAGAAAACATACAAAAGTTACATGAGTGATAATGTGACGAATGTTGATATAGTTGTAAATCTACATCTGCGTGCTACCTAGGAGTATGTCAGTATGTGGTGCGCCTCGACTGGCCAACTGATCTCGGGGCATGTCTGGTAGGTCTATTAGTAGTCATTCTGATTGTACTTTATAGCATATGCGTATTTTTTGTGCACACATAGTTTGGTAAGCCCCGGTTACAGGGCTATTCCGTCGCATCACGTACTACACGTGTCATTGTCACAATCACAATGACTTAATTCTCCATATGTTTTTGGAATGTCTAAATGTTAAATTTTATTTTGCATTTTTTATTTCCAGATACATGTACTGTCCTGTATAAACACAAATTGAATTAAACATGTATACTTATATATGAACTATACAATAAAATCATAATCGTCATGTACCTTGACATGTATCCATGTGAATTGACCTGCATAGATAAATTAATATATTTGAGAATGTTAGTGATTATAAGGATTTTAGGAGTAGAGTTGAGGCTAGAGTGAACATAGAAAAGGGGAGAGAGAGAAAGGTGGAAAGAGATGATACATTTAAATCGATCAACGTCGTAATAAGCATTATATATTTTGTGACACCCTGTATGTCTTCTACTTCGGGTCTCTATGAAAGCATTATATGTGCGTAACGCATTGTTAATCTAGTTGTATTCCATCTCATTTTCGTTCATGTCTAGCAACTTTATTTTTATTTATAGCTTTTGCTCTCATTTTCTCTGGATTTTTTTTTAAATCAGAAAAGTATGATTCTGTATTCCTTAATTTACAAGAATATATAAAACAGTTTACAAGTATAATGCACAGGTCTAAGAATATTTATTTCTGCTCATACTGCCCAAAATGTATTAAACACCAATCCAGATTACATCTAACAGTATGCTCCTTTAAAAAGGAGCCCACTTGTGACCAGTAGCCTATTTCACCAACATTGCAAAGTATACTTATCTAGCAAAGTATACTTTGAGGAAGAAATTTTCAATTTTAGGATAAATTTATTAATTTTGATTATACTGAATTAATTACATTATCACAGCCATTTTGGCTGTGATAATGTAATAAATTCAGTATAATAATTCTGCATACTTTTAATCATCACATATACGCAGTCGCTAGTTCTATATGAAATAATGCATTTCGGGAAAAATAAATGATTACTCCCTCAAAGTATACTTAGCTAGAAAAGTATACTTTGCAATCTTGGTGAAATAGGCTACATAAATGCTGACCTTCTTTGCCGGCTTTTATAGTTCGCCTCACACGCAGGCGGCAATTGTTCGAAACCAGCTGCCGACACGATATTTTTCACTTTACAATACATTCCCCTCCTACTGCACTTGTAGTGTTATTTGCTCCATTTCCTAATCACCCCGATGTGACGTCATATTGTCAATCTATATACGGACATAACCCTCCAAGTAGGATAACGTTGATTGATTGGTTGTGTAATCGACTCGGATTGTGATTGATTGGATAAGAAACATGACAAATTAGTTCTCTTGTATCTGTGCTATCCACAATGCTTGATTGAAGTCACTGACTATCGTGTGACAACATCCGGTCTAATTTGTGAGATATAGAGAATAGTAGGTTAGTGCCGTGAATGGGAAAACATATCTGGCAAGGCTTAGGAAACGGGATGGGCGAGCCGAGCACATCCCGTTTCCGTGCCGCGCCAGATATTTTCCCCATTCACGGCACTAACATACTATTCTATATATCCCGTCTACACCTACAAATGGCTTTAAAATGCAAAAAAGTAACCCCAGTCACCGCACATATTCATACGCAGTGATTGGGTCTTATTAACAGGATATCAAAAATGTTTCACGGCACCGCGTTTCACGGCACATACGCACTGTGTTGACGGGATAAAAAACGCACACGTAACACTACTATCGTGTGAAAAGTGTACTCTGCTGACTTAATCGTTTATTCACTCTGGTCACATGAAACGACAACAATGGCGATACATTTAACCATCAAAATGGATTATTTACCTTACATGTACAATTTCCATATTATAATTATAGACTATTGACAAGATATTGCTTTATAATTGTACGTATAATTCATTTATTTTATTAATTCGTTCCCACGAAATAACAATTCGTTCCCTCAATTTAACAATTCGTTCCCACAAAATAACAATTCGTTCACACGGGAACGAATTGTTATATAGTGGGAATGAATTGTTATAGCGTGGGAACGAATTGTTTTATCGTGGGAACGACTTACAAACCACAAATTGCTAATTATATGGAGGGCACTGCTCATGTGTACGTTTGAAGAGTAGTGGTTGGAAATAAAGGGTATACTACTACATGTACTATATGTATGATACACGTTATGAGAAAGAAATGTTTTAAAGAGATGCTCTCATATGGCTTAGTCCCAGATCGGTCTGCATATCACACATTCCGATTGTGTGTAAATGAATTTGCAACACCATGACAATTCCGCCGCCGAGCGTCGCCGGAGATGGAATTACTGTGTTGCATGCCTGTTTCACTGTAGCATAAGAGTCGCACCGTTGGCCTCGTGATATGCAATCGAAAGTTGAGAGCAACGGATTGATATGAATGGCATCTATTATACAGAATTGCTTTAACAGTGTCATAACATGATATTCTAAAAATAATTATACATGAGTGTAGTACATATACATATTTTACAAGTTATGTTACCCATACAAATTTAAGGTATGTTTTAAGGCGTTTTTGCAATAAATATAATCTAATGTATACATGTGTTTATTCAATACGACGTCCACGAAACCAGTTGACCGATTTCGCTGAAACACTACATACATGTACATGTAGCTTAGTTTCCTATGAAATCCGGCAACCTGCACAACAAATATCATATCAAAGCACCACCCATGTACGATACTGCATATATTGAAAAATATGTATAATTGCGCAGTTAACACATATATACACATACATATACACATACAAAGACACAGTCACCGGTTTCCACACGAGATGCCTCCCGGCTATACTTAGAGCAATGGCATAAACGCGTTTGTTGTCCAGTAACCAGCGCAAATTTGTCGCGCCGCCGGTTACTAGACAAAACCGTATGTCTTTTGCAGTACTACTAGATTAAGCCTTTAATTCCGACAGTCAACAGGTTTTGAAGGTAATATATGTATGCAAAAAGTACAAATGGCTGCCCTAAGTTGCGCGGATGTGGGCGATGTTTGAACTAATTATGTTGTACATTTTGTCTGAGCTTGTTTGTCACTACTGAAATGCAGGCGCTCACACCAAACAAGGAAGACAAGCATAACATCCATGTCGGTGGCTCGGCGAGAGAGTACATATACGATGTGATGTCGATAAGTTCTCAGCGTTTACGTGTCCTTATTATTGTTTAACATAATTCCACTTATTTCACCGTTTCTCTACCGGTCGTATATCCCACGTTTGTAAAAGGCTGCATCGTCGTCCTCAAAACCACCGGAATATCACCAGTAAGGTCCCTGTCGTCGTCAATCTAATACCTCACAGTCTGAGATGCTGTTTTCAAATTTGAGAATGGGTGGTAGTCACATGAGGCTAGGTCCGGTGAGTAAGGATGGTGGGGAAGAAGTGCGTACCCACATTCACGTACAGCAGTTGTTGCAACTTGACTGGTGTGGACATGTGCATTGTCCTGATGAAGAACGTCTCGCCGACGTTTGCCACTATCCTTCTCCTGGATAGACTGGCGCAGACAAGTTACCATAACAATCACCATTCATGGTAGTTCGTCTTGGTAGATAATCAATGTGCCTGATTCCATTGCTATCCCAGAATTATGTGGCCAATAATTCCAGCACACAAATATTTACACAATTCCCTAACATTTGATTGGCCCGTAGCAAGTCTCTGTCCAAAATTATATCCCAGTAAACTCCCATGCCGAACTACTTTCCGTAACCGTGAGGCGCAGTTAAAATAATTCCTAAGAAAACGGAAAATAAACACATTTTCTTGATGAATTTATTTCAAATGCTGTAATTATAAGGAATGAATGGCCTTTTTCTGGAATTTATCGGGGATATAAACTTGGAAAAGTCGCGGGAATACTGGACGAGGCCTTAAAAAATTACAATATTGTAATTTTTTATCGCTTCGTCCAATATTCCCGCGACTTTTCCAAGTTCATACCCCGATAAATTCAACAAAAAGGCCATTCATTCCTATATTATGTTCTTGGTGGATCTTGAAGCTCTGGTGTTTTTAATTTTAACAAACCCATTTATTTCCACTCAATATATTCTTGTTTCCTCTGGAGATCACTGCGACAGTGGTAGATCCTGGGGGCCCGTTTCACTAAATTTCATACGACTAATATAGGAATGAATGGCCTCTTTGTGGAATTTATCGGGGTATACACTTGGAAAAGTCGCGGGAATACTGGACGAAGGCCAGTATTCCCGCGACTTTTCCAAGTTGATATCCCAATAAATTCCACAAAAAGGCCATTCATTCCTTATAATTCCAGCATTTGAAATAAATTCATCAAGAAAATGCGTTTATTTTCCGTTTTCTTAATAATTATTTTAACTGCGCCTCACGGTTACGGAAAGTAGTTCGGCGTGGTAGTTTACTGGGATATAAATTTTGGACAGAGACTTGCTACGGACCAATCAAATATTAGGGAATTGTGTAAATATTTTTGTGCTGGAATTATAATGTTCGTAAGTGCCTACTTATGATAGTCTGTAAATTTCACATTAACAATCTTTTCTTGTAAACATTAAGTGATTTATAGCCAGATGATTTGATTCTTATTCTTAAAAATCTGATACCATGTGTCAGAATGATTACAAGTGTTGCGTTAAAATTAGTTATGTTCAGGGTTGTCATCATGAAACATTATGTGTCGTACTCATGCTAGATATTGAAAAGAAGATTGAACAATGCAACCGATGTTGACCAATCAAATCATATTTTGTAAACAGTGTAGTTACTGATGATACGACACTTCAGTTCTGTTCTGTTATTCTGTATTAATGATGTGGCCCGTTAATCATTCTCAGCCGGCTCACCTCTAGGTTCTAATATATTATAATTAGTAGCCGACTTTCCCGGAACATTGAAAACACACACTAAGTGTAAAGATTGATCAATATGCGCCTGCATAAACATGATACTTTTTTTAAATAGTTTCTCAGTGTTATGCATCCTTGCAAATTCTCTGCTCTAGGTGTGACGATGACTTTAAATATAGACATGCATTAAATTAGAACATGCTAGCTAGGCTCCCTGAGGCCGGTTTCCTCTGTATCCACCTCCTTCGTTTCTTCCCTTCTTGGGAGACGACATGCACGGTCATCGAGACAGTGCCGTCGTTAAGTCCAAGCATTTACATTTACATTTAATTATAACAGTCCATAATTACGTACACAGGTAGGTAAAATGTCAAAGCGAAAGCTCAAGTCATTCTACTACACAACATGTATAAGTATGCATGTCTGTATGAATTATATTACCCCAATATGTTGACCCAGACAAATAGTGTGTGTATTTGGTGGATACGGAAATATTATTTATATCTGCGTATTGCCGTGCTGTTATCGACATCGTGATATTGTGTGCAATATGACAATGGTTAGATAGTGTATATCTGTGTAGGTATATCCTTCCCGATTGAAGTGAAGTGCCACATGTTGCGTTGAGTGTTGCGGAAATGTTGACTAATTAGACGATTCAGTGAGAATATTGCACCAGATTCTATAATTATCCTTAAAGGAGATATAACAAGCTTCTGTTTTCGCGATACGCTTATGTATTCATCATTTATATATCAAATACAACAAATTTTACAGTAATCCGACCAGTATGTGCCGTTATTTTACGGATTTCATATTCCGGACAACCAGTTTCTCCAGCCGTCACTGCATGACTAACTTCCCATTTTTTTGCTTACCATAGATATTTTTTTTTATTTTTTTTTATTTCCAAACATAGTCATGTATAAACACAAATCAATTACAACATGTAAACATACAGAAACATACCATAAAATGTACCAATTTGTATAAATGTACCTAGTGATGTGCATGTATAATATGCTAGAGAAAATAATGTTTTAAGAATATAATGGGGAGAACAGAGTCAATAAGAAGAGCGAAGAGAGAGAGAGAGAGAGAGTTGGGAGAGAGAAAGAGAGAGAGAGAAGGACAGGGAGGGAGAGCGTGTGAGATAGAGAGGTAGAGAGAGTTGAATGTTTGAGTTGTGCAACATCGCAATGAACATAATTATGTATGTTTTTTAAACTTCGGATCTGCATATAATTTAATCTATGAAAAAGTATTAAATTAAAACTGTATCAGTAGGCAGTGAAACATCCAAACAATAAAACAAACAACGATATTACTCTAATTGAATGCCATCCCATTTTCGTTCATGAAAAGTCATTTATTTTTATCAATTGCTATTTCTCTTTCAATTTCTTTTGTTTTTCTTCAATGTACTTTAAAATGAAAGTATTTCGGTTCCATATTTCTAAATTTGCAAGAATAGATGAAATAATGCAAAGATTTAAAAATATATTTTTTTGTTCATACTGTCCAAAACATATTAAATGCCAATCGAGATTACAGTTAATTTCGTGGTCGTTTAAGAAGGTTCCTAACTGTTACCAAAAATGTTGACTTTTAATGCATTCCTAAAACAGATGTTTATTGGTTTCCTGAGCCATGGTACAAACATCACACAAATTAGAGCTGACAATATTACATTTGTATAAGTAATCATTTGTTGCGATAATTTTCATTAGAAATTTATACTGAAAATTTCGCAGTTTAGAACTGATTGTGCTTTTGTAATAATGAGTATTTACCACCTTCCAATTTATATATTTATCTACGAATTCTGTATTCCATTTATCTCTAGCTTTATAAACGATATGCTCTTGGTTATTAAGAAACATATTATATAACATTTTGTTACATTCTTTTGTAGATTTTATTCTCTCTAATAATGGTATGTTTGTGATTACTGCGTTTATTTCTTCATTCCTAATGCGCTTTCGCCAGTCTTGCGTGATGCTTGTAATTACTTTGAAAGATTTTAAATAGTCGTTATAATAGTTATCATATAACTGCCTTACATGCGAGAAATAAAAAAAATACTTTACTTCTATAGTCAGATAACTGTTCTATATATTTAATCCCACGAGTATACCAATCCTTATAGAAAAAGATTCTGCCAGTTCCTTTTAGTTTCGAATTGTTCCACATAATTTGCTTTGATATATTTTCTGGATTGTCTATGAAATTTAATTTACTCCAGGCTTCAAGAATTTCCGTTAAAAATTTCTGTTTTACCATTTCTATTGCATCCATTGTATTAAAAGTTCCTTCAAACACATCAGCACCGCCAAAATGATTTAGCAATTTTAAATACAATATTTTCCACTGTGCATGGGATTGTACATTTGTAAGACCTTTGACCCATGTAGCCTTTAATGCATTAATAAATGATTCCAGTTCAATCATTTTAAGTCCACCTTTTTCCAGAGTTTGAACAATAATTTTTCGACTTGTTATGTCTGGTTTCGAATCCCAGAGAAAGTCAGACATAATATTTATAATTTCTTTTAAAGTATCTTTTCCTGGATTATCTAATACTGTTAGAGGAAATACTAGTCTAGGAAATGAAAAACTATTAGTAACTGTTATTTTCCCCATTGTCGTAAGTTTCCTACGTTTCCATACATCTAAGCATTGTTTGAATTCCCCTATTTTTGGGATTAGGTTCAATTCATGCACTCTGTTTTTATCATTTGAAAAATAAATACCTGATGTTTTTGCCCTGTCTGCAGTCCACGATAATTGTTTTTCATCACAGTATGTAGTAGTTGAATGCTTAATTGATCCAGTTCTAAATATTATTGATTTAGTGTAATTTAAGCGTAGACCCGAAATGTTTCCAAAATTATCAATTGTACTAATTAGTTCTTCTAATGATTCTTTAGAGCCGTCCATACAAAAAGTGGCATCATCTGCAAACATAGTATTTTTAATTTCTTCTTCATTGATAACTATTCCTTTTATCATATTATTATTTCTAGCATTTCTTTCTGGGAAAGTAGTTAAATTGCTATAATGAATAAGCATGGGGATAGAGAACAACCTTGTCTTACTCCTCTTCCTAGATTAAAGAAATCTGAGAGATATCCATTATTTGTTACACAATTTGTAATATTACTATAAAATAAATAAATCCATTTTATAATATGAGGTCCGAAATTCAGTAATTGTAATACTTTTATTACATATTCATGACTTATACTATCGAAGGTTTTTTCAAAGTCGGCGAAAAACAGGAGACCAGGAATTTCCTTTTCATTTACGTGATCAATAGTTTCATTTAATAGCCTTATATTTTCTTCAATGTATCTACCTTTAATAAAACCCGTTTGAGATGAGTCAATTAATGTATTTAGAACACGTTTAATTCGAGTTGCGATTGATTTAGCAGCAATTTTATAATCTACGTTTAGTAAACTTATTGGTCGCCAATTTGTGAGATTAGTTGTATCTTTTCCTTTCTTTGGAATTAAGTTTATTACACTTTGTTTTTGGAGAGCCGTTAACTCGCCATTTTGAAAAGATAAATTAAGGGACTTTACTAGATACGTTTTTATACCATTCCAAAATAGTTTATAGAATTCTACATTTATCCCATCAGACCCTGGACTTTTGTTATTATTCTTTTCCTTCAGTGCATTAAAACATTCGTCTTCAGATAATAATCCCTCACAATTAAGTTGCTCTTCGTTATTCAATTTGTTATTATAAACGTCTGGAAAGAAATTTATATATCTGAATCTAAACTAACTTTTTTCTTATAGAGCTTTCCATAATATTGTTTTTGTTCCACTAAAATTTTTTCTTTATCTGTTATTGTTTTCCCATTTCCATTTAATTCAGATACTATTTTCCTTTCAAATTTCCTTTTTTCTAGATCCGCACAGAATTTTGTATTTTTTTCTCCCCCTTCTACCCAGTTTACTTTTGGTCTAAAAATTATGCTTTCTGCCCTTCTTCTATAAATTTCTTCTAAACTAGTTTTATTATTATTTATCTCATTAATCACTTCTGGTGTTTGTACATTTAGCTTCATTAATTTATCAATATTCTCCTGTAGTTTCATCTCATCTGTCTTATCTTTTTTGTTACGTTTAGCAGTATATTTTATCATTTCATTTCTAATGGTTCCTTTAACTAATTCTCATAATGTATCATGACTCGCTTCATTATTGATGGTTGCAATTTCAGAAATGCTATCTTTAATGACTGTTTTGTAATCATTTTCAAAGAGTACAGAGTTAGTTTAACTGGTTGTTAATGTTTATATTTAATTGAACCAATGAATGGTCTGTTCTATGCTGCTTTTTATCTCACATTTGGAAATAGTATTTGATATATTATCTGATACCAAAAAGTGGGCCAGTCCAGTCTACAGAAGATTGGCGGTTTTGAATTAGAATGCCATGTGTTCCGTGTTTTATTCTCCATATATCAGCTAAATTATATGTTTCAATGATATTAAAAAATAAATCTGATCTCAGTTATTCTTATTTGTTCCTTGCAACCCACCCCTCTTATCTAGTTCAACGTTTAAAACTGTATTGAAGCCACCGCCTATACTATTTCGCAAATTTTCGTCGTTAGAGATAAAATCATCAATTTGTTTAAGAAACAGTTTGTCTTCTACATTTGGCCCATATACATTCAGTAAGATTATATATCTATTATTTATGTCTATGTGTAGTGCTTGAATTCTACCGGTAATCAGTTCTGTATAATTCTTGATTTTATATGATAATTTTGAGTTTAAAAGTATACATCTTCCTGCACTGTTGCTACTGTTTCCGCTAAAAAATGCGTCCGCCCCCCCCCCCCCCCCCCCCCCCCCTTCCCCCAATCAGCTTCCCATTCTTCACATTAGTTATAGTGGAATGAATTTCTTGTAAGAAACAAATTGAAAGATCATTGTCCTTGAGCCATTGAAAAACTTGTGTACGTTTTAGCTTTGCTCATGTTCCTCTGACGTTTAAGGTGCATATATTAGTGCCCATCATGTGTACTGGTATAATTGTCTGATGTACTGGTCAAGAAGAAGTGTATTGCACGATAGGAAGAAGTACATATCATACAATAGGAGGAAATGCATATCATAGAAGAGGAGACAGAAGGAAGTGAAATAAGATATACTATATACATAGAATACAAGGATCGTTATAAATACCCTCTCGTTTATGTTTTTACATGGAATACAGAGGTAAACAAGAGAAATTAAAACATACTTGCACGAATGTGATTCATGTTCCGATAAAAGTCTCCCAATTTGAATGAATACTCTCGTAATCACAAATGCCGACTCATGTCACTGAACGAAGAGGCATCTAGGACAGTCTAAATACATATACTTGCAAACACTGTTGCATTAACTAAAACGAATGACATGTGTCGACATGTTCGCTGAACAGTATATTTGCGTTCAGAACTAACACATGTGTGGCCGTGACTGGAGAAACGGCGCCCTTGGGACCAGTTTGTATATACATTTATTTATATTTACATCGTCAGGTTACAATCTGTGTTTTCCCCGATAGTACTTATATATAATGCTAAATCAGACGGGCACTTCTCAGAGCTGTCAGGTGCATAGATGGATCTGGTGCTATGCTGGTCAAACTGTCATAGCGTCATTCTTGTAGGCCATTGTCCACTTACAATGAAACAATGCTGTACATGGGGTCAATTAAGGAAAGCCCGGGGTGACAGCAGTGGGAAAATTAGACTTTTTAATTGCCACGGGGGATAGGGTGTTGTTTGAAGATTGTGTCAACATCCGCTGTACACTGCGACTGTGAGAAGGTGCAATAAGCAAAACACAACACGGGGCTTATAGGGCGTTTGCGACCAGTGTAGATCCAATTCAGCCTGTACATTCGCACTGTCTGAACAGGATCTGCACTTTTCGACATTCCTTCAATGAAACACACTAACATGCGATCTAGATCGTATTTAGACTACAGGAGTGTTATATTTGATTAGGACCTACACTAATCACAAATCACACAAACCCCATTTATCCAGTCACAGCCACATATATGACCAAGCTTCGACGTAACCCCCATTTGACAAAACAACTATTTTCTTCTGGAAAACATCTTTAGTTTTTTACATCAAGTCCAAACATTTTCTATTTATTTGAAACAAGTCAGTAGGAAAATAGATTAGAAATAGTAAATAATTTACAGTACATGTTAACATTGAATATATACTTTTAATTATTTTATCTGTCAACGAACAAAATATGTGATTTAGTTATATTTTAGTATTCGAAAACAGTATTTACGGAAAAATAAGCGAGTTGACAATTTTAGTCCTGCAATATAACATTCATCCATTCATAAAAACAAACACATCAAGATTGTATTTTCGGAACTATTGAAAGCATTCTATTCGGCTTATATTTAAGGGTGGGAATTGGCTCGAACACCTTCCATACCCGGATGTAGAAAGCACCCTGATGTACACAGTGTAACTATTCTACCATGTCTGTCAAATTGGACTCAACCAATCAGCTTGGCATAGGTGTGGCCTCGCGGATTCAATATACACCTGCCGCATTATTTTGACATCCGTTTGAACGTAACTTCACACGTCCGTCACTGACTAGGACAGATAAACAAAATGGATTCAACCAATCAGCATAGAATAGGTGTGGCTTCATTGAATTCAGAATACACCTGACCCAAGATCCACTTCCCTATTTGCCTGCGGTCAAATCATCGGATAAGTTGTTTGCTATTAATGACCTCCGGCGGCATTCGTTTGAACATAACTACACACGCGTGTCACTGATTATTTCAACTCGAAATTGTCAAAGCACAGGTATGCTGAAGTAACATTCTACAAAGCAGAATCAATTTACGAAATGTCGGAGATTAGCATTTTGTAAAAATAAAATATACTGAAAGGATAAAGAAAGCAGAGTAACAATATACGCAATAATTATTTAAATGCTTGGCCTAAAATTATGAAAACCGGTCAGGCGACTATCTTGGTCACTGTGCACCCAAACCGATGCCTAAAGTTACACAACCGTGTAATGCACTGTACCACATAGAGAAACTGATGCAAAGCCAAAAACACGTGCAGCATGATGATGATAAATTCGTCAAAACATATTGTCATACCACTTGATACGCTTGAGTTATACACATCGTTTTCCGCTATTTACACTGAATTTATAGCTCTCATAATCATGGTACGTCTGACGGAAGTTCAGAGGGGTCAGGCTATTGCATTGCTAATGCAAGGTCAAACGCAACAGCAGGTTGATATGCAGTTCGGTGTGAATGTTTCCACCATAGAACGTCTTGTCCGTCGTCTGAGAGAGACCGGAAGGGTTGCCGACCGACCGAGATCGGGACGTCCGCGCGTAACGTCGCGACGTCAAGACAGGGTATTCGTCTCGCCCACCTACGTTACTGCCACTGAAACTGCTATTAACACGGTTGGCAATCATAATCGCCACATTCACCCCAAAACTGTAAGAAATCGATTGCGCGAGGTTGGTCTGCGAGCACGTCGTCCCCACGTTGGTCTGCCTCTCACTCGTGCACGTCGCGCGCGTCGTATGGCTTGGTTGGCGGCACATGCTCCCAGACGATTTCCAATGAGGCAATGGAGACAAGTCTTTTTCACAGATGAGTCCCGATTCACTCTTTTTCGTCCGGACGGTCGACGTCATGTATATCGACGTCGTGGGGAACGCTTCGCCGACGCTTGCGTTCTTGAGAGGGATAGGTTTGGTGGTTGGCTCGGTTATGGTCTGGGGAGGGATATCTCACGGGGTAAAGTCACCGTTGATTGTGGTAGCCGGGAATTTAACCGCCGTAAGATATAGGAATGAAATCCTCAGCCCGGTTGTTGTTCCATTTGTGCAACAGCGTCAACTAATTTCCAGCATGATAATGCCCGGCCCCATGTAGCCAGAGTTTGTCAAGACTTTCTCACTGACCATAACATTAACCCACTCGACTGGCCAGCGTACAGTCCCGATTGTCCCCAATCGAACATCTGTGGGACGAACTTGAAAGGAGGATAAGGGGGTGTCGGAATACCCCTTCTAATCTCGACCAACTAAGGACTGCATTGTTGGAAGAGTGGAACAATATCCGAATAAGAAGGATAAATGTACTGATGAATTCCATGCACAAGAGAATCAGGGCTGTGACAGATGCGCGAGGGGGGCATACGAGATACTGACAAACAGTGGATTTCAATGTGCGATATTGGGGGGTATCGTTAATTGTGTTCAATTACTAATGAATTATCGGTCAAAACCTAATGCAATTTTGGTAATGTGTTGACTAAAGATGTTTTTTTAATACTCATATAAAATATTGCATATAACAGCAAACACATCACTTTAAATCACCTCAAATGTTTACCCTGCGTTTCTTTATCCTTTCAGTATAGAAATATAACATTTAATTTCACATATTTTTCTGATTCTGGCTCTGCTGTAGGTTTGACCGTGAATTACAACCGACTTCCGGACAGATAGTCGTCGCCGACGATTGCAACCAACGTATAAATAATCAAAGTATAACTAGGCGAAGGAAAAATAACGATTAACGTCTATATTAAACGACAAAAACGAAGAAATTATGCAACAGATACATGATATCCGTAAATCCAAACGATATTATATAAGAAACCTTCATCCACCAATCAGGTAAGCTGTTCTACTGCTACGTCATAGCGGTTATTTTTACAGTTCCACCTCGCGTCAGTAGGTCGCAGTAACAGGAGAGATAAGCGATGACCAATTCATTGCACGGCTCTGTGTAGGTGTCAGATGCCAAGTGTGGTGCATTCACGCAGAAAGTGTACAAGTTATAATGCCTTGTTGAACCTGGTAAGATGTCCCCTGTATTATTTGTGTAGGGGGATATCCTCATGAAGGTCTAAGATCTTCATGCGTTTGCTGGCGTCGCCAGGCCATGGGTCGTCCTCGGGTCGGTGCTATGTAGGGGCTCGCTACGTCGATGACGGTGTGGATTAATGCAGAGCTGGAGATTTTTGTGAGAGTAAGGTCGCGGCCCGCTCTACAGTACTATCATATGACTGACAAGTTCATGTCAAAAGCATAAACTGTAGTGTTGGTGGACTCAACTGAGGAACATTAAGGACGGACTATATGACCTTTTGTTTAAAATGTAGTAGAATCATGCATGTGACTGGATATCTATATAAAGTATATCTGACCCTGTTTTTCTTAGAGTATATTATACAGAGAATTGAGTTGCCATCTCCGCCATTTTAGTTTGTACATGCTATCAGACAGTTTCACCACTTGGAGCGTTTGACAGTACAGCCAATAATATGGCAGCAAATATAAGAACATTTGTTGAAATACGTCTCAGATATATAGAACGACAACGTCGTATAAATAGTATTTCAGCAGACTACACAAAACGCTAGATATCAGACTGAGAGCTTTTCGTCCATCATTCACACAATATACAATGGACACTTTTTCCATGTATAAAATATCAAACTGATACACTGTCTATTATTAGAAGTACATCTGACACAGATAAAAGCCGTATTTACTCGCATAGCCGATAGCAGGCACGTAGACAATAGCAACAATACACTCAGATAACTGCTTACAAGTGACTGGAATCGATAAATGATGTATGTTAATACATATATATACACAGCACTGTGTATTGTTCTTACAGTTACACAGTCTTTACTGAATTCTCAATAATTTTAACAAAGGGTCAACACAGCCTTCATATATCATACTTTACATATACATTAGATGAAAACAAGGCATAGCACGCTGTTGTCTGATGAATCCCATCATGTTGCACCAAATGTTGTTCATGAGTTTGTCATATTATTAGTGGTATCTGTCAAACGCAGTAAGAAGTAAAACTGGCAGATGGCTTGTACACACTAAGATGACCGACATGGCAACTTTCTGCACTGTGTGTGATATAGTAAGAAGAAAATGTTCACATGTGTTTTATGCATATATACCGTCACATTTACGAAGCAATAATGCATGAATCATTGGATTACCATGGGGCCCTACGGGTCCTGAATACCATACATTTGCTTATTGGATTACAGCTAGTGTTCGGCAAATTCCATTGTCCGTAGCAGGTGTTGTTGATTTACATGAACATGGAAGGCATATATCGAACATAGAAATCAAGCAGAAAAATGTATGTCCCATTAGGCTGCCATCTTGGACGCAATTTGAATCGAAGGTCATTTCCCTATACACCATACTGGCATCAATCAGTTGAACTAGATGTCATTGCAAATTCTGCAACATGTGTTGTCAGATAAATGATATCGCCATACATCATGGCACTTATGTTACAGTAATTTAAATGCATTTCATAGTGGGTGGGATAGCGGTAAATTTATAAACGTCTCATATTTACACAGGCTCAATCTTGATCAACACATGTAGCACATATGCATTGTCATTTTTAAAGCTCCACATACGATTCATACGTGTCTCATCCACTATCAATGGGTCAAGGTCCCAGGGTGGTAAGCTATCAATGTGAGGAAGCTACTAATGAACTTTAACGAACATCCGACTAAGGAATCAGGAGATATGGGAAATTTGGACGTACGTACTGGATGGATAGCTATCAATGCGGGGAAGCTATTCATAACGTCTGGTAATAATCAGACTAACAATGATCAAGAAATATGCGATATTTGGCAACGACTGTGCCGGAATTGTGATAGCTATGTCTCTCACTTTCCACTATCGTGGGCGATACAGAAATGGAAAATGCTTATTTTGCCGGCGATCTTGGACGCCATCTTGAAGTTAAGGCATTTGTCCACGTTCTAAATGACAGTCCATCCTCTTGTCTCATAGGCCATGTTTGTTGCTTTACTATATGCACAGATTAGCCTGCCTGGATTGCCAGGACTCTTATCTGGCTAAAATCAATGTAGGCGAAATTCAGCGATGCGATAAACAAGATAATATTTTCATCTTGTTCAATTATTATAACGTCAATTATTGTCTAAGGCAAATAATGTAAAGCCACGATAAAACGAACAGTTTCCAGAAAATGAGCTTTCACACTGTACGACTGTATTAAAGGTAAATTCCCACTTAGTATGCACACAAAGTTCTTTATATGAATGAAATACGTTTTGATTTGATTTTGATTTAAACATATTTTATTGCTCTATTTACACAGTATACAGTAGTTTCAAGATATACAATTGACTATAATAAGAGCAAACTGGTTGGGCTACAAGTTTTAATAACATTAGTTACAGCCCTTCTCAATTGCTTATTGCATGTACTATAACACCGCAACAGTAGTATCCTATATAATGATGCTATTTGAGGGTTGCTCCGGGCAAAGCAATTATTTTGTCCAATTTGAATCGTTTCCTGTTTAAATGAGATTGTACCACGCATGCGCAGATCAGTGTGCTTAACTTGCAATGACAGACAATTTAAGTTTTGACGAAGTCAAACAATATCATAATATCGTTAATATATTGCTATTAATCGGCGAGTGGTCGCTGATGTATTATCTATTAAGTAACAAAATAGCAAGTAGCTTACACGAGTGTCAGCGTGAACATATATCGTTAGTTATGGTATATTGTGCATTATCTGCACGTGATGCGGGGGAAATAATTCCAACTTTCGTGTTGGAAACGGTTTGTGAATGGCAGATTTGGAGAATTTGTCGGGTCCTAAGGCTTACACTGTCAATTCCACAAGTATGCAAAAACCTAGGAATGAAAAAAACAACGTTTCATAATGTTATGTATAGACTGAAAAGCGACCTTACGCCGGCAATTATCTCAACCACACAGGTGGGGGCCAATGTCGCAAGATGATAGCCATCAATGTGAAGACACCATTGATGAAGTTAGCAAGGATCGGAATACACATGTCAGAAGATATTCAACATATAAACGTACTTCCAAAGGTGTTGATGCCTACTATTGCAATGTGCATGATCACGTGGTTACAATAACAACAATAACAGTGACTGAAAGTGTTGAAATCTTGCCCACTCCAAAGTAAGTATTATTTGATATGTTCCTTAATATGCAACGGAATTTTATGAAATATGGCGCAGCAAACGCGTCTTCATGAGCTGCATTTGTCGTCCGGGAGTTCGGCACATACTTATGTCGTTTTTGCGTAGACACAGAAATCGATTCTTCGCAAAAAAGATACAAAGTACAGTGACCACCAAATGCATATTAACAAGACGCGTTTGATACGCCAGATTTCATCAAAATCCGTTACATAATAAGGACAAAATCGGAGGGCTTCTGGAAGTTTCAGTACTTGTTGTTGTTGTTGTAACCACGTGATCATACACCTTGTACTACGACGCCTCTTGTGATGAATTGATTGGATACAAAATATCATAGAAGAGTCCATTACAATATACGTAGAGATGATGGGTTAAATAGATGATCTTGCATGAGTCATGATTTAATATGATATTTATTAAACGAGTTTACCGATTGCATAAGCAACGAGGCTATGTCGAGTTTCTTATGAAGTCAGTCATCGAGTTTCATAAATACATAGTATCATATTACAGCAACACACTGTAAGAGTATATGTATTGCATAAGCTAAGAAGCATTAATTGAAACCGTACTGATCATCAACAAGTTTTCTAACTAATGTTGTGAGAACTTGTAGCCCAAGCCCATAGTACGTATATGCAATAAACTATGTTTAAACTGTCATTTGCATACATGTATTTATTACACTAGTATATTATGTTTTTTTATTACGCTACATGTGTTGTATTACATTGTGATAGCCTATTTCATGCCATAATACTTCGTAAATTATCTGTGTATGATTATATAATGTACATTCACAGAGCATAAAACCTCCAACATACCGCTGCAAATCGAAAAACAAAGCATGGTTATCTATTCTTTAGCGTGTAGGATGTTTCCTTTCCCGTTGAAATGTTAACAAATTAGCTGCGTAATATTTGCTGTTAATGGCATTGTACATGCAAATAACATTTGTTTATGCACTGTATGTGTTCAGTATGTCATTTATATGTAATTCATTAATGAACGTGTATTGAGACATGAACAGTACATCCGAAGATGTGTGGGATAATAAAAGTGTTTTTGGGCCACCCTGTATATTTCACACGACAGCCAGGCCACTTAATTCGGTTGAGTAGTCAGTCAACCGAATTCCGTGGTCTGGCTGTCGAGTGACATACTTATGAGACACGCCATTTGATTGTGTACCTTCGGACATCTGCGTAATTTTATGAAATACGTTTACAAAAATTACGATATTTTCCGTAAATGGTGTCAAATGTTTACACAAGTTAATATAATTCCGCATGTACTCTGAATATTTTGTCAACATTTGACCTTATTTATGAAAAATATTGTAAATTTTGTAAACGTATTTAATTAAATTACGCAGATATTCGAATGTACGGTGGCCGGATTAGCTCAGTAGGTAGAGTGTTGGACTACGCATCGGGAGATCCCGGGTTCGATTCCCACCTCGACCTGCTCCGAATGGCAGATTCGGCGTGTCCATTATGGAAGGTAATATCCGCCATAATTATATGTGACTTGATGCTTGCGTGCTGATGACATTACAACTTATATTCATGTTATTTCATTAGTCATTTGTATTTATTACATTTGAAATCTGCTTGTTGTAATTGCATTTGTCTTTCTTACATGTCCATTCTGCAGATTGCTTTGTTCATTCGTCTTATTTACATTACACTTATTGATACGTCCTTATTCGTGTCACTGTTTTATTGCACTAAGCATTTGCAATAGAAAGTAAGAACAAGCACTTAGCACTTTGAATAAGGCCGAAAGCAGTAAGGACAAAGCCGCAGGAAGTAAGCATCAAGCCAGAGTCCGAAACCGGAAACCTGCAAGCAGAAAGCATCAAGCCGCAAGAAGAATGATGCAAGCAATATATAGGCTAGTAGTGCCTCATTATGACGCCAGATGGCACTGTTGTCAATGTTAGGAATCCTCCGACTAATAAATAATAGTACGAGATGTGATTGGCTGTTTGAGGCACACTTCCAATGCCGGTGTTGATGTAAGATTTCACCTACAAATGATCACAGTATAGGTTAGAAGACACCAAATAGTTTTACTATACACTTTAACCGAATCCCATCCAATAAGGTCAGTCTCTCCTATTTTCACTATTCGTATGGATGTTGTAGGACCTACTTGTACATGACCTACGGCCGGTCTGTACTGGTTCTGCATGAATTAAACAATTGCTTCACTTACTCCTAAGACAGAAAAAGCCAACCTCGTCATGTCCCCCAATATTGTTTACATTTTATTTTGGCCCCGGAAACTCTGTTTACATCACATGACCAACATGTTCCTCAAGTGAAACTGGGTAGTAATGGATCAAGATTTGCAAGCAAACTGTGTCAGTGACCTCAAAACACCCGCACGATTTTGTTCATACCAGACAACTTTTACATTCTTGACCATTTCGCACCATTTGTTATTCTCTAACCTATATTAACTAAATTTCATATGTATGTATGGTGTTTGACTTACTAATGTGTTTTATGCATACATGTATCCTCATAATTCAATTACATATGTACGTAATTGAAAACAATCACATTTGTATAGTAAGTTACACATATGGTAACTTACACAGGTTGACTGTCAAACTGGCCTGTTATCGATGCAAACCAATAACCGTCCGGGATCAGACTAAGGTGGGCCACCACCATTGATTTTACCTAAAACACTAACCCGTTACCACACATTTTGCTATTCTCTGCTACTTTCATTTTTCTTATGGATGTTGTGGGACCTAATTTCCAATAACCTGCACCCATTCTGCTCTGGATCTTGACTAATTAAAATAGAGATTTAATTATTGTTGAAGCTGGGGTCCCATCTAGTAGGTACAAACTTTTCTATATGGAACATAAATAAGTGTATAATTGCAACTAGTCCACCACTTTTATACGAGTGCCAGCTACACAGATATAATTATTTAGTAATCTTTAATGTACTCATGGAGACCCGCGGTGGTATCAAGCTAGCTCCATATGCAAATGATGCAGTATTTTTTAAATTATTTATATCAACTAAATGCTGAATAAATATTTTTATCGACATATCATAAAGTATGATATTGCACATCAAAAAATAAATAAATGGAATAAATAGTTGCTCCCATTATCATTTTAAGGAACCCCGGTTATCGCCCTTGATATCAAACTGGCATTTCGTGTTTGATATAAAAAGTATATTAATGTCAATTAGTACGTCTGTAAATGGTAATAATTTTGCCAGAAAAATGTCAGATTGAAAGAATAAAGAAAAACATGTCTCCCTATATTATAACATGGCATGTACACTCTAGGTATAAGGTTAGAAAAGGGGTGTTTTTAACACCAGTTTTCAGCATATTTGAAGCATTTAAAAGAAAACACTCAGCATGTTGGTCACGTGATGTAAACAAAGTTTCCGTGGCCAAATAATGTAAACAATATTGGGAGACATGACGAGGTTGATCCCACAACATCCATACGAATAGTGAAAGTAGGAAAGACTGGCTGGGATTCGGTTAAATTATACAGTAAAACTATTTGGTGTCTTTTAACCTAAACATGGCGCAACAGAAAAGGCGGCATCAATCTACATCAACACCGTTAGGGACATGGAACCAATTTAGAGAGCAACGCATTGTAGGACGGGTACCAGCATATGAAATAATTTTAGGGAGAATTATTTTAAGTTTTAGCAGCGCACCTGGCGTTATAATGGTTGTTCCCAAATTACTGTTGCAATTGTTGTTGTCAATGGGCGTGGCTTAGAGAGGTAACAAAACGCATGGCAAAACAGCGATGCAATAATCAATAATGGAACTCCGGATGTCACTAAGAATGAATCATCAAGCTACTTAGAATGTAAACAACACAAACGCATTGAAAAAATGCGAATGAATAAAGCATCAAGCCAAATACACATGCAATTTAGACTATAACCAAGAAGATTTAAAATGTCACAAACACGAATGACGAATAAAAAACATGAAAGTAAGTGTTATAATGGCACCAGTCAGCAAGCATCAAGCGACATATAATTGTAATAAGACGGGTAGAACTTAGAATGTCATCAGCAAGCAAGCATCAAGCCTAATATAATTATGGCGGATATTACCTTCCATAGTCCATGGGCAAGACAACTTCGTCGTGCTAGCCTATCGGACTTAAATAGTCGGTCCCGACATGCAACGTCATCGAGCCATTGCCGTCGTTAAATCAAAGAATTTATGTCCGAAGGTACAAAATCACACGGCGTGTCTTAAAAATATTCCGTGTCCAACAAAGGCTGGTGGTTGGTTATATTGTATCACAATCCATGAGTGCGATAACATATCAGTAGATATACTGGCCACCGCTGCCATAAGTCTGCCAATTTCTACAGCCACATAACATTACATTTTCTTTTTCATTTTAGGTGAATTTGTCCCATTCGCCATGTCTCGACTCCGACACACTTGTACCCGACATGGACTACATGGGCCTGCTGGGAACCATGAACCTCTCCTCCAACTGCAGCGAGGCGACGGAGGAATATTCCGCCGGAAAGGTGTTCCTCGCCTACTTTACACCGATCTTGCTGCTTGTCGGGCTCGTCGGCAACGGGTTATCTCTCGCCGTCTTTATGTCAAAGAACATGCGGAAGCTGCCGGCGAGTTCATACCTAGCCGCGCTGTCAACGGCGGATATCGCGACGCTCGTGTTCTACGTGTTCCCCGAATGGATGAAAAGGGGACTGGCGTCTATGACCCCCGGTATTGACCTCTCGTTTATCGATACAAACGGCGTGTGTCAGGTGTTGTTGTACTGCGCGTATATTTCACGACTCATGTCATCCTGGTTGATTGCCATATTTACAATTGAAAGGTACATCGGTGTTTGTCACCCGTTAAAGAGCTACGCTCGTGGTAACAAGCGGATTATCCTGTTTGTGTTCATAGTGTCATGCGTGCTCGTGCTGTACAAACCTTTACTGAGTGGTGTCTACACGGAACGCGGCCGTACCGCTTGTTCAAGAAACCTGAACTTCCAAAAACTCAGTTTTGTGCTAGACACAATATTCGCTTTGTTGATAACGCTAATACCGTTCATAATAATTACGGTGTTAAATTTCCTGATCGTCCGGAAACTCTTCCTGCGGATGATCCGTCACAAAGATCTGATCAGCGAAGAAACAAACATTCGATTAGAGTTCACGTTGATCCTATTAGCAATATCAATCTTCTTCGTGGTATTCAATTTACCGTATTTCGCTATCTGGTCACGGAATTTCTGGCATTACCAATTCCTCCAGTCACACACGACGTTCAATTCGGACATCGATTTCTGGAACGACGTTCTCACATTCACCCGGCCCGTGTTCTACATGAATTACTGCGTAAATTTCTTCCTGTACAGCATCACGGGCGCGTACTTTCGGCGGGAGTTGAAGTCGCTGTGCACGTTCCGTAGGGCGCGTAACGGCAGCTACAGCAATTACATGCGCTACAATCGGCAGTGCTCGGGCAATACGCAGCTCACCACGTACACGAACGGACAATACCCGAATAAAATGAGCACTTCGGCGTGACTTCGGCCGCCGGTGTGTCGCTTTGGTTTCACTTTACTGCGCATACACCGCCCATGTCAGTTCTTTCTCTGTTGAACGTCCGCGTGCGGGTAGGTTTTGAAAGTGGTTCAATTTATGAAAAAGCAAACACACTGTGTATGCTATTTTATGCGATTTAATGGTGAAGTAATATGCAAACTGATTGGTGGGCCTTGTCCAAGTATTAAATCGGTTTATGAATGTCCACTTAATACGTTTAATAAGTGTATTTTCTTCCTATTTTTTCCACAGGTTCTTGAGAACGGTTCATATTTCGGTGCTTTATGTGTTATTTCGGTATCTCTGGTGATTTGGGTGCATTGTTCTAGCATACAATTTACGTCACCTCCAGCGAGTTACACGTATACGTACGAATTTACAAGGTGAGAAACGAAACTTCTACCCGCGTACGTTTTTAACCAATAAAACCATAACGATTATTTGTTAACCGATAACAATAAAACCGGTCCCAAAGTGTTTATTTAGATTAATGTAATGGACCTGAACCGCCAATGCAAGTCAAACATTTATATATCGTCTGCAAAACGTCAAATATTCTCGGATAGATGATCGAGCTCTGACAGCGGTGACATTTGATTACACATCCGTACATAGACGTGTAAATCTCTTTACATCTCGACACTCATTGGCTGACATATCGATGGTCTAGTAACATAAGGTTGTAAGTGCTATGCTTTAGCATAGCAGTTACGACCTTATGTTACTAGACCATCGATATAATAATATCGTGACGGGGGCTGTCTTAGTGGATTTTGACACATTGCGGGAAATGACTATCCAATCAAATGCCGCGCCACGCGTGTATCTCCGCGTTCCGGGCTTGTTGGAAAATTGCGCAATCGTATGGCTTGTAGTGTCTTAAGTGTAGAAACAGATCAATGCATTTCACGTATTCAATCGTCATCAGCAAAGTGATATATGTCTCCCGAATTAATAGAACCCGAATTTGGAGTTTGTGGTTGAACATTTATGATATAATCGGTCTGAAAGCAACGCATGTTGGATATTTTATTGGCCAAATATTGAAAAAGCTTTCTTTCCTTTGGGTATTTTGACAGTAAAAAAGAGGCCCGAAAGTTCGGAAGCGTGAATGTGTAGATTGTTGACGATTTCTGTCGTGTGTAATGATTGAGCATTAGTAGTTACACAAAACTATGTAAATTACCCAAAACCAGCGAAATTCACCCAAAATCTACACAAAATCCACCCATTTACCCATATGACACCAACATTTTGACAATCTGTTCAAACACCTGTGATTTTTTCTAAAGTTTGCTGCCGGAAATTTACATGTATGTACACTGCAAATGGTTGAGGAAGTTCTTAAAATAAATTTAACGTATTGTTTGTTTTTACCGGATAGTTACGTAGGTAGGTTTGTGTCAACTGTGTGGACGCTTAACATAGAAATTATATGGTATGGCCTAATGTATGACATAATATCAACACTAGTGGGCCTTTGTATTATAGGAATGAATGGCCTTTTTGTGGAATTTATCGGGGTATAAACTTGGAAAAGTCGCGGGAATACTGGACGAAGGCCGGAAGGCCTCGTCCAGTATTCCCGCGACTTTTCCAAGTTTATATCCCCGATAAATTCAACAAAAAGGCCATTCATTCCTTATAATTCCAGCATTTGAAATAAATTCATCAAGAAAATGTGTTTATTTTCCGTTTTCTTAAGAATTATTTTAACTGAGCCTGACGGTTACGGAAAGTAGTTCGGCATTGGAGTTTACTGGCATATAAATCTTGGACAGAGACTTGCTACGGACCAATCAAATGTTAGGGAATTGTGTAAATATTTTTGTGCTGGAATTATGACATAATATCAACACTAGTGGGCCTTTTGGGCAGATTTTTGCAAATATGGATTTTTAGTTAAATACGGTCCTAAAACACCGGGTTGTCATTTGTTTGGCCGCCATTTTGATATTTTGGTGGCAATTTTGAATTTTGAAAATGGTATTAATAAATAATATCACGTGCGCCTAAGAAATTAACTACACATGTATTGCTGTAATCAATAGTGTGTATTAATATGTATCTTGTATACAACAAATATATCAACATTTGCAAAAGTCTACCCGAAAGGACTGCAAAAGAACACAATGAATATACTATATGTATACATTGTATGTACATATGTAACATATAGAGGGTATCGGGCTCTTGTACTTTGATACGAGGTTTATATGGCGAGGTTAATAAACCTGTATGAATTCCGAGGCTCTCAGTTGACCGAGATATTTCCTACCGTTTCCGAGCCGTGTTTGATAAACTTGATATCAAAATACACTAGCATGATGCATGTACATGCACTTATATATCAGGCAAAGTCTTCGTTTACCAACGGGCATATTATTTACATTTATCCCGTCAACACAGTGCGTATATGCCGTGAAACACGGTGCCGTGAAACATGTTTGATATCCTGTCAATACGACCTAATCAATGCATATGAATATGTGCGGTGGCTGAGGTTATATTTTTGCATTTTACAGCCATGTGTAGGTGTTGAAGAGATAAATATAATAGTAGGTTAGTGAATGAATGGGAAAAATATCTGGTGGGCACGGCAGAGCCTCGCCCATCCCGTTTCATAAGCCTTGCCATATATCTTTTCCCATTCACGGCACTAACCTACTATTCTCTATGTAAAACATTATAATAATCGCGGACATGTTTGCGTTATGATATTACAGTAGAACTTCAATAAACCGGACACGCAGGTAGTTTGTGTATCATTAATTGTATGGGTTTCATTGTTGTATATTTATGATGATAATGCCTGTTCAAGTTCGCAAAGCACATCCACATACTTTGGCATAGACATATGTCTGATTTAAAATGGAGCATCTCTAATCCGTACACCCTCGGGACCTCCCAGGGTGTCCGGTTTAGAGAGGTTCCACTGTACAATGTGTTTTTGCGACGCCCTGTGACATTTTGAAGCCGATTAGCCCATAAACAATAAATTATTTGGTTCTCACTCAATGTCTCAGACACCACCGTGTCAGATTAAACCTTGCGCGTCAGCATATTTTATTGTCACAGAAAATGCAAGGTGCATGATCACGTGGTTACCACAACAACAACAATGTCTTAAAGTGTTGAAAGCGCGCCCAATCCAAAGTAAATATTATTTGATAGTTTCCTTAATATGCAACTGATTTTGATAAAAAATGGCGCAGCAAACGCGTCTTGCATTTTGTGATCTCGGGTGTTAGGCACATACTTATGTCGTTTTTGCGAAGAATCGATTTCCGTGTCAGTATTGACAGTAAACACTTAGATCGATTCTTCGCAATTTCGCGCTTGATGCGCCATATTTCATTACAATCCGTTAAATAATAAGGACTATATAACATAATACGTATTTTGAATCGGAGGCGCATCTGGAAGTTTCAGTAAGTGTTATTGTTGTTGTAACCACGTGATCATGCCCCTTGAAGTAGGGAAACAGATATACAACAAGTAATAATTGATACAACGAAACATGTCAGTTTTCATTTTTGTTTTAAATATTCTTGAATAGTTAAAGGTACAGGAATTAAATAAGGGTATAATTGTGTCACTATTCCACCAGTTTTAAAAATTATGAGTGCCCGCTATAGAGATATAATCATTTAGTAATATTTATTTTACTGATAGTGACTCGCGGTGGTATCAGGCTATTTTCATATGCAAATGAGGTATGCTATTGATTTAATTAATTATACTAATTAAATGCGTCACCTGAAAAAAATAATATTTTCGACAGATTATAAAGTATGATCAGTTAGAATTTGAATGAAACACGGCTATCGCCCCTGATATCAGTGTGGAAATTTATGTCTGATGTAAAATATATAATATTGCCTATCAAAACGTGGGGCAATGGTGAATGAATGTTTATTTTGCCAGAAAATGTCTCAGATGATGTCTCTGATATAAAGAACATTGTGTGCCTACTGAGTGGGCATGTACCTTTAATAGTGTTCTGTACATTTGTTGGTGTTGATGGTTCCTATTATATAATGCGAAAATGGATGAGAGAAGACATGCGCAATTATAACACTCATAATTGTTTGAAGTTTTAGCAAATATATGTCTGTACGGCACTAACCATGTATTTACTATATAAAATGGAAATTATCCCCCTGGGTATTTTTTTGCAGACTTACATTTTCTAAGACTTCATTCAATTATTAGTGTTGTAATTGCTTATGTCTCTGCACCCCGCTGGATGAATATGTGGAAAAATTTTGAAGTACGTGTATACCACCCTTGGACATTTCACAATAATGAAAACTCACAAGTTTCATTGAAATTCGACAGTTTTTATCATTTGAAGCAACTGATATGGCAGTTTTGTACGTTTACAGATATGTTTGTAACCATGCATTGTAATACAGTTCAGTTAAATATATCTTGGAATTCAGATGAAGACTTGTTTTATTACCCCACCCACTGAATTTGAATGGCAAAACCTGTACCTCAATAACTCCATAATCGTTTGTTTGTTTGTTTGTTTGTTGGGGCTTAGCGGCCTATCAACAGCTAATGTCATTTAAGGCCGGGTCAATGGGTTTAGTACTAAATCTCATATAGTACCTGTACAAGTACATGTACATGTTCAAGTACATGTACAAATGGGGGGAAAATCCCAAAATTTGAACTGAATATTTACAATAACAAAACTATATATTCAGCCCTGAAATCAGAATAATCATGATCTGATGCCAGGTCCTCGCCACACCAGAATCACATGGCCCCCTCCCAAAAGCAGTAGGATCGGTCATTGCAATCTGAAATGGAGGGGTGCACCGGGGGTGAGTTCACGTTAGTTCAGAATAAACAGAAGGCCAATATACCGGCGCATACAGATACATTGAACTTTGTACACACCATTGTCGATGACAAATTTACCATCAATTGCAATGATCTTCGGGAAATCAAGGATAGCCAAAATTAGCACAAACAAAGGTATGGACATGATTCAACATTATTTACAGCGCACACGATCTGATCTTGAAAAGGTAGTTAAGACTACAAATGAATCCATAGACATGATGCGCCTTTTGGCTTACAAATCCATAGATATCGAAGCGCGTGGTAGACGTAACAACTTGGTATTCAGAAACATGCCCATGAAAAAGGAAGACAATTGTTTTGAAATCGTGAGGAAGTTTCTAGATTCTGAGCCCGATTTAGATGGTTTCAATATGTACCTTGAACGTGCACACCCCTTTGCCCCCCCCCCCCCGACCCCCCCCCCCCGCCCTCAAGCGCCAGTTGTATACACGTGACATAATCGTCGCCTTTCGTGATTTCGCCGACACAGAGTCTATCATGCGTAATATAGGTTCCAAACCAGCAGTCGATTTTTAAATCGTCAGCCCCTTCTAACACTCCAAAATCGAAAATTCCTCATCCTACCCACAGTGATGTAAACCGGCCAACCGTGCATATTAATAACCGAGAACACAAACCCAGATCTGTCTCTCGCCACACGAGTTCGAGGCAACCATGTGACAGTCGCTCGCCATCAGTCAGTATTTCTCGTGCCAAGGATCAACGATCGGATCATATTGACGCGATATCAGTGTCAGTCCGGCCATCTCGCCAACCGTACACTCTGAATAGGAATCACAGAGAAATGTTTGAAAGTTGGGACTTTAAATGTATGTGGCCTAAAAACGCGTTGTCAGTACCAAGATTTTCTAGATATGTTGGAACAGTATGATTTACTATGTGTATCTGAAACGACGCTCGACACATTCGACGTTATTTCCATACCTAAATTCACCTTCATTTCCAAACCCAGAAAACAGAAATGTTTCCGTAAGTCCGGTGGAATTGGTATATTTGCAAACAACAAATTGACAATGCATATTGACACAATAAATATGGAATCGGAATATGTTTTATGGGTAAAAATATATAAATAATATACTAACGTGGATGATATTATTATAGGAACAATTTATATACCACCTAGTCAATCTAGATTCTTCAATGATGACGAGATGATGGGTTTGGAAATGGAAATAACATCAATGTGTAGCACACATATTCATGCCATTCTAACTGGTGATGCAAATAGTAGAACGGCCGAACTAATCGACTATACTACATCTGATACTTTTTTGTCACATTATTTCAGTTTTGATGATGACACTATTAACTTTTTTGACTTTGTGACGAATTTGGATAGCTGTAAAGTTAGCATTAACAGAAAATCCTGTGATAAAACGGTAAATTCAACTGGTCATAGATTGATTGACACATGTAAAAATAACAATTTATTCATACTGAATGGTCGCGTCGGTAAAGATAGAGGCATAGGTAAATTGACATTTCGGAATACATCCCTAATAGATTACACACTAGCTACTCACGATTGTTTTAACTTACTTAATGAATTCGACGTGCTTGATACAGACATGTTATTTTCCGACGGACATTCACTTTTAAGCATGCGCTTACTACTAAAACTCCAAGTTACGTCTGTACCAGATGTATCTGCTGCTAGTATACCTGTTTTAACCAAAACTAAATGGAACGAAGGAAAGTCACTGGAATTTGTAGGAAATATAGAGCAGTCTGAAATTACTAGATTGCATGATGAATTAATAGACTGTCAAAAGCTGCCATCTAAACAAAAAAAACAACAACATTACAAACACAATTTCATCAATATTCGATGCATCTGCTCAAACAACGTTTAGTGTCGCTAGGGTTAATAACAATGCAAACATACCAAGTAATAACAAGCCGTGGTTTGGACGCCAATGTCGTAATGCAAGACTTATATATAACCAAGCCAAAACTAAATATCAACTGAGTAAACATCATATAGATAAAAGTAACTTACAGGAGCTTAGTAAAAATTACAAGAATGTAATGAACAAACGTATTAAAGCGTATAAAATACAAATGCAGTACAATATAAGATAGTTACAAAAGAGTAAACCAAAGGAACATTGGAAACTTCTAAACAAATTCAAACATAAAGGGGAAAGTAAGTCACCTGCACTGGATGACTTATACGAACATTTAAAAAATGTTAACTCCACAAGTCATGACGAGGAATCTGATATAGACGACCCGCTAACAAACTTCGATATAAGTGAAGACGATGAAATATTAAATTGTTCAATAACAGAGGAGGAAATCCTAAATGTCATTAAAACATTAAACAAGAACAATTATAACATGAATGATCATGTTATAAAAGAACGCTTTGAGTGTATGCTATTATTATTGAGGCCAACTACATGTTTGCAAGTAGCATGTAAAGTTATAGATATCAGGGTATGGGATCAGTGGTTTCCGAACCTGCTTTTCCGACATGACGTATTCTGTGACGTCATTTTTACAGTAAATTTTCTTGAAACTTTTCCAAGCAAACGGACGGATATCGATGATATGTATCACACCATAGAAATGACATACCGGTTCGATGATATGTATCACACCATACATTCACGTTACGTTCTTTAGATTTATATTCACATCCATGGAAACCGATTCTTCGTCAAAACCAGAAAATTGTTAGATTAAAGCAAACTATACCATAATGCAAGAACTGGCATCATTAAACGAAGCTAATCCCCTCGCACTGGCATCATTAAACGAAGCTAATCCCCTCGCTGGCAGCCTTGATAATAAAAAGTACTCCGTGACCTTGGGCGGTCGAACGTGGGTCATACGAGTCTACTCATATGCTAAACCATGCTCCATCCATAGACACACATTATGGTCAAATAATATCAAAATCGTGGAAGCAGTTCACAAGTTATCGAAAAATGAAAGGTGTTACTGGCGTACGTACATACGTACGCAGTACATGGACTAACGATATACCAGCTCTTGCCTATCGGCGAGGGGATACTAATTGGCAACCTGTTAAGCATTTACTGCGTTATGTTTCATTAAACTCTGTCTTTCCATTATAAAGATATTACATTCAACATCCTGCACCACCTTTAATTGACATGGCGCAATTTTAAATATTGCGCGGGCCCAATTTTCCCAATTTTAGTACTTTCCACTAACATAAATCAAAGTACTGAAAGTACTGAACATAGGGTACTACAAGATTAAACTAGATTGATTGCTTGATTGATTGCTGGTGTTACAGTTTCATTAACCCTTAAAGGTACATGCCCACTCAGTAGGTACAAAATGTTCTTTACATCAGAGACATCATCTGAGACATTTCCTGGCAAAATAAACATTCATCGCGCCATTATCCCACGTACTGATTGGCATTATTATACATGTTATATCAGACGTAAATTTACACACTGATATGAGGGGCGATAACCGTGTTTGCTTAAAATGTTAACGGACATTACTCTTTAATCTCTGTATTTATTTTATGATGTGCAATGATCATACTTTAAAATCTGTCGAAAATATTATTTTTTCAGGTGACGCATTTCTTTAGTATAAATAATTAAAACATATCATGCCTCATTTGCATATGAACATAGCCTGATACCCACCGCGCGTGTCACTATCAGTAAAATAAATATATTACTAAATGATTATATCTGTATAGCGGGCACTTGTAACGTTTAGAAACTTGTTAGATTTTTTTTTGTCGTATTTCAGTACTTCCAGTGTTATACTGTCATTAATGTGTTCCCTGACTGTAAGTTATCACCTTAAATACTGACTTATTGACCCCTTCCATGAACGTAGAATTGACATCATGTTGGCGTGTATTGGCCACATAGACAAATGTCAATCAGGCCGAATTCAGGAATGTCACTAAAATCCACTGTAGATCCATCGATAGAGAGAGAGAATGAGGATTAAACATCAGTTAGACCTACACGTGCGAGTTTTGTTTCGCACAGGTGTCGGGTGTGAGTTTAAAAATAGGCTGTCGGAAGGTCAAACTTGATGTAGTTTGTG